>OU744318.1:72293214-72667135 GCA_916610145.1 Eristalis arbustorum | reverse complement strand
CTGTCAATGACGGAAGATCAATTGTTTTGTACACAGACAGACTTGCGGCCATAAAGCCCCTAGATACACCATCAAGACTCCACCCTTTATCTCCAAGTGAGTTAGCGGCCAGATGCAAATCTAACCCTATACTGGGTCCCCTGGCAAAAGAGCATTCCAGGTAATGAAAGCGCTGATGGACTAACAAGAAAGCGAGAGTCGCCCCATCCCCAACTGAAAACAATAAAATGTGACTAAAAGGGTTGCTGTTAGTGATCCAGATGGTAGATCGGGAGACATTTGGAGGTTATCGAACGTGGTGGCTCGTGGCGTTGTGAATATGTGAGTCGACCAAAATGCACTTGAACCTGGACCCCTACGTTCAGTCCCTGACCGACAAAAATAATTTGTTCGGCCTCAACTCTACCGAGTCACTGACAATTCTCAAAGAGTACAATGCTCTGCAAAAAGCTTCTCAATTTTGCTGGTGTCCACTACACGATTGGTTGCTGAGCAGGTAGGCCTTGGCCCTCTACAGGCTGCTGAAGCGCCATTTATTATATACATTATATGACATCGAAAGCGACGTGGTCTGAACCAAACCAGAGGAGGACTAGACCCCTCTTGAAGTTAAACAGGAAGGTCATTAGTAAGGTAATAGGTGTGCTAACTGGCCATTGTCTCATAGGCATCCAGGCCAGAAGATTTGGGACACCTTAAAACGACTTATACAGATGATGCAGGGAGGAAAGAGGAACAAATACTACATTACCTCGGGACATGTCCTGCGCTTGCTAAAATCAGAAGTAAACTGTTGAGCAGGTAGGTAGGTAGTAAGGTATATGGGTGCCTTTACGACTTTGCGGCTGTGCTTCACTTAGACCAACAAGTTGGACGGCTGGTCAAGTATTACTTCAATTACTTCGAAGATGTGAATTCAACGACTTCTCAAAGCCACCGAATGGCTTTGAAGGGAATCCGAAGGAATCTCGTATGTCTAACCAATCCCAAGAGGGAATGCAAAGGATCAAAGGAGTAAATAGGTTCGAATAGGTAAAAATCGGACGTAAAAAAACAGTGGACCGAATGTTCTGATTTCTATTTTAACCCTTCTGTTAATAAGCAGGTCTGGACACACACTTTTGAATTTTCGAAATTTCATTTTCTACCAAATTCTCTGACTTGGTCAGCATTCATACTTGTAATGGTTTAGTGTGGTAAACTGAACATTTAAATGCGGAAGAAAAAAATAAGGTCTTTATACAACAGACCATAGAGTCCAAGAGCTAATCATTCACTCACCCTCCCCATCAGACAAACCAGAAGCTCTTATCAACCATGTTCCTCTTCAAATTGATCAGCTTTGGATCGCACCTCAACTGCCCCCACCTCACATCGAAGCCATAAACATGTTTACAGATGTGTCGAGTGCTTTTCTCCAATAAAAGTTCAATCACTCGCAAAAACTCCCAAGCCCTGGTCTTATCTCTAAAATGTGCTGGCACTCCAATTGGTTTCGCCCATAAATAAAGTCTCATCCTTCTTGTGCCCGCCTCGTTTGCCAAGCCGCTCTTGGATGGCTCCGATTTGTCGGTAAATTTGTGCGGATTACGTGAGAAGCCATAAAAATTATAAGCTGCTCACTAATCCGCCAGCATGTCCATGAATCCAAGGAGTTTCTGCCGAAGCCGCACAATTCCATTCGCCGGAAGTACGTGCTATTCACCAAGTCGTGCCGTCCTCCGCAGAGATTAATCAAATAAGTCCAACAACGGCGAACGACACGCGAAGAAAACTAATGGCCTTTGAACTTCATCGGGCTGTCCTCGTATTCGAATGGAGCGAGAACGACTTCGTGAATGAGGCGTGAAGGCACGAGATGAGAGTTCAATGCAGTTGGGATTTGTGGACGCGGGTTGAAACACAAATCGATGTCCCGGGCGTTTTTGATGGAGAAGACGCTCATGTTCCTCTCCCAGTCACGTCATCCCCTCCCCCCAGGCAGACACCATCAAAAGCCAAGGAGAAGGCAATTCGCCAACGAATATTGAAATGAATTGCATAATTGAGCACAGTTTAGAGGGTTCCGCGAAGTCCTGCCGCGCCCGTGTAATTACATCCGCCTCCATAATAAGCTAATCCGCTTAGCTGCTGTAATTACATCGTCAATTTCCGCTGCGAATAATTCACGCAGTCATCCTGATTATGCAAACTTTTCCCACGGCTTATCAGTCCTCCTTGGGCGGTGGGGGTGGTGGCAATAGTGGTGCCTGCGCCTGAGAGGTGGCTTCGCAATCAATCTCTCCCCAGCGCCCGGACGGAGTTTGTAATAAATGCACACCACGGGATATTGGCGGACAATAAAGAGATTATGACTTTTTGAGCACGCCCTTGGATTGGTGGCAACTAAATATAGCTCGCCCTCGGCCGGATTCACTGGATGGGGGAGCTCATTAAGACGGGAGATGGGCGACTGCGTTAAAATCGAATGGATGCAGACATTAGGCCAAGATTGATACTTGAGATGGTTATCGCGACGGAGTCATCAGTCGCGAGCGAGTCAATCCGTCTCGACTTTTGGAGACACTTCGGATTGACTTAATTATGATCCCATGGCGCGTAATTATTTCTGAGATTCGCGTTTGTGATCATTAAGTGACCATCATTTGATTAGCAAGCGATGGCTTTGTCGTGTTTGGATGGTGGTTTATGGGTACACGCGCTGTTGGGGATTTTGACTGCTCACAGCGTAGAGTCTTTGAAACGACGCGTTGCCATTTGGGTTGGTTTTGCAAGGCTTTTTTTTGTGAATGAATATCTGAAGGGCGCCCTTATTAATGACGTCCCTTTATTTTTTTGGGAGGAATTCGAATTTTGTTAAAAACGTGTTTATGTTCAATTTTACTTTGCACTTGGAATTCTATTATTCTGCAGAGCCACAGTTGAGGGACAAGTTGAGAAATAATGAAGCAAAGAGAGTCAACTTAACGCCTTATCTACCCCTTAACCGTTTAAAGTCACGCACACTTGTTAAGAATTCAGCGCCATGTTGCTTTATTACCACAAGAAAGCAGACCCGTTTGACTGCGCCAACTAGACGGATCAGCCTCCTTAACATCGCCCTTCTGCCGTTTTGTGTACGCGCCTGAAGCCGCTCCGTACCAGTGTGGCTCAGGCCAGCAAACACCATAATAGACCTTATCTTTACACTGCGGCAGATCCTAGAAAAGACCCAAGAAGTGAATTTGACACTCACCTTCGACTTCAAGGCCGGATATGGCAGAGTGCATAGAGACGAGCTATACAACGACATGTCTAGTTTTGCAATTTTTGCCAAACTCGTTGTGCAGGATGACGATGGAGAACTCCCCCTGCTCCATCATGGTCGGTAACGAACTCACTGAGACCTTCAGTGTCAAAAAAAGTTTTTGACAAAGTGACACACTGTCACGTGATTTTTTCAACATCGTCCTGGAGAAGATCGTGCGAAACTCACTCGCCAACATTAGGGACACGATCTTCCAGAAGTCCGTTCAATTGTTAGCATACCGGCGTATGACATTGACGTGACTGGCAAAATTCAGAGAGGAGGCAATGAGAAGTTTGCTAACGATGAGACTGCCTCAAGAAATGACATACAACATAGACGTCTCGAACAAATCGTCACAATGGGTAGCTATAACTTCGAGGTCTTCAAGGACTTCACCTAACTCGCCACCGGAGTAAATTGTACTAATAACATCAGTACCGAGATCAAGCGAAGGATAACACTTGCCAACCGCTGTTACTTTGGGCTCAAGAGGAGATTGAGTAATAGAGCAGTCTCACGAAGGACCAAGTTGACTTTATATAAGGCACAGTTCATCCCAATCCTGCTATACGGCGCAGCATGGACAATCTCGAAAGCGGATGAAGAAATCTCTGGTCTCCTCGGGAGAAAGGTTCTGCGTGCATTCTTTGATCCTTTCGACGGTTTCTGGAGGAGAAGATTCAACCACCGCGACATGAGCCTAGGCAGGCGGCAAATCCAACGCCCACGGTGGCTGTAGCGGCTGTAGAGCGTATGGACATCTCAGCACCGGCCCTACGAATCTTCCAATCTGAACCTCTGGGACAACGCAACAGAGGCCGCCGGCGCTTAAGATGGCGCACCAAAGTAGAGAAGAACTTCAAACAAACTTGGTGTGCGAAACTGAAAACAGCTAGTCAAAGATCGCGCTAGTTGGAGAGGCTTGTGGGTTGAGGCCCAGGTCCAGAACTATCGTATTCACAATTCCTGTCTGTAGGGATTTTATAAAAAAAAACGTCAGATGTAAACAAAGAGCGAGAGATGTAGAAATTGGCTATGTCGGTGAATTACATTATTTCTGAACTAGTCTGGGAAACGTTCATAAATCGTCGGCTTATTATATACTTTCAATCGCGGAAGCTTCTTAATGACCGCCAGTATGGCTGCCACAGCAAAAGGTCCTCTCATGATTTGGTAGCTTATCTCATCGAAAAGTGGAACCAAACTTTGCACAATTAATGATCATTTGTGGGTGTCACATACGAAGTATGCTTTTGGCTCCTCCCACAAGGAGATTTTTTCGTATTTTCATACTGGGAGTAATTACTTGAAGCTTCGGAGTATGGTCTTCTCATGAAAAATCTAGAAGTGCGGGACAAAGAAACAGCTGCAGTTTTCGTATAGGCAATATATTCTTACGTTAAATGCCACAAGCAGTTAACGAAGTAATGAAGATTTGAAAACAGAAACTCCAAGACTTTTTTTGTCCTCTTTGGTGAGTAGTGTGACTGTGACCCACCGCATGATTTCGTTTGCTTTCTTTGTGGTTAGTATGATCATACAAGACATTAAGTTTCTTTTTTGGTGCGTGGCGTCCTATGGTATTTTGAATACGCAACAAATGACGGCGGATATACAATTATTGAGCTTTGGCTAATATCCTGGCGATATAACATCTACGGACTTGAAACTAAACCCCTCGAACTTTTTAATTTAAATTGTGTATGATTGGTTCAAGTCTGATATCCATGCTGGTATCGCTCTAGGTCCTGCTCTGTCTCTGACACTCATTCTCACAGGGAATTAATGCTGTGGAAATAAGATTTCTTCCTGCTGTTGGAGAGTAAATCGACCAGGATAGGTTTAGAAACAAGGCAGAAATCAATGTTGACCAGCTGCTTCTTTGAGTGGAAAGGGCGGTGCTTCGAAGGCTTAGGAAGGTAGAACGAATGTCCCCATCATTACGATAGATTAGGCATTGCTTAAATGCGACTCCATCAGGTAGGCGACTCCTTGGCAGACGAGATGGTAGAACCAAGTCTAAGAACCCGCATAATTCCTGATGAGTTAGGGTCAACGGCGGAGGATGGACTGGCCCTGAGGTCTATGGAGCGTGCTTTAACCCCGGGACCCCAGTAGTGGATCATTCGGGTCAGAAGATGATGATGGTAATCTCCTGACTACTGTTTCTTACCCAATCCAGTCCTTCATTGATGATATGTACCTGCCTCTGCTTTTCATATTCGTTCTAAGACTCATGACTCAGCTATTCGGGGTAAAAACAACACAGGGGAATCCAATGCTGTTTGCGGTCACTGAAGCATACCTCTGATAATCAGCCCTTATCCATAAATGGCACTTGTATGGATGGGATCGAACAACTTTCCATTCCCCGGTATGTGCATCAACAAAACACGACAAGAGTTCACCAGAAATGCTGGTAAATATCGAGGTTTCCTTAATATATGCAAAAAATATTTCACACTCTCTGGCTTCAATTTGTGAGGCGTATTTCCACCCTAAGATTGGGTACAACGCTCACATCTGGACTGGTGCCCGCAGACCCAGCTGCACCTACTAGACAGAATCTAAAAGCGTGCGATATTGCAGAGAATATTGCTGTGTCAGTATACTCGCTCAAACACCAACGTACAAGTGAGTATTGCATTCCTCCTATCCACGTATTCACCAGCCATACACGTCTTTCCAGTGCTCATCAGTTCACCTATAGCCTGCTGTCGGATGCACTGTTCAATTTATTTCCAGCCGCACTCCACGAATATGGAATGCTCCTCTCAGTCCTATGTTTCCCACCGACTACAATCCGCAGATATTTAAGACCACAGACACCTCCTCTCCCTCTCACACCTTCGTGATGTGCGTTGTCCTTACTCGTGACTCCGGGTATTAGTAATCCCTTAAGCACGCGCAAATTAAAAAAAAAAACATCCTTTCAAAGCAAACCTCAAATCACTGCCACCCATTCGGCGCACAGCCGACAAAATTCCTTCCCTCTTGTTTCCCTGTCATCCACAGAGTCAATCTCCAAATCTGGCCATCATCATAAGCACACATGACATTCACGCCGGCCGGCTGTTGACCGCAGATAAATCGAAATAGGCCGGCTTAGAATTTCATAAACTACCGGCGATTAAGCGCTGGAATTCGGAATAATGTATCTTTTTGCTGGCATTTGTGGCGGCTGTAGATTACTTTGGGCCGACGGTGAACGCAATTAATTCGATTAGGCGACATCGGTTGCGGACTGCGGTCGGCGTGCAAGGGTTTGCCTAATGTGATATGTTATGTGTGGAAATTGAACGCGGTTTCGATGTTGCGTTGGACAGGTGACATGCCAGAGTGGGTTGTAAACTCTAAACCGCTGGTCACATTAGGTGGCTGCGGTCTGTGCGGCAGGTAGGGGGGATGTTGAACTGGTGATTAAACTGGATTTAATCTGATGTGTGTTAGGTAAGCGCTGTGTGGTAGATGAATTCATTATAATCAATGTTTGCGTGGTGATATGTACCCGGGAGGGGGTGTACTTTTCGAGTGCCACTGCTCCTTTTATCTCTTTTTCATAAGTTAGACGCAGGGGATGCAAACATGGGCAGGGGATGTCTGGTGGAGTTGTATCCAGTTGGTCACGACGTTTACCCGAGGACCACGTTATAGGTGAAATGGCTGGAACGAACGTAAATGATAGTGGCCTCGACTACATGAGAAATTGGTGAATCGACTAGTGAGCAAGCTTCAAAGGTACACATTGGAAGCGAAAGAAACCCCTTTCGTTTCCTTGTCCGGAAACCCCTTTCGGTTTCGGTTCCGTTGTCCAAAAACTCCTTTCGGCTCCCTTGTCCAGAAACCACTTTCGGTTCTCTTGTCCAGAAACCGCTTTCGGTTCTCCCAGAATGCCCCAGACCAGATGACTAAATTAAATTGAGAAATTCCTAGAATTAGGGAATCGAACCTAAAACAGCTTATATCTCGCTCCACGACGATCGAACTCAATTCCAAAGCACAGTGTTCCCTCTGCCTCGCAGCCGCTCAAGACGGTTGACCGACTCTCTATTTATGGATAAGTGACCAGCTACGAGCACGTTCTGTGTGCTTCCACCCACTGCCAGGCGCAGCCACTTCTGCCGAACCGAACGGAATTGCAAAGTGATTCTCTATACAGCTCCGGGTCCTGTTCAAGCCGTTTCGGACTTTAATGAACAACACCCAGTCAATGGCTGCTGTGTGACCCTTTGCGGCGAAACATTGCCGCTGACGGTGAATGAACACACACTCCACCCCAACTTGCAGCCAACACCCCACAATTCGGCACAAAAACGGAGCACGAGCACCAGCACAGCACCCGGTCAGCTCTTGCTATTAGGCGAGCAGAAATAAAACAGTCCCCCTTGCACCCACATCGTTGAAAGACTGTTTCGTTCATTGCCGGGCACTCTCTCCCCCCGCTCCGGGCCCCGGCCAGATTTATGTTTGCCAATAGAAAACATTTCACATGAAAACTACGAGAACAAGTGCAAAGCACAAAAAGTGTTTAACACGGAGCGAGAAAAATCGCCCGCGTGTTTTGTTATTTTTTATTCGTTTCTGTTTTGGTTCTTTTTTCGTTTTGTCCGATATGCTCAGCCACAACCTGGCTGACTGGCGAGGCCTGCCCGGCCGTTGTGGAGCGGTGTGGGGCTGTGATAAATAGGTTTTTCCCTTTTCACGTCGTTCGCGAGCCGGACTCGGAGAGACGGAAGTCGAAATTGCCCCGGAATGATACTCTCATTGGTTTTATTGTTAATGGTTTCATTTTTATGATGCCGTTGTTGCTGGTGTCCTTGTGCGAGAGCCGAGGATAACGGCGGTGTCCGTCGTCATATGGCGAATCGATAACGTTGTGATTGGTCCTTGCAGAGATGGCTGCTGGCTACAGATGTTCGAATTGCGATTTTAAACGGTCCTCAAGGAAGCATTGCTATGCTGTAAAAGAAGGCATCAACTTTTAGTAGACATCATTGTGCGCGGGACAGTCATTTTGTCGGCAGTTTGTGTGAATTGCAATCATTTGTGGAAGGTGAGTGGAACTGGCAAGGTGAGCGTCATTAACCGGATAAGTCAGTCGCATCAGTCGTCAGTCGTCAGTCGTCAGCCGCATCAGTCGTCAGTCGTCAGTCGTCAGTCGTCAGTCGTCAGTCGTCAGTCGTCAGTCGTCAGTCGTCAGTCGTCAGTCGTCAGTCGTCAGTCGTCAGTCGTCAGTCGTCAGTCGTCAGTCGTCAGTCGTCAGTCGTCAGTCGTCAGTCGTCAGTCGTCAGTCGTCAGTCGTCAGTCGTCAGTCGTCAGTCGTCAGTCGTCAGTCGTCAGTCGTCAGTCGTCAGTCGTCAGTCGTCAGTCGTCAGTCGTCAGTCGTCAGTCGTCAGTCGTCAGTCGTCAGTCGTCAGTCGTCAGTCGTCAGTCGTCAGTCGTCAGTCGTCAGTCGTCAGTCGTCAGTCGTCAGTCGTCAGTCGTCAGTCGTCAGTCGTCAGTCGTCAGTCGTCAGTCGTCAGTCGTCAGTCGTCAGTCGTCAGTCGTCAGTCGTCAGTCGTCAGTCGTCAGTCGTCAGTCGTCAGTCGTCAGTCGTCAGTCGTCAGTCGTCAGTCGTCAGTCGTCAGTCGTCAGTCGTCAGTCGTCAGTCGTCAGTCGTCAGTCGTCAGTCGTCAGTCGTCAGTCGTCAGTCGTCAGTTGCATCAATCATCAGCGCATCAGTCGTCAGTCGCATCAATCATCAGCGCATCAGTCATCAGCCACACATTTGATTAAAAAATGGCCACTTTTCCGACGCCAATTATTCCAATGTTGCAAACAGAAGTTAATCAATGCCCAAGTACCCTCCTCATGAAACTTGCAGCTCAACCTGCTTAGTCCCGTGCATCCACTTCACTCACGGATGTACGTGCGCTGCCTCGAGCGGTCCCTCTGGCAATAAATCAAGCCACCCACTCCGTTCAAAGTTCCGCGCAATCTGCCAGCACAGCCAAGAAAACAGGAACCCCATCCACGCAGGACATCCCCTAGATTTACATTCACCCCCCGCCACATCGTGCCCATCACTAGAAAACTGCTTTCCCGCAGACGATACGATGTGAAATAATCTTCCATACCACCGGTCCCAAGTGAGATATCGCGCTGGCATCAGAACTGCTCTTCCACTACATCAATTTCCGCTTCTACTAGCCGCGCATACATGTACATCCCTCCGCACCAGAGATTGCATCGAACCGCAGGTGTCAGGTCTGAGGATAAACTCAAGCATATCGCCATTTTGACTGCCACCGCACTTGCATCACTACACTCCCCCGCGTTAAGTCTTTCTGCTCACTTTCGATTATCGATGGTCTCCCCATAAGCACACGTCCCCGGCCCAGCACTCTCCGGCTGCGGACCATAAAAGCCATGTATCGATAATTTGCATAAATAATGCCGGAACCGGGTGTCGGCGGGGGGATGCCTGTCACCCATCAAATTGGATAATCGTCGAGATTTTATTGAAACTTCACACGGGTGTGTAAGCTTTTCGAGGTGATTCGCCTGGAATATGGATGAGGGAATTAGCACCGAGGAACACACTCACACTTCCTTGCGGTCGATTGAGTGCAAAAGGATGGCGATTTTGTTGAGTTCGCTGTTGGTTGACTTGTGATTGTTGGGCGTCCGGAAGGTTGCGGAGTTGGTCCTCATTATGTTTTATTCAGTGAATTCATCAATATCTGAGCTACTCAGAACAGGAGAAGGTGTAAGTTGCTGGCATTGTGCTCAGACACAGAAGGAATAGATTCCCTGCCAAACAGTTGAGGACCTACTACACAACCCTGTGGAAGGTTTTCTAGCGGAATAAAAATAAAATCGATTAATGCGGCTTAAAAATTCATTTTGAACAAAAGCTAGTTATTTTAGAATTTGTGGTTACAACTAGGCTTATAACTAAGGACTAGGGTGTTGGCTCATACGGGCAGATTTATCATTATGATAATATGGGTTGTGGCACAGCCCGTAGAGCGCCAGGGCCTAGCTTCTCAGCAACCATTCGTGTTGTACGTGCTATTTTTCTCTCACGAGAGACAGAGACCTACCGTCTTATGCAAATTCGAACGGCTAGGTTTGAGAAGCTTTTTCTAGTTATACTCCTTGAGCATTGTCAGTGACTCGACAGAGATATTGCTGTGAAAATTATTGTTGTCGCACTGACTTCGACCATGGTCCTAGACGCCGGGGTTCAAGTGCTCTGTGATCGACGCACGTACCTACGTGGCCACGGGCAGATTTACATGGATTAAGCTAACATTTTGCAATAAAATATCGGTGTTGTGCTTATCTTGAATATCTTACAATGTCCAGCTCTTACATCGGGTTGTTCAAGTCCGTGTGTCCCTGTTGGTCCATTGGGTATGGGGTGATGTTGTACCCTAGATGGTGATTGCTATCGCTGCCTTGTAGAAGACATGCAGCTCGTCCTTAGGCGTCGATGGGAGCTTCTGCTCACTTAGCAGATTCAGCTCGTTGAGGTAGCGTTGTCCGGGGATTGTGCTTCTCAGGTTTCTGATTGCCTCGTTGGAATGGTTGCTTGAGTCTAGCAAGTGTTTACTGAACAGTGTCACCAGGTACTCTTGCACGCGTCCTTCTTCGTAGAGCTTCTTGTGGCTGTGGTGTTGTAGACCGTCGCTGTGGATGGTCTTAGAGATGGTAAGCCACATTGGGAAGCCGTACGTCAAAATTGGCGACGTTAGCCGCTTGTTAAGCAGGAGAACCTCAACCAACTTTTCATGCGGAGGAGGAGGCTGCGTGCCAGCTGGAGAGGCTTGTTGGCTGAACCCCAGGTTTCCCCCGGAAGAAGAAAGAGCATGAGGTTTGGACTCAGGCTTAATCAATTTTGCTTGCGCATCCAAGGAAAGATGCAATAACCGCCTAATTTGGTCTTCATCAAAGTAAATTTCGACTGTTGAACTTCACCCTTTCCGTGAAGTTAACGCCGTGATACTTGGCATGTTTGTCCGTTAGGGAGCTGTATCTTGATAGATTATTGGGCTGCCAACACTTAGAACATTGTCGGGCCACTCTGATACCCAGAGCCGTGTTATTTGTTCCCAACAGCAAATGGTGACTGGACCAGAATTGAAAATCAGATAAAAGCGTATTAACTTTTGCTTTCACTGGGATTCGAACCTGGGACCCCTCTAACCAAGGGCAGGCACTCAACCAACTGCGCCATCCAGCCGTTTCACTATCTTTGTGCTCCGACATCTGTCTACGGAACTGCTTCCATCTCGGGATGGTCTCCTCAAACACATAAGTTGGTACTTACCTTTCCAGCATTTATGTGTACCCCTTATGGTGTAATAAGAAAATTTGTTCATCATTTTCTCCACTTGGCCCGTGGCGTTGTGGATATGTGCGTCTACCCCAAAGCACTTGAACCTCGATCTCTAGGTTCGATCCCTGGTCTCTACGACAAAATATTTTTCCCATCCACCTTTTTCTCGAGTCACAGACAACGCTTCTGTGTTGAATAAGCTTCCGTTCGGAATCGGCATAAAACTGTTGGTCACTTCCACCCGTGACAGAACAATAGCACCCACAACACGAGTAGCTGCTGAGAGAAGCTAGACCCTGGCTCTCCACGGACTGTAACCCCGCTCGCATTTTTATTACTATGATCTACTAGAGATCTCCAGGCCACCCGAACCTCCGTCATCGACTCTAACTCATCAGGATTTATGCCCAGGCACAACCAAGCGAGTTCATGGACTTGGCCCAACCACGTCGTCCCGGGTCTGCCAGTTGAATTTGAAACCTCTTGTATGCGTCTGCCATCGATCATGGTAACGTGAAAATAAACGCAACGTCTTCAAATTTTGTGTGATGAACTTATGTGGAACTAAATACGCCGTCTCCATTTTCGCACTGCCTGCAAATTTGTTGATTCTTTGTGTGTAGCATTTTTGTAGAATTAGATGCACCGTTTGTAAAATAATTGTGTCTTACACAGGGACATCTTCCTGATGGAGTCGCATTTAAGCCCCACCTCGGAAGGCGTGATGATGGGTACATTCGTGCCACGTGTCTAAACCATCGAGGCATAGGTCTCTCCCTGAGGAGAAGTAGTTGCTCCACATTGAGTTCCTCGTGTACAGCCATGTTTGTCACCTTATCCCGGCGAGTAACTCCCCCAACAACAAGAAGAAATCTCATCCCGGCAGCTTGTATGGTATTTACGATCTTTTTTCATCGCTGTCTTAATTTCGACTCCTTGTTGGGCGATTATTGGTTGACTTCGTGATGGCAAAAGTCAGTGGGTCATCTACCTGCTTCGGCGCTCCGCTCAGTTGATAAAATCTTCTGGGACGCAGAAAGCTGTAGATTAATGGATGTGGTTAGAGGAGATTCCCATCTAATTCAGCTTGTTTATGCGGCCCTCTTACTAGACCGTGTCGAAAGAGTCCAGGTTTTCGTTCAGAGCAGCTACAACATCGTGATGGAGCCAATCTCGATACAACACCATGCCTGCCACCTCCATTTCAAAGAATTAGTTATGATCTCAGTAAATTTTTCAAATTCGGAGCTAAAAGTGTCCTTGGAACCAACTTTGCCCCACAGCAGTCTTCTCCAGTTAATTGGTGCACCTCCCTTTGTCGAGCGCGTTGCTGGCACCCTCCTTCCAACCACTGAGGTGACAGTTCTCTTCTATCTTAGTGCCACAACTCACAACTCAAAGATTCGCACTTCATAATGGAACCCAGCCAAGCTTGCCATGCCTCTTAACGATCCCGCCCCATTCCTGGCAACGCAACAACCCCCATCAGCACAGACGGAGTTTTTCGCACGCAAACATGACAACGCGAAAGTAGGTGGCAACGACATCGTTTTTCCGCTTTCTGAATCCTTTGATTAGATCTTCGTTATCGGGGTTTGGGGGGGAAGCAAACTTCACAACCTCCGGCGAGTTTGACAAGTCAATTTCTTTCGCGTGCAAATATCCTTGTTAATGACCTCAGATGCATTTGGCATAAGTTCTTAGCTCACCCGTGCCATGTCGTATTAGTTCCACAGATGCCGCGCTGTTGACTTTATATGCGAGCACATCGTGCAGTCCTCTGGATGCCAGATGTGCATCCACACACCGTTGGGAGGTGCAGATTGGATGGCGCGGGCCAAAAGAAATATCTTCTAATCCAGTGTGTCAAAAGTTTCTCCAATTGCTTCGAGGACGTGCCCCTGTGTGTGTGGCTGTGTGCTGGGATGGGGACTTTGATTATTATCTGAGTGTGCTCGGGGTCCTGGCCGTGATGTCTTAAATATGCACACACACACACAGCGGCACAAGGACACCGGAATGTTTCTTATCCCCCATTGGATTGCATCCATGTGCATATGGGATGCTCTGGAATCAGCATAAAATAAGATGACATCGCCGAGGCGGCAACCGGGCTGTGGAGTGAGGATGGTGGGGGAAATGGAATTTCATTTCATTCAACGCGACGCCGAGGAGGTATGCATGTGCGGTGTTGGCTGGGAGATGGAATTTCTTATGGCCAGTGAGAGAGAGGTTGGCGAGAACGAGAAGAAATTCGATATTCCCTTCCCATGGATATTCAGCAGGAAGCCTGAATTAAAGATTGCAGTCAGGTATGGAAATAAGTAAACAAATTCGTTTCAAGGAGTGAACATTCAACGATCGAATGGATGGTGTCCTTCACTGTGCCGGCGGTTCAACACAAACGACCATAACTATCATCAAGCTCTGATGGCACACTGAACAGCCGTTAGTCTTGAAGTTCCTATGTCTTCTTCTTCTTTGATTGGCGTTACAGTCCGGGGTGGACCTGAGCCTCAACCAACATGGCTCTCCAGCCAGCACGATCTTTCGCCAGCTGCCTCCAGTTGCGCACAACAAGTTGGTTGAGGTCCTTTTCCACTTGGGTGCGCCATCTAGTGCGAGGACGTCCTCTGTTGCGCTGTCCCAATGGCTCGGTGTCGAAGACTCTTCGGGCCGGAGCTGTGGTGTCCATCCGTTCTACATGACCTAGCCACCGTAGACGTTGGATCCGTAGACGCCTCACTAGGTTCGTGTCACTGTACAGCCCGTACAGTTCGTGGTTGAATCTTCTCCTCCAAACGCCATCAATGCAAACAGGACCAAAGATCGCACGCAGAACATTTCTCTCAAAATAACCAAGAGCTTCTTCATCCGCTTTCAATAGCGTCCATGTCTCTGCGCCATAGAGCAGGACTGGGATGATCAGGGTTTTATACAAGGTCAACTTGGTGTTTCGAGAGATGGCTCTGTTACTCAATTGCCTCTTGCGCCTAAAGAAGCAGCGATTGGCAAGAGTAATCCTGCGCTTGATCTCGGTACTGGTGTTGTTGTCCCTATTTACTCCGGAACCTAAGTAGACGAAGTCCTTGACTACCTTAAAATGTCTGCGGCCCAATATGACGCTCTGTCCGAGACGTCGATGTTGTGCGTCCTTCCGTGATGACAGCATGCACTTTGCTTTGCCCTGGCTTAAAGCTAGACCCATTTTAGCCACTTCCGCTTCAATGCCAGCAAACGCCTCATTGACGGCTCGCTGTGTTCGTCCAATCACGTCAATGTCGTCCGCGTAAGCAAGCAGTTCAACGGACTTTTGGTAGATGGTGCCTCGGGTATTTACGTTTGAGTTTCGCACGATCTTCTCAAGTATGATGTTAAAGAAGTCACATGACAGCGCGTCGCCTTGCCTAAAACCTTTTTTGACATTGAAGGTCTCGGTGAGTTCGTTACCAACCTTGATGGAGCAGCGAGAGTTCTCCATCGTCATCCTGCACAGCCTGACGAGTTTGGCAGGAATGTCAAAACAGACTGGCGCTGTTTAGCTCGTCTCTGTGCACGCTGTCATATGCCGCCTTGAAATCGACAAATAGGTGGTGGGTGTCGATCTGCATCTCTTGAGTGTTTTCCAGGATCTGCCGAAGTCTAAATATTTGGTCTATTGTGGACTTTCCTGGCCTGAAACCGCACTGATAAGACCTATCAGGTTGTTGACAAAGGGTTTCAGGCGTTCACACAGCACGGCAGAGAGAGACGAGATCCCTCTATAGTTGGCGCAGTCAAAGAGGTCTCCTTTGTTGTGGACCGGACAAACGAAGCTGAGGTTCCACTCGTCGGGCATGCATTCCTCCGACCATATCTTACAGATGAGCTGGTGCATGCGCCCAACCAGGTCATCTCCAGCTGCTAAAACAGTTCCGCGGACAATCCGGCCGCTCCAGCAGTTTTGTTCGACTTCAGTCTCGATATCGCTATCTTGACTTCGTCTAAGTCGGAGTCGTGTTCATCATCGTCCAAATTTAGTGAAACATTCTGCCTGACAGCGGAATTTGTGTCATCATCGCCGTATAACAGTCTACGGAAATGATTTTTCCAGATTCTCAGCATCGACTGCGATTCTACTACTAGTTGTCCATTTTCGTCCCTGCAGGCTTCTGTCCGATGTTTGTACCCTTTGGATAGTTGTTTCACCCGCTGGTGAAACTTTCGGACCTCCTTCCTGTCGTAACACCTCTCCATCTCCACGACCGCGCGCTTCTCATGCTCTTTCTTTTTTTATTGAGAAGCCAGTGCACTTCCCTTCTCTTCTGATCGTAGAGCTCACGAACAGCTCGTGTTGTTCGATGCAGCGTGGCCTTGTAGGCCTCCTGCTTGGCTGCATGTACCTGCCTGCACTCGTCGTCAAACCATGGGTTCCTTCTGGGTGGTGTCGTGAAACCCAGCCTATGTAGGTACCTCAAGAATTAACACAGCCGATTGTGGACACTCGGTCGGTAGCCACCACAGCAAGGCTCCTTCTTAATTCAAGGTACACAGATGGGAGCTCACCCGATACCCAGTAATGTCTCAAAAATGATAAAGTGTCGTCCCACAAAAGAGACTTTTAATGAGAATTTCCTTTCTCCGCAACGTTTCCATTCAAGTGTCCTTCAGCTAGAGCATCGCTTTAAGACGAAGTGTGTCGAATTCACGGGAAACACGGTCACCTCCTGTTGCTCTGCGAATTCCGAGGAAATTAATTATTCCCAAATTCACATTAAGGGACACCACTCAACGAACCGTGGTCATTGTCGCATATGAACGATTTTCGAAAGCCTCTTCAAGGCGAACGCATTTGTGTGTGATTTCATTAAAAACTCAATTCAATTACGCATCAAATCGACCTCAAAAAGATTCTTTTTAGGTCTGTTGTCCCTTCTGAGAAGTGTGTCCTCCACTCACACCGCAATGCCACTTAAAGACAGGAAATTAAGCGCAGCTAACGAATGGCGAAGGGCACGTTGCCTGGCATTTGTATGCAACCAGGTTGCATAAGCTGCCAGTTTTTGTTTCTGTGGCAGGATAAGGATAAACTGTCTTCAATCTGCTGATGGACAACGAAAAACAAGGACTGACTTAATCTTCTTTTACGGATTTCGTTGCCCAGCTGGACGGTGGGCGAGCACTTGTGGTTTTAACGAACAGACTTATTTTTTTCAAAAAAGGGGAAAGGGTTAGTCGCCGTCACTCAAAGCTGCTTTATGCACGTCATGATGACTCCGGTTTGAATAGGATCGGTTTTCGTGTCGCCGGACGAGTGGTGAATGCGAAATGAGAGAGAGGTTCGATGAGGGAGCCTGCTGGAAAATATTAAAATGTCGAACACGCGCCTTTGCGGCGCGGTTGTGGAATATTTTCATAGACTTTCTGGGGGGTTTAGGATGTTTTGGCATATTTTTGTTTATATTCTGTGGGTTGTGCCTTGAAATCGGGAGCAGTGGGCATCTTTGTTCCCGAATTTCGGACGTGATTTTGCCACTGGGGCGTATGCGGATTGTGTTTAATTTTTAAAGTGACCAGATACGGACGATTTGGCTACTGGGGTGTGTACGTGTGTGTGATTTTTTAAGTGGCCAGGTACCACAGAATATGTGGATTATTTTCAGGTGACCAGATAAGAACGATGGGAAAACAAATTCAAATAAAACAACAACGGTGAGGGATATGAAATTGATTGTGGCTTTATTTTGAAGCCACAGTCATGCCATTATGTATGAAGGAGCATATCATTCAAGTGGGGAGATCGGCTTGCCATTGTCTATGTAGGAACACATCATTCTAATCGCCAGCTTGGCTTAAGTGACACTCTTTCACATTGTTGTCAACGACACCGTATTGCGCTATTCCCGCAGTCGCGTATTGAATGTTACCCCCAACCTCGCCAAGTGCTTAACTTGCCACGTGGGGTATATAATCGAGTGGGCATTGTGGAACAAATGAAATGAAACTTGTCAAGTCATACGTTCAATACCACCGTGAACACTGAACATTACATGAAATCAATGAACTCGCCCAAAAACCTATGAAAATGAGGACACAATTAATCATTTTAATCAATTCATACATATCCGCACATTCAAAAATCATTCTCCAAAACTTTACGTGCAATTTAGTTGAAAAATTTAATTTGTTCTTGGCCCCACCAGCTCTTGTGATGCATATGCATTGCAGATCTCACTCACTCAATTTACCATCTCAAGCAACAGAGCTACCGCTACATATTTCTCCAGCTCTCGATCTTGTCCCTGTTGTGACCAATCAGAAGGCTTTGCAACAAAATGCATGGCGAGAGCTTACCGCCAATTTTTTGCTAATATGTCTCACACGGCTAAGGTGCTGAGAACTGGGACGCTGATTGGCTGGGAGACTGCAAGGACTGAGAACCGCGGAAAAATGCACCGGTGGCTTTGAATTCTGATGCTGGGTTGCAACTTTTTTTTATACATAGATGCTTGGCAGTTTGTGAATGTTTCTGAAGAGGCTTTGCAATTTGAGGTATTTGATTGGTTGTGATGATGATGATTATGCGAGATCGTGTTGTGTGTGAAAATGGCTGTTTGGAATGTTGATGGGAGCTTTTTTTAATAGGCGTGTGTATTCCGCAAATCATATCGCGTCCTAACCGTCAAATATCGTAAGCGCCAAAATGAACATTTTACAGTAGAGGCTTTTTTGTCAGAGCTAAAAAAAACATGAACTGTGGCTTATAACACATTTATTTTCCTCTGTAATGAACAACTGGAATGCTTTATTAAAAACCCAGTGATGCAGAAAGACGCGCAATCGAATAAACTATCGAACAGCATCATTAACTCATTTGCTAAAACTGTCGCCTAGGAACATTTGGCGGTTAGGGTGCGTAAATTTGTTAACGCAGAGACGCCATTTTCGAAAGTGAGAAAGTCAAGTCATTTACTTGAAATATGACAGAGTTCTACTGCTTCTTTTTGACGACAAATCACAATTTCTGACTTCGATGGTTCTCTTTGAAGCTTACGAGGATTTGAAGGAATGTGCAGTCACAGGAGCTCCGCAAATCATGACCTTGCTTTCGCTAGAGTGCAGATTTACATTTTGTGAACTTGATGAGGAGGAGCTGCCGGTAAAAAATCCCGATAGTAAAAGAAAGGCATTTAAAGGAAAAACGTTTTAACTCGGATCTTCACCAACTCTCAGTCCTGTGACCCATGTAGGTTCTGAACCTCAGTGAGACCGGTCTTCCATTGTTGACTACAAGCGTCGACGATGATTCGGTCTTTATGCCGAAGGATCGGTCGGCCTCTCCTCTTGGCTGAAGCATGTCGACGTGGCCTAGCCAGTGCTTTTAAAGTTCGCCTTTGATGCCTTCTCCTCCATTTGCCTCCTCGCACCTCATGACGACACATGCGAAGTAGAGTTCCTCACGTCATCTGCTGTGGCTGTCAAGCGGTCAAGTGACTGGCTCGTTAGCGTAGATCAAGAACTTTAAGTAGGAGAGTACATGTGGTGATCATGTGGTGTCCAGGAATGACGGCTAGTTGCTCGCCGTGAGATGAACCTGTCCCCGAAACTCTGCACTCCACATCTTCGAGCTTTGGGTGGCTTAAAGGACGTGTAGTGACGCCTTATCGAAACAGCAATTGGGATATGTCGATGTTGTTAAGCTCTGGCCACAGGAACTCTGTTAAAATCCCTTGCTGACATGGACACTGAGCCAAAAAATGTGTTCCATGCGAAACAAACGTATCTGTGGATTCATCATCAACTGGCAGTCGTGACTGGACAACCCATGATTATGTACTCTCCTCCTCCAAGTCAACAACTAAACCTCTTGAGGCGCTCGAGGCCAACATTTATCACGCCATTGATACACATTTTTGACTCAGCGACCCAGCTAGCAAGCGAGTGCTCAGTTATGATCACACGGCTACAATTCTTATAGCGATCTAGTCCCAAAATAAGCCGGATTGACTCTCTGTTGATTCCCATCAAAGGAGCCATCATTCTTCAGCCACATCCCTGCATTCCAGTGTTCCTTTGAACCCACCTCCGACAGCAATCAAAAAATACCACCCACTCCCTCTTCTGGTTAGCCATTGTTTACCATTCAATTAAAGTCACCTTCAAGGCGAAACAGACCTCCTCCCAATTGCCATTTAATCGAATTCGATTATGGCCACAACCAAATTAATTGCTCAAACCCATTGCACGGCATCTCTAGGCAAACTTCGCCCAGCGTCGCTGTGCAAACACATCCTTATTCGATATTCAAGAGGGATTTGGGACCTCTGCCGAACAATTAACTTGATTAATTTACATTCACTAATTGACGTCCTCCGACAGGGCTACAGGCAGCAGATGTGTGCCCAAAGGTAATTGAGTGTGTCGGTGTGTGTGTGTGTCCCATCACCACAAAACTTCTCCGGACCAAGCATCCCTCCTGGATTAACTCACGAGTAGATGATGACCGCAAATCCTCGCTTTTGATCCGTCTTGAGGTGTAAATCTCCCAGGGAATGAATTGGAATGGAATTTGAAATTCGACTCTCCTCTGGCCGGTGGCTTTTGCTGTGACACCTCGAAAGGCTTGCCAACATTTCTCAGACTTCCGCAGAAATGAATGAATGAGCAATTCCCTCAACTATCCATTTCGGGAAATTAATTAATTTCCAAATGAAGACACAAAATCAAAATATCCCACTCCAGCCCCGAGCGGGAACTTTCTCATTTGTGCTCTTCGAAGTTAATTAAGTCCCGTCGGAGAGTGCATAGTTTCATCCATTTAATTGAACCGCTTGACAGCTCTCTCGGTAACTACTTGGAACTGTCATGGTGACAGAAATTTGTGACTTAATTTGACAGTCATTTGACTCACACACACACACACGCACTTCACAGCCGCCGCCTCGCCACATCGCAGCGAATGGGGGGCACACTCTTGAATCCATTGAGGCGACATCGCTGGCAGCTATTGCGGAAGTTTTAAGTGACGCACGACACTCGCAGCCCGTGGGAGTGTATATTTTTGTCCCGGTCGGGAATGGAGTGGGCTGGCAGGGACGCATAAGTGTCCCGTGTGAGTTGGCGGCGATAAGAGCTTTGTTAGCGTTGCTCGTGGAGACTTCAGATCTTTCACTTTGAAGTTTTGCTCAAGTTGTCACTTGTTAATGAGGACCAATCAGTTAGCGCTCGGCGACTTTGATGATTTGATACTCCTCCATTTCAACCAGATCAGGGTTAGCCTCTGTCCTCATCAGCTCCTCGTTTGTCTCCACGCCGCCCACCACGCTCATAAATCGCCGCCTAATTGCCGCAATCAGATGCCAGTGACTCACGAAAGGTCTCATCTTCGCCGCGCTCCTTCGGCTTAATTACCCGACTTCGAAGCATCCATCAGACGACAAGCGAATGCCCTCGCTTATCCAGCCACTGCATTAATGTCCCATTACAGTGCTTGGCCAGCAGTGGTGTGCACTCCGGGCGAGCGCCACTGTCCTGCCCCGGCTGCTTAGCTCCGCACTCCGTCGTCGTAACAAAGATTTATAATTTAATTAAAACGAAATTCTGACCCGGTCATTGAATGGGATGCTCCAGTAATTAGGATTCCTTGAGCTTCTCCAAAGGTGAAGGACACTCGAGCTAACGATGGTGACTTGCACGCAGTCGATGACCCCTGTTGTCGTGCTGTGCATGAATGAGAAACTGCGTGTAGTTTTTTTTTCTCCCCCATCGTCACATAATTTTGGGCGAACGGGAAAGTTTGACGGCAGCGCGACTTGCATCAGTTATGAGCATCAGCCGCTGCTGGTGTGTGACGCAGCCTGGTGAAGTTTTTGTTTTGATCGGCGATGTGGAATGCACTAATTAGGATTTGAAAGGGGAACGCGGGAATTAGCAACTTAATATGCAACGCCTCAGTTGATGGGGTGGTGTAGCCTCAAAGAGAGCAACGTCATGGCAGATGCACCAAGTGGCGCTTGAGAGGATCCGAAAATGTGATGGGTGATCCCACGAGCGGATGTGATGGATGGGATGGGGCATTAATTGGAAAGTAAGTGAAATTCGGGGTAAACTCATTCCACTACCCTCTGCCTAGACCAGCCATTCTTCTTGTGGTCCCAGCACTTCCAGGGGGTCCGTGACGGCCTTTCAATAAAACAAAAAAAAACTTCCTTGTAATCACTCCACTAGAGTTGTATGTTCCACTCAATCTGGACGACGACAGATGATAATTCCGTCCCCGCAGACTAAGACGAGGTCAATATAACGATATCGAGACTGAAGTCTAACAAAGCTGCTGGAGCGGACGGTCTGTCCGCGGAACTGTTTAAAGCAGCTGGAGATGATCTGTTTTGGCGCATGCACCAGCTCATCTGTAAGATATGGTCTGGTCACACGAACGGATACCCTTTCGTTCAGTCTTCTTAACATCGCGTAAAAGGTCTTTTTTGCCGTTGTGTGTAGTACTTGTGTGTAAGCTCAAATGCGATAATGATGTATTCTATTTCTTTCTCTTCTCTGCAGCTGCTTCGAAAGACGGTCTGTGTACCAATGGCACAGCGGCCGGTAAGGACTCGTACTAGCGTGCGTACATCATTGCGATTTGGACTGATCACCAAGGTCGACATCTTTTTCATTAGCGTCTCCAGTACACAGGCTATGCTATGTGCTTACGCTCATATTGACCGTATTTCTTCTTCTTCTTTGCTTTGCTTTTACTAAACAACAAGCCTCTCTAGCCAGCACGATCTTTCGCCAGCTGCCTACAGCTGCGCACACCAAGTTGGTTGAGGTCTTTCACCACTTGTGTGCGCTATCTCGTTCGAGGACTTTGCCCCAATGGCACTGGTGCAACAGATTGCCTTAACCAACTTGGTATGGGAAACTGGAAAGAGCTAGCTAGAGATAGCGTCAGTGTGAGAGTCTTGTTGGTTGAGGCCCACGCCCACCCGGACTGTAGCGCCACACAAAGAAGTGTTGTTAAGAAGAAACCGCCGATGGATAAATTCATTGCTGGGGGTCCGCAAGCCTTTGAGAAGAGCGCCGGCTATAAGACAGTCCTTCATCAAAATCCGTGGAAAACGTTCCATCCGGCCGATTCAACCAGCAATGCCAGCAGGAGCGACGTATCTGCATAGCAGACAGTGGCAAAGAAAAGAAGCCCCAAAATGAAAGGAGGCACGATGAGGAGGCCAAGAACAAGGTAGGCTCGTCGGAAAGATATCGAGCTCCACGAAAGGAGAGCAGAGGATCAACAGCGAGGTATCCATGAACACACTACACCTTGCTGTAGTGGAAGCCTAATGATCAGTGTTCCTTAAAGTGTGAAGAAAGGGCGCACTATTCTCGACTGCGGTTGAGTGAGGAAGGTTTGCTTCTTGGACTCTGATATCAATGCCCTCTTTGACAGGTTCTGATATAGAAGATATAACTCCGCTAATTTCGATATTATTTTGACGTCATACAGCGATTGCTGACGATGACCATAAGAAGAGCGCCAATACGTAGTAGATCTCGAAATTTTTTACGATTGCCCGAGGGCGGGTCTGATATTTTTTTATAAATGCTCATCGTTCACTGTGAGCAGGCAACGAATGTTAACAATAATGTAGATGACGCTACAGTCCAAGGTGGCCTCGTGCTGGCCTAGAGAGAGAGAGGGGTATATAGAAAAACCACTTGTGGTGTGCGGACAGGTGCGTGAGAAAAACCTACATTTCTATGCTGTATCCGAGCTAGTCAGGACTGACTGATGTCAAGACAGTCAAAATAAGTGGAAATTGCATCTATCGTGAAAGCGGACGACGCCCCCCAGGGCTCAGTTCCCTACCGTCGAACATATCAAATTCGCGGCGAAAGTGCCCTAAAACATCGTCCATACTGCCAACTGGCACTTGTCCCATTAGTTTACGTTCACACTTCCTCCTCTCTCCTTTGAATGGCATCAAGTCGCATCAAATCGTAAAATCCACGTTGGCACGCTTACGTGTCGCACCCGTGTGCACCTGTTAGAAATTCTATTATCAAAGTCGATGTCATGCCGTGTATCCCCTCGCACACCACCCCGCCGTGTGATGCATTCGAATCTTCCATCCGACTGCGAACGAGGAGATGATCTCCATTCGTGCAGCCAAGCGACTGCCTCCGTGGCGAAACCTAATCACATTTGCATAACAATCAAATTGTGTGCTACGGAAAGGATGCGCCATCCTTGCGCAAAAACATTTACAATCAGATCTTATTCATTTTGCATTGTATCCACACTCACACGTGTTCATTGCACAAACAATGGCAGAGCGTGTCGAGGCGAGCGCCGCACAGAAGGCACACCGGTGCGCCAGGATGTGGCTGCGAGTCATATTTTGTGAGAATGAATGTGAATAGTGTTCAAATGGGGACATAACAAGGATCTATGGCTGGGTGAGGATGTAAGCCTGTGAGCAGGTGGAAGAGGAGTGGAATAATAAGTTTTATGTGTCAAAATGGAATTTGAATTAGGAGGCAGACACTTGGTGTGGAAGTGACACCAGGCGTCAGGGGGATGAACTTAAATCGAGAGAGAAGTTGACCAATTTTATTTCAGAGTGAGGGGCGGTAAGAAGGGAGATTAAACCTTATTTGATATGGACGCTATTGAAAGCGGCAAGAATAGTATGCGATTTCGTGCCATTGGTGCAACGCAACAGAGAACGTGGCGCACACAAGTGGAGAAGGACCTCAACCAACTTGGTGTGTGCAGCTGGCGTAAGATCGTGCTGGCAGATCACAATAAGCCCACCAGAGGTCGCAGTAATCGAGCATCTAATCTAAATCCACGCAACCCCCCTAAAGGACCTCCTGAGATGGTTGTTGTCTCACTGCTCTGACTGCTCTCCGAGCTCCAATCGTCACCCAGATGGTTCGAGCTGGTTTCTGTGTGGCGCCGCCCTCAAATTGTGACATCTCTCACTGACTCATGGAAGATTCTACAGGACTCCGGGCTTAAGGTGTCCAACTAGGGAAGAGCGTCTAATCGTATCATAAAGTCTTAGCATTTGTCTGGCGGTTGGCTGAGGCACAGGACTGCAGCGCCAAGCAAAGAAAAAGAAGAAGAAATACGGTCGATATGAGCGTAAGCCCAGAGCTTCAGGACTTAGCCTGAGTACGGGAGCAACAGCTAGGACCCTTTGCCCGACGCTGAGGAAAAGGTGGTCAACATTGGTGATCGCACGCGTGCCTGAGTAGGGGAGCAACAGCAAGTGCCCTATGCCTGACACTAACGAAAAAGAGATCGTCCTTGGAGATCAGTCCAAATCGCAAGGATGTACGCACGCTAGTAGGACTCCTTACCAGCCGCTGTGTCATTGGTACACAGGCCGACTTTCGAAGCAGCTGCCAAGATGAGGAAAAAATAAAATATATCCAAAATGTGTTCGGCAGCTGTCCAGCTCCAGGAGAAGGTACACACTTCCTTATAGAGCGTAGGGTGCCTGAGTTTAATTTATGAATCTGGGTGGTTTAAAAACTTAAGTGGTATCCCAATTACAGGGAAGCATTGGACGCAACAAGTTAGACTAAGTAAGCCGCGTCAATTTCCATCATGAGACTAACAAATACTAAAAAATATCCGCTCTGACAGGAAAGCTGATCATTCAGCCCTCAAAAGCTGTAAAGTGACTTCAAAGGTGGTTAGGGCCTGGGCCTGCATACAACTGTGCCACCAAACAGAGTTCAACTCCCGCTCACGCAGGAAACGAAAAGCGCTGACCTACTAGCCACGCCCATTCGGCTTACGCGTCACCACAGATAAGAACTGCATTAATAACTCATGGACTGTTACATAGACTCTGTCTGTTACTGCTCCTACCAATTACGTCGTGTAACAGAAGGACACAACTCCTCGGGCTCACAAGGAATCGGATTCGTATTGCCACAGGCATTCTTACTGGACACTGCCTAGATACGACGAACACCTCAAAACCATGGGCTTAACACAAAGTAACTCCTCCAGAATGTGTAACGAGGACGAAGCAACTTCAAAGCACATGTTGTGTCACAGTAACTGCCTAATCAGTACACCAGTTATCGACACCTAAGCGAATGCCATCTGGAAGCGGACAAAATTGCCACTAGATCACTCAAAAGCATGCTTTCTTCATGAACTCAGATTTCCTGCTTGAACTCTAAATGGGTCAGGTCACAATTGGCAGAGCAGAGGCCGCAGTCAATCAGGGGATCTAATCTAAGTCTAAGTAGCCCGCGGCCTAAAGGACCTACTGAGATGGTTGTTGTCCCTCTCCGAGCTCCAATCGTCACCCAGATGGTTCGAGCTCATTTCTGTGTGGCGCCACCCTCAAATTGTGATGACGTCTCTGGAACAGTGATGCCCTCCGACTGCTGCAAGTTTCTACAGCAGCCCGGGCTTAAGGTGTCCAAGTAGAGACGAGTGTCTAATCGTGTCATGTCGTCTGTCTTAGCATTTGTCGGACTCACGTCTTATCGTTGCAGACCTGTAGACGCAGTCAAAGGAGAGGATAAACAAACCCATTTGACAAACCTCACCTGCCGCATCATCGGCACCGCAGAGTCTCCCAGTATCCCTGACAAACAAGTCTTCAACAAAGTCCCAAATGTATAGCACCCCTCCCTGTCAGTCGCCATCACAGACCTGTGGCGCCCAGACCGCCATCGTCGTCGTTGTCGTCTCCAAAGTGCACCAGCGCAGAGGAGGGGGAATACGAGAAACACCCACAAACAAACGCGCAATAATCCCCACCCTCCCTCCTCTTCGCACATTTCACAACTAATCATTTCATTCTTCAGCCATAATTGGTTTGAGGAGCAGCATTACCGCCCGGGAGACGACGCGAACGCTCTGAGACAGCCCAGACCGAGCTGAGTGTAAACTTTGTCTTTTCAAAATCGAGAACGCTTCAGGCTCTCTTTTTTCTTTCGTTTGTTTGCCCCCCTCCACCACCCCCACACTTTTCCACATTCATTGGCATTGCGAGACATTAAGAGCTTAAGATAGTTTCAAAACTCAACTTAAGCGCATTTCCTGGCGACGTTCGCATGCAGTGCAGTGGATGCGATTTTCTGTCTTTAGTTTAGGCAATTTACCGGAAGTGAATTAAGTGCTCTCCCCCCGTCCGCCCACGCTCCCGGCCCGGCCTGTCATAGTTTGTCATTCAGCTTAGCGGTGTGCTTGCGACATTTCCCGTGCGTCGTGCCGTCGTCCTCTCTCCGTGCTCGGCGAACAACAGGCGGCAGCAAGTTTGCAGAATTCCCGCATTAAATGCCAGCAGTTTATGAGTGAACGAACGTGTATCCCCGGGATTTTGGGTTTAAAGTGAAATCCCTGGGAATCTTTCAATTGCACCGACAGAACGTCAGCTGGATGGATGAGTGGATTGGCATGCTGGCTGATTGGTAAATATGTACATCCTCTCGCCAGCAGGCTGCTCTTTGGATCGAATTTCAAACGTTTCAGTCCACAATTGATGGGATTTGGCCGGCGAGGGGGTGGATGCATTTATTTACTGAATATGCGGCTTTCTTGCTTGCGCATCTCTTTCCCTGGCTTTTACCAGGAAAAGGTGCGGTTGTGTGCCTCTTGCCAGCTGCCTGCCTGGGTTTTGCGTAATTAATGAGCTTCACGTCGGGCCGGATGGTTCTGTTTAAAGTTATGACAGCATTTTGCAACGGTTTTTCCGGGAAATTCGGGGGGAAACTGTGCAGACAAGTGTGCCTGAGAATGACATCTGATGGACAGTAGAGCAGGGGCGGGAGGCGTGGGGTTTAGTTAATCTAGTCGTGATGGCTGATGGGTGGGATGTGGGAGGGAGGTGATTGTGAATTGTTCATCGGTACGTGAATTTCATCGGGATGGTTTCGGTGTGCAGGCAATTCGTCGCACCGCACTGTAGAAAAGCTGCGACTGTGAGTACACTCTTCTGGACTTTAGGTCAGCACGCAGACAGAGATTGGTGGGAAATGAAGAAAACATAGCCATCGTAGCGACCAGTATCGACGAAGGCGCAGAAATGCATGAATTGACTATGCGGTTGGGTTAGGTTAGTGGCCACTCTTAGTTCTTGCTAGATCCTTGTGATGTTGACGGCATATCACTAAGATCGAAGAGAAAAATGATTCTTTCAGAGTTCATTCCGCAATCGGCTGAAGCTTGGACAATGATAAATAGTAAGGAGTGTCCTCTCTTTCTTCTTCGTCTTCACAGCCTCAACAGATCTCATGTTACGTCAGATGGTTATGTTCCGTAAGCGCACCGACTACCATTCTGAACAGCATTTTCTCGCTGCTTTCAGGAGTTCGTGGGATTTAATGTTGCTCTAGGCCATACCATCAGGTTCTTCCACCATTCATTTGCTGTTCAATTCCTATTGGCCTGCCGTGCACATTCATATTGACATATGCAAATGGAGGGTGAATACTTAGGATTCCCTAGGATGGGACGATCTCGTCCCCTTTCGGACAGATTCTTCTTCTGTCACATTGCCGGCTATGTCCCTGTGACCAGACACCCAGCATAGAGCGGTCAAGTGCAGCGTCTTGGTGCGCTTTCTTTCGTTCTTCACGGAAGCCCGCGACCAGCTTTGACTTAATTTCTATAGTAGTTAGAGGATTTCAAAGCGCCCTTCCTCCACACTACATTATCATATGTCAATATAGGCCTCACGATCGCTGTGTACATCGACAGAATTGTCTTGAGAGTGGGGTTGGGACCTCTTTAACCAAGGGCAGGCACTCAGCCAAAACTATGCAGTTACGGTATTTTTTCTTCTGATACAACTGAAAAAAGCGCGGTACCGTGAATGGTCTCAGGTTTAGAGCGATGTTAACAGACTTTCTGTGGCCAGAGCTCGGCAACAGTGAAATATTCAAGGTGTTGGTGAAGCTAAATATCTAGTCGTTACTCTAGATAGATTAAATCTCTCCAAAAAACACATCGAGACGTTAACCGCCAAGACTCTGTCAGTTTTCTAGCAGTGTAGGGGAATTCTCGGTAAGTCATGGAGCTTATAATCGATCTGTTATTTGTAAAGATCCGTCTGGACCAATACAACTCTGGTAAGACCTCTTCTCTCTTACGCATCGGTCGTCTGCTGAAATAAACTATCGCGTAAATACTTAAGTTCTGCTTTTTCTGCTCTGCTCCAGATGCATTGCTAAATCTTCTCACTCTGGGGCAGCACCCTCAAGGGCATCTTTTGCCTTAAAATAAATGGCCTTTGATGTAACACGCACTGGAGGTTCGGAGACCTTCCACACCGCATTTCTTTTGACCACACACTGATGGATATGCCGTCTCACGACGGCACGTACTTACACTGTCGACTTTCCCTGCACCCATTAATGCTCTGGCCAGACTTATAGCCAGGAAAGGAACGTAGTCGTATCTTGACGGATGTCTCCAAGACCAATGAAGATTCAGGTGCTAGTGCTTTATTAGGACTGTGCACCTCATTGGGTAAATTTGCGTCGGTCTTCCAAGCGAAAACCTATGCAATCCTATTGGCAACAAACTATAATGTGGAGAACATGCGGAAGGGTCGACGTATCCGTGCTTGTAGTGACAGCCAAGCTGTGCTTTTCATTCAAGATAGTCCATGAATGTAAATCCTCTCTGAATTTGATTGGCCGTCGTAGTCCCAAGACAGCAAAGAATCGCTGGAAATAAGATCTACGATGAACTAGTCAGGGATCAGAGGAAACATTCTCCAATTCTGAACCTGGGCTCAGGCTACCTGCGTTTGTGGTTAGGGCTGATGGTTGGGCTGCTCGAAAGCACAAGCGGAGATGGCATGACTTTCAGGATCAAGTGGATGCTTCCAAACGTCTATAAGAAATCTGTGGCTTCCTTGTTATCCATTGACAGAAAAGACAGCAGCGACTTACCGACGTAAAATACTAAGCCTTTGGCAAACACTTAAATGTGCTTGGTTTAAGCCACGCCTGTGTATACCACGACGACACGGCAGAGCACTTCTTCTGTCACTGTCCCGCCTTTGCTTGGATCAGGTGGCAGGTCTTCGACGCTAATGTGGGGAACGCTGATTGTGTAGACCTTTCATCACAGAAGCGCCTGCTAGTCTTCCTTCGGAAAACCAGGGAGCTACAGTATTTGTGGATTGCTGCCTAGTAGTGGTTCAGTGTTGAGTCTGAGCGCTCTAGTATTGTATCAAAACTTTCGACAATGGAGCGACTCAGCGTTGTGAAGGAGAAGTTCAGGGACTGGCGAGCGCCCATCAATTCGTCAAGTCCTTACCCTGTCAACCACTTTGAACAAAGTCGAGGACAACATTCAAGCACAATTGGGGGAATAACCGACCGCATGAAGCAGTGCAGGGAATGAAGAGAACTGATGAAGAGAGCTATCCCCTAAACTGACTTTAAAGGGTTTCAACGAAAACGCGTCTAACTGGCGTTCACTGTTCACAACAACCCCAGAGAGACTGCAATGAGAACCCCAATGGACAACACCCCGCAACTTATCTTTGGATACCACTGAAAAAAAAACAAGGCATTTAAAGACACTTCCCCATTGATTAATGTTCAAGATGAATTACCATTTTAATAAGCCCCTTGAAACGTATCATCGATCGATTTTCACTTCAGTTCATCCCTTCAGCTCGCTGCACCGGAAATGAAAACAAATAATCATCGCAATTAAAGCTGCTGGCAAACTTGAAAAGCACAAAAATTAACTTGATGGGCCTTTTAAAACCCGAACATCGATTTTCAGGCAATAATCCTCAAGTCCGTAGAGCCCTTCGAACCGACTGCACTTCGCACACACACTTGAGTACGTCACAAGAGCAATCTCAACCGATTTGCACGGCTCGACGCGGAGCGGTGTTAAGAGTCCAACAATCGTAAACAAAAAATTCATTCCTTCACAAATAGCCGGCGAATTTAATGCTGTAATGAAACGGCAATCCTCGGGCGGACTTCCAATTTCGGACGAGAGTACACACTTCCGCGCGGAATTCCTGCGGCGAGTGCATTCTTCTGTAGGCAGAGTGAAAAATGGCAAATATTCAATTAAAGTCGTGCTTTATTCGGCGGGTTTATGACCCGCTCAGTGAATATTTGAATGCTAAGTTACATCAAAACCTTAAGAGTCCATAAAGCGGTGATGACAGGAGGAAGGACGTTGCCGCGCCGGGTGGTCGCAGTTGATGGAGTGCTAGTACTGGCTGTGGATATAGGCATCGGCTACACTACAGTCAACGTTCTAAATAGAGGAATCGTAATACGGACAATGGCGATGGAGAATTATTGGTGCTCCTTCAAGGTCGTTAGCGAACTCACCGAGACCTTGATTATCAACAGTAGGCTTAGACAGAGCGACACTTTGTCATATGATTTGGTAAACATCGTTTTGGAGAAGATCGTGAAAAGCTCGCACGTCAATCACAAGAGGCACAATCTTGCAGATGTCCATACAATTGCTAGCATGATTGGCATTGATTGGCAGAACTCAGAGAGGAGGCAATGAGGTGTTTGCTGGGATTGAGACGGAAGCGGTTAAAATGGGTCGTAAAAAACGAAGCACATGCTGTGCTCAAGAAAGGACCTACAACATTGACCCTTTGAACAGAACTTCACAATGGGCAGCTGTAACATGGAGGCAGTTGAGAACTTCGTCTAACTCGGTTCCGCAGTAGGTAATACGATTGCCACCAGCAACAGAAATCAAACTCAGAATTGAACAGGCAACTGCTGAGCAATAGAGTCGTCTTTGGATTGACATAAAAAACAAAAACTTTTGGCACGAAAAAAACACCTTTAACCACCCACTAGTCCTTGATCTCCTCGAAAGAAAAGTTCTGCTGGCGGAGGAGAAGATTCAACCATAAGTGACATGAGCCTAGTTAGGCGTCTACGGTATGGAAAACTCAGCTTCGACACCGAACCTGTGGCATAAACTAGTGTCGCACCAAGTGGAAAAGAGCTTCAACCAGCCAACCACTTGGCATGTAAAACTTGAGACAGAGAAGGCTGGTGAGGCTTGTTGGTTGAGGCCTTGATCCATCCCGAACTATAACGTCTTCTCTTCCACATTCTCAATCTTCGTCGTTCAATGAGGGCATGGAACTGCGGATCGTCTCTCCTCTCGTGAGAGAATAATAACCGGAGTAATTGTTGCAGAAGCTAGATAATGGCAGTTCCAAATTTAATTTGAACTGGGTTTATTTCTCCTGGCAGAGATTAGACATACGACCGGACAAGTTTGCTAAAAGCTATAAATTGTAAGTCATTTTCACAGCTTAACGGTAGGTAACGAACCACTTTTCGTCCATAAACTAGGAAACGGAGATTTTCTCCAGATATGAACTGAGTTTGGGGAGCACAAAACACTCTCCATCCACATCGAGGCGCCGGGCAAATGATCTCAACGTCTATTCTCCATTGTAACAGTGCTTACGTTCCGCCTGTTATGCACACGTAGTTGTGGACTTGTTGTAACTTTGACATCAAACCTTATGAAAAGTGATGTTAGGTCGAACGACCTAGAGACCCAATCTTGAGCGTACTATAATAATAATATGAGTGGCGCTACAGCCCATAGAGGGCCAGGGTCTAGCTTCTCAGCAAGCACTTGCGTTGTGCGTGCTATTGTTTTCACACGAGTGCAAGGGACCTACAGTTTTATGCCGACTCCGAACGGCCAATTTTGAGAAGATTTTTCTAGACAGGAAGTACTTTTGGAGCATTGTCAGTGACTCGAAAGAGGTGGCGTCATGAAAATGACTTTTGTCGCTCAGAGCTGGAGTAGGTTCGCTACGACATCGAGGTTGGGGTCGACGCACATACCCACAACGCCACGGGCCACCTACGAGAGCGTACAAACCCAGCAAATTACTCATGCAGTAATAGAATTGTTTCACAGGCTATGTGGCGTGTAGCATAGTCTGTGTTGAAACCACATCTTGGTCACATAAATTGAAGTAAGTAGATAATATTTTGCTCTGAAATCGCGCAACGGAAACAGTCACACCTTGATCACTGGTGAGCTGAGAGTTATTCTCTGAAAGTTGTGCCTGTCCATATGATGTGTTTTTTGTCGTGTCTAGATTCTAGAATAATGTAGCAAGGATCTGGCACTGGTGACAAAACATAACTCTGGATAATAAAATAAAAGTACCTAGTTTAAAAAAAATCAAGAAAGTTGCAGTCTGCTGCTACCAAAACCTAGGACGATTGAGAACTAAATGCAGACAATTTTTAGAAAATTTGTTCCTACATAGTTTTCCATTAATCGTCGTGTCAAATCTAGTTGGTGTCGTCATTGCCATAACAAATCACTTCAAGTCTGTTGAAATTGATTTATTTTTCATATAGTCTCTTCACACTTGATATTCCGATATTATTTTGACTATATTTTGAAGAAAATGCCAGCGAGGAACTCAACGTTGACCAGCTGCTTCGAACGAACGGAAAGTGCTTTTGTCACGTAGCACGTATGCTTCCCTGTCTTCAACCGGACTTCCTAGATGTGCCATCAGGTATTCCCAGCCATTTACTGCAAAAATGATAGCAAATTCAAATCAAGTAATTATTTTGGGACACCGTTTACATCGATAGACAGCCGCTACCAGAAGTGCCCAACTAAGACATGGCGCACATGGGGCCAATGATCCAAAATAAGGTGCTTCTTTTGAGTACCTACATTAGGGATCAGTTCTGCTTATAGTCCTCCCATGATAGAACGAAGCATAAGAGCGTCCTTGGCCGCGTCGAGCCTGGAATTTGTTGGCAGCTACTGAATTGCTGAAATAATAAAAAGCCTCTCGAATGACCCTTCGATGTGGACGGAGAGTGTTTTATGTTCTCTGGACAAAATCCCCGTTTCCCAGTTTATGGACGAAAAGTGTTTCGTTACCTACCGTTAAGCTGTGAAAGTGGCTCACTTTTTATCGCTTTCAGCAACCTTCTCCGGTCGTTGGCCTAATCTCGGCAAATGTAAATAAACCCGACGCAACCAATTCCGCAGCTCAGTAAAATTATTCCGATCCATAAAAAAAAGCGACTCTTATCACAGGACCCACCTTTACGAGGGCACCCCTTCAATCCAAGGTCAGCCCATAAATTCGTCACCCTGAGCCGCCGAATGCTACGAATCAACTTAAAATAATCCCAAAAGCAATACGAAATGAACTCGTCACTCAGCACAACCAGAGAACCATCTTACGGCCACCGCCGACGCCCTCGCACCCCGCCTCGATGGGATGTGCTTCATTAAACATGCTTTATCTCTGTCATTATGTGTACAACGACTCTGACGATGGAACAGAGGCAAAAAAAAGAAACACAACACCAGCAGCAGCAGCAGCAGTAAATCTCGCATAATGAATGGAAAACAACAAGACAAACAAGACACACCCTGCACTCGTCTAGTGGCGGAGTGAAAAGTGAGTGTGAGGCATCCACACACCCACTCACAGACAGAATAACTCAATAGCAGATACAAATTGTGAATGTAAACTTCATTAAGCAAGAAGGAGATACCTTAATAAGTTGTTTATTCAGGACGAATGAGGTCGCGCACCTCAGACACGCTCCATAGACAGAGCGGAGGACTCAGCACACTGCTGAGCGTTTGACAATGCGAAAGGACCCTTTTTTCGTTGGGGGCGGACTTGGGCGCGGGGGCGAGGAGGGCTTACGGATAAACAAAAGCAAATGTACTGAAAAGGAAGGTGAAGGATACAAAGGACTCTAAATGTGATTTATCGTTTTCTTCCCGAACACGAAGTGGTTTTGCTGTTTCTGGCGGAGGAGCGGGGCGCGCTGCGGAATCCGACTAAAGCGACCTGTAATCCAATTACATTTGCAGGAAGGTGTAATTGAGATTTATTGGGTTATTCAATAGCGCTTCACGACACGAGACTTTGGCAATTGTGCTTTTTTATTGAAATTGAGCTGTTTAAAGGGGTTTTTTCTTTTGCTTTTGGACGACATGGAGATGCGGCGACTGGAGGCACTCCGTTACTTTAGAGCTGTGGTTCTTGATCGTGGAAGTTCCGGGAAGGCATTGCGGAGAAAATTTCAACCACGAGCGGACCAACGACGAAATCCTTTTGATATCCGAAGACGCTTGCCCATGGGCCATGGCATGTCCTCTCTGGTTCACCCGTTGATATTTCAGTCGATTGAGGAAAGGGATATTTCTTACTCCTCGCTCAACACGTTTGGGACGGACTTGACTACCCATCTACCCTCTTGGGCACACCGAGGCGGTTGTAGTCTTTTTCCAATTGTGTACAGCACCTGAAGGACGGTTTTCCTTCGTCATGTTAGACTCCACATTGTCCACTTCTTGACAACTTTAAGTATTGGCTACATAGACGTAGTTTTCTTTCGCAAACATGTCCAGAGATCTTCTCTTTGTGACCTTAGCCTCCAAGGCATCAGGCTGGACGGCGAGGTTGAGCACTAGCCCTGATAAACAAAAAATATTAATCGTCCATCGCGTAGAGTGGAAAATTTTGCCTGACGGCGGTATTGGTGAAGAACTCATCGTTCAGCAGCCGCTTCTAACGAATGGAAAGGCAATGCTTCTATATCCTCTTCGTCGCTAAACAATCTGCAGAAGTGATCCTCATTATCGACTGCGACTCTACTACGAGTTATCGCTCTGTGTTCCGACAGGCTTCTATCCGATGTTTGTATCCTTTGGATAGTTGTTTTACCCGTTGGTAGACATCACTTCTGCTGTAACACCTCTTAATTTCCTCGATCACGCGCTTCTCATGCCCTTTCTGTTTCTCTTTAAGAAGCCGATGCTGTTCCCTTCTTTTAAGTTCATAGAGCTCACGAACCGCTCTTGTCCTTCTATCCAATGTCACCTTATATGCTGCTTGCTTCGCTGAATGCGACTGCCGGCACTCGTCGTTAAGACCCAACACATCAGTGGCAGCTTGTCTGATGGCGTTTTGACAACGTCTGAGTGTTATCCTGGCTTTCAAATCTGGCCCGCTATCACTAAAGTCGTCGATCAGTGGTCAGTTAGACTACTACTATGGATATAACAATGGACCAACGATGGTCTAAGCGTGCTATTAATTTCGATGCCAGCCCGCTAAGATAACCTAACTTAGCCTCTGAGAGACCAAGGACTCCTTCAGTCGGTTTTCAAATTATTTTTCATGCTGAAGAGTAGGACTGGAATAAGACATGGTTTGTATTAAGTTAGCTTTAACCTATTACTGAGTCACCTCTTACTTACTTACTTATCAGGTTGGCGACTCGTGAACGGTTCAAGTCTGAATAATTGTTGGCTTTCATCGATGACTGTCCTGTGATCGCTTCTACCAGTCTGCCTTGTCTTTTTTTTTTTTGTGTCAATTCCGATGTCGCCCTATACACACCAAAGCCTTGGAGTTGGTTAATAGGCGTGCGAAAACAAGGTAAAAGGTGTGCACAAGTCGTTGGTAGGCCTAATAGGGCCGCGAGAGAGCAATAGGATCAAATATTATACAAGAAGAAACAGATCGTGCGGATCTGGGATTGAAGGCAATGAAATGGCCGATTACCTCACTAGTAAAGGAACCCTTCGAAACCTTGTATAGGCAGCGAACTCCTCAGCGCTGTAGGAGATCATGTCCTCTGTGAAGAGTTCAATAAGGAACCGCCTAGAATACTGAAGCTTGACTCAAGGCAGGAAGCAGGCCAAGAAACTCTTAGGTCAACACAACCGAAAGAGGTTTGAGGCATGTATCAAAATGAGCAAGAATAATCTCCGAATCTTAACAGGCCTCCTAAGAGGGCACTGCAAACTTAGGGAGCACCTAAGGAAGCTAGGCGCATGAAAAGATGGACACTTGTGAGGCACTAGCCTACAGAAGACTAAAATATCTGGGCAAGTACGTATTGTCAGAGGAAGAATTAAGGTCTGTAGAGCATTTCCAGATTACTAAAGGAAACTGGCTTAACGAGTGGACTACGGGACAAATCTTTTCCACCATTGCACACCTCCAACCTATAACCCTCAACACAACTCTGAAATGAACTGTATGTGAGGGAAGCTGTTAAGTAAGCAAAAGTTTGAAAGGGGGCTGTAAGGGATCTTAAGGTAGAGTTTAGGCAGCCCTAAGCCGCTGTGTCAGTTGGAAGACGAACCACGAAAGCCATCAGAAATGCCTTACTAACCACTGGCAACTTTTTTGGGTGAAAAATTCGATGTTCTTCGATTGATCCCAGAGTCTCACAGTCGCTTAATAGACGTACGAGAACATGAAAAACGAAGTACACAGGTCGCAGGTAGGCCTAATAGGGCCGCTGTGTCAGTGGGAATAAGTCACACAAAATCATTCCCAACCACCACTCAGCCGCAGTTACCAGCTCATGCACGACTGCTGTCACTAAAGAATATTCCCAAGATATCAAAGTTCAATCACGAGTAAGTAACCACCAGTTGCAGATCCAATTGAAAAGAGCGGAGCTACCCTCTTCCACCTGAATCCGCCTCAGTTCCCAGTCGACTGCACGACGTCGTCACACTTTGCCACGGAAACAAATCCCACATTCGCCCACCACCGCAGTGAATCTGCCGCCTCCCCATTCACAATCCGTCTGATTATCCTTGTTTGGCGGCACTCGTGCATATCTGATTCCCACGTCTACTCCAATAAACCACGTCAAAGATCCGGCAAAACCTACAAGTTGCTCTGTCTGCCCTCACCCCCGCCACGGACGAGGCGGTATCAAATTCCGAGGAAGCAACATTACAACGAACAAAGGGATATTCCGCTCAAGAGATAATGCAATCGCATTCTGAGAAGTGAAACTTTGTTAATCGCTTCATCCTTTTGTCAACGCGTTTTATGCGCGAGTCACCAAAAAAAATGCGAATTCCTTCAAAACCCTAGCCGGCGGCTTGTCTCTTCAGTAATCCTCCACCAAGCGGATGAGCACTTCAGCGAACTCCGATGAAGTTCTGCAGAAGTGAGTAGGAAGTTAGTTGGTTGGAGACACAGCCTTTGTTAAGGACGATCGAGTGTGCTTGGAGTGGAGAGTTTGGAATTGTTCGTAGGAAGCATTCGTCTATCCTCGAAATCACTTATATTTCATACACGACAAGTCGCGTTGGAATGGCATGCGGCCTAGTCAGGCATCGACGGCTCAACCAACCGCTAAGACAGTCGACGACTAAAGCGAATCCCCTCTTGAAACTAAATTCCAGCTCTCCACCCAAGTTGATAAATGACTTCCTTAACGACTGTGTAAACATCTCTCCCTCCCCGGACCCACTTAGTTCCGCTTACGTCTCCGGCGAACCGGAAAATCCCATCAAAGGCGACCGAGACCACTCATCACCAGTTGCCACGCCTGACAGGATGCTGCCAAAGTTAGAACAGCCTTCGGCCGCCCCTGCGGCGTACTCACTTTCAATTCCCGACGATAAACTTTCAATTTCTCCCATCTTTGGTGCCGTCCACCGCCACGCCGCGCCGGAATTAATTTGGCGGCACTCAATTAAATCGTCCTGTCAGGGAGGACAAGCCCAAACTTTTGCGACAATTTCTCCAACAAACGGACACCATCTGATGACTGGGTGGCGCTCGCTGACATCCCGAAATTTCCTCACACGAAGGCAGGGCAGTCCAGTCGGATGCTGGCGCAGCGTGGTTTTTTGATTAAAAAATATGTCCTTGTGCACGGCTTCACACGTGAATGTGTCACTGCACACGGGCCCGGCGACCTCCGAGGTGAGACAAATTTTTTCCCGTCACTGTTCAACCTCCACTGGATGCTGTGCATGTGTGGATGTGGAAATTTGGTTCCCCTGCAGCTAAAGCTGCAGTGAGCTGGTCCCCCGTGGGCTCCTCTTTGAGGTGAAATTGCTAGCAGAGGCAACTCACATCTCAAGGGAGCGGTTCGATAAGGCGCCGAGGGACTCTTTGTGGTAAAGTCAGGCGTAGTCCTCAAAGGACAACACTGAACTTCAAACAGAACCAAACGCTCGCTGAGCACCTCGGTTGGTGGCAAAGGTTTCGAAAAGAATCTGCTGCTTAATTCCACTTAAGTGATTGCCTTTCGGTTCCATAGGAGCCGGGTGTTAAGGCCTGGGGCGGCTGTGAAAGTGACGATTGTCCCCTTGTCGTGTGGAATGCTTTAACACGTTAGGACGGTGAGATGGGCTTAAGGTGGTCTAGTCCGGGATTGGAGCAACGTTTGAAGAGAGTAGATTTGAAGTACCAGAGGGTGGAGTTCATAGGCCCTTGGTCTTTCTTTGGAAAAATCGACAGTCGCTTCTATTTCATGCCGTCCTTCCAGGGACTTTGTATCGATTCATGATTCATTGCATTTCCAATCAAAGCCCGAGGCACTATCTCGGTCCCCAACAAAATGTCAGACACAGCCCTTGCCTTCCGCGCACATGTGCTGCCACCTGGTGCCGGGACTTTCCTTCCAATCTCACGTGCGTCACGACCGCCCGTCATCGCTTCCCTTATCTGATGGAACTCCTCCATTAGAACGTGTCAACTAACTCAAACACGCCCCCACGAGCCCCCACTGTCATCATAATGTAAACAACTTGTCAGCACTTTTGTGTACGTCAAGCGCAAGCTACTCGTCCTCGAAGGCCGCACACACACAGCTGCTGACTGGTGAGCCCACAACAATTGGGGTAGGTTGACGAGAGGGCATTCGCCTCTAACAGCAACGCACATGCAAATCGTACCTTCCCGCACAACTCTCAAGGGCACCCAATTCTTCGCCTCGTCGACGGAGCCTCTTTTGTGATTTCGAATTAGGATCAACTGCTTCCGGACGGAATCAATCACACGAGAGGGAAAAGTTCTTGACTCCCATCTGAAGTGAGTTTCGGAAAAGTTCTCCTTCCGTTTGTGCTCATCCTTGAGTCTCGTTTATTGCGATACTCTCACACGCGTGCGAGGGTGGCCGTGTGCGTCCTGGGTAATTAGTCGAAGTCATCAAAAACAAATTCAAGTCTTTCGTACGTGACGGGGATTGTATGATTTTGATTAGACTCGAAGGCGAGCCTGTGAAGTTGCTCAAGCGGCTGATTGAAGGACAATGTGGGTGAGTGGAGGAAGCACACGCTCACGGTCGAAAGCCAAGACTAGTAGTTGGATGTCCTCCTCGGTGTCCAACTCATCCCACATCCGGTTGATAAATTGCTGCCAATTTGGTTGCACATCGCATTGGCTGACCCACAAGAGAGGTTGACTGCCCGTCCAACTGGAAGCTCCTTAAAATGACGTTAAAGGATTGCAGACGAAATAACTTCCACTGGTCTGTACTTAGCTGGGCCATGGGACAAGAAGTCACATCTGTAATCCAGTGAAATAGATTGATTGGAAAATTAAAGTTCACATTTTGTCTATTATTTTACTGGAAGATGTCCTCTCTCTCTTGGCATTTAATCGCTCTTGTGAACTATTTTGGATTAAATGGAAATGGTGGAGCATGCCTATAGTTTAGTTTTGGTGACAGGAGCTGAACCACGTTAATTCTTTGAGTACGAAGGTGCATGACGGTGAAGCAACAGGGATGAGAGTGCAGACCATAGAAAGTGAAGCAAATTTGCCGAGAAAATCGAAGTAAGTTCATAAAAAGTGAAGTACATATTAAAAGTGGGATAAAAACAAAATATTTATTTAAAAACTCTTCGCGTACTCGCGTGATTGCCAAATAAACAAAAACTGCTATCGGATTTAACGATCTTCAAGGGACGTGGTCGTTATAGCCAATAGAGGTCTGCAATGAAGGTTTTGAAACCAGTTTCAAGACATTCATATTTTTTCGAGTACATGATTCATTGGACTCACATCGTGAAAAGAGACATGAATGAAGCACCTTATATTTGATTTCCGAGTGAGTACTTCACCCTTTAATAACCAAACATTAGGTTCAGTGTACTCGGATAAAGCGGGTACACTGCACCGAGTACACAGAGTACACAGAGTACACCGAGTACACCGAGTACATCAGAAAAGCCATACCAACTACTGCTTGGATCTTGCGGTCAAAATCTCAATGTTGTCGGATGCACTCCAAACTCTCAGGACCGATTAATACACACTCCAGCACAGGCAAAATGGTGTGCGCAAGTCGTTGGTAGGCCTAGGATAGCCGCTGTGGCGGTTGGAAGATGAGTCGTGAAATGTCTTCAAAGAATGGAGAATCATACGGTTACTTCCATACTACACACACACATCAGAAAGGCGAGACATGCACAGTGTCATGGCGTCTTTACTGCGTGAACTTATTTGTACTTCACTGGCTCTGATCGTTTGTTAATAAATAATACGATCATGCCTCCTACACTCGATGAAAGTAAGAGACAGAGAGAGCAGCCAATTCCTTTGTTTTTTATTCGGTATACTCGGTGTACTCGGTATATTTTGGCCAGTTATGCGTGAACTTGATTCATTTGAGTAAAACACCCACGAATCAGACCGAAATTAAACAGTGTATTCGTTTCGTTTGGCCCGTGGCGTTGTGGGTATGTGCGTCGACCCCAACCTCGACGTCGTAGGTTCGATTCCAGCTCTGAGCGACAGAAATAATTTTCACGGCCTCACCTCTTTCGAGTCACTGACAATGCTCAAAGAGTATTTCCTGTCTAGAAAAAGCTTCTCAAACTTGGCCGTTCGGATTCGGCATTAGGTCCCTTCCACTCGTGAGAGAACAATAGCACGCACAACACGAGTGGTTGCTGAGATGCTAGGCCCAGACTCTCTATCGGCTGTAGCGCCACCCTTGTTATTATTATTATTACTAAACGAAGTAGAACCAAGTTGCTACGTAGCAAATGCATAAATTTGAATAAATTAAGTAGATCTACTACATATGAAGTAAATTCTCATCTCTGTGGAGCACATACCTAGTCGAATGCATCCCCTCTCTGGCCATCTACTCTCACTTACTTACCTTCCTAAGTTCGATGTGAAGATAGGAAAGTTAGTTAGGTTCAAGTTACTGGCTGCAGAAAACAGTGACAATTAAGTCCGTTGCCGATTCACCTGAGGCATACCAAAAAGCGCTCCAACGGACAACAAGAGCAGCGCAAGAGTAGTACCGGGCTAGAAGCCGGGAGGAGAAAAAGCTTCTACGGCTGAAGATGAAGGAGGTCTCTCGCAACCTCGCAGCTCAAGGATATCGAAGAGTCTAGGGACAAACAAAAAATACTGGCCTTTTACAAAAAAGCCAAAAGCCTGGCCACAGGCTTTAGGAACGGCACCCAGGCTCTTCGAAATTGCGAGGGTAACCTAGTTACGGACCCACAGGGAATAGTGGACGTGTTTAAGCGACACTTCCAACAGCTGCTTAGCGGGCCTGACCTGGAGAGAGTGATAGGGAACCAGGAAACCCCAACTCCAGTCGACGAAGTAGTCCTCCCACCTAGCTTTGAAGAAGTCGGTCCTACCTCCTACAAGAACTATAGAGGTATATCTGTGCTCAATGTCGCCTACAAGATCTTATCCAGCGTGTGAACGTCTAAAGCCGTTTTGCACCGCACCAATCGGCACGTACGAGTGCGGCTTCCGGCCCGGCAAATCGACTATAGACCTCACACTAACGCAGATCCTGGAGAAGACCAGATAGTTTCAAATCGATACTCACCATCTTTCCATCGATTTTAAAGCCGCATACGACAGCATTCTTCGCAAGGAGCTATTCGCTATTCCTTTTCCATTTGTATGCGCCATCTAGTGCGGGGCCTCTGTTGCGCTGTCCCAATGGCTCGGTGTCGAAGACTCTTCAGGCCGGAGCTGTGGTGTCCATCTGCTCTACATGACATAGCCATCTTAAGCGTTGGATCCGAAGGCACTTAACTAGGTGCATGCCGCTGTACAGCCCGTACAGTTCGTGGTTGAATCTTCTCCTCCAGACGCCATCAACGTCAACAGGACCAAAGATCGCACGCAGAACGTTTGTCTCAGAACAACCAAGAGCTTCTTCATCCGCTTTCAATAGCGTCCATGTCTCTGCGCCATAGAGCAGGACTGGGATCATCAGGGTTCTATACAAGGTCAATTTGGTGTTTCGAGAGACAGCTCTGTTACTAAATTGCCTCTTGAGCCCAAAGAAGCAGTGATTGACAAGAGTAATTCTGCGCTTGATCTCGGTACTGGAAAAATATACGTCACTGTGACAAATTTAGTTAGAATCTAACAGATCTTGTCGCATGCATTTACAAGAGATTCCCTCATCGCCAGTCGGGTGGCGTATTAAGGAAATTCGTCAGCTCTACAGTTCCCCGGGAATGTCTCTATGGGTTGGCACCCAGCACAGATTTTTGAACTTCTCCTTAAGAGATACGTGACAGTCGATTGCCATTTGTGAGTTTAAAGAGAACGATGCCAGGGATCTAATTGCCGCCTGGCTATCCGTAAAGACACAGCTTTCTCGGGCGTATATCACGTTGCACCTTGTCCAAGACAGGGCTTCGCTAAACGCCATTACTTCCGCTTGGAAGACGCTGCAGTGATTGGGGAGACGAGCAGATTTGTAGAGGTTTAGGCACTGCGAGAAAACTCAGCTTCCTACGCCGTCTTCCATCGTGGATCCATCTGTATAGACGTGTATGGCCTTTGCAAATGGTATGGTGCAGCCGTACCACAGATATCTCTATAAAATCAGTGTTTCAAGGCTGCTTTCAGGGCAGATTCAAGGTGAAGTGTGGTCTTGTTGGATTTTGGTGAGCCTTTATTCGTAGGACTTTGGCAGGTTTCAGAACAAGCCCTTTGGCAAATCGCGCAGATAGTTGCTATTTGTTTAGCAAAGATATCCAACGGGGTGAGGTTCAGGCGAATACCAGGTGCAGGATCGGTTTTGAGGGCAGATGCAGGCTTGTCTCTGTACCTTCCTTAGTTTGTTGGGGTGAGTGCTGACGTTTAGTGTGGACGACATCACAACCACGCCGTAGGATGGGTTTGGTGACGGCTACAAAGAGTCAGTGTGTCATATGAGGTTGAAGGCCCTATTTGTATCCAATGACTTCCTCTTCCTCATGCGAAATAAAAAGATTTAATTTTTTTAAGAAAAAACATCGCTAATATCGAAATAAACTATCGATGTTTAACGTACCCTAGTGAACAAGTCTGCTTAGTCTGTGCAGGCTTAGCTAAAGTTCTAATCATTTGTCGTTTAAGTTGAGGACGGGGTGAAGGACATGATTAGGTTTTAGATGACATTGTGGAACGTAGGTAAAACTGTGATAAGAATTCGACAGCGACATCAAGGAGATGAGGCAATAGGACATACCATGGACGCACAAAGAAAAAAAACTAAGCCCACCCTCAAGTGATCACTTCTGGCCAATGCCGAGTTTCAGTGTCTAGCTCTCGATCTGTCACATGGAACGACCCCCCGAGTCCAAGTCATTCCCAGTGCTCTTAGTTCCCATGCCAGACTCAGACCTCCGAACAACAACCCACCGACGAAGATGGGAAAGGTGTAAAACTCAACGTTAATTTAATCTCCCAAATTACTCACTTTCTTTTGATGTCAATTCCGTTCCACGGGATATAATCCAATACAAGCCCCAACTTTTTTCCACGAAACCATGACAAGAAGCAAACCATTTCTTGGGACCTCATCCGACGCACAAAAAGCGCGTACCTCCGCCAAATTCAGAACCCTTTTTAATCCTTTGAATCCCTCCCAAATCGACCGTGGATTTAATTCACTCGTAAGCACAGCAAATTTGCCGGATTAGCTTTGTGTCACCACAAAGTGTCCTCCGTCTCATCATTTCACTCCCACAAGGGACCACAGGCGGAGTTGAATGAGATTTGCTTATACCTCGGCACACACGCACACACACATTTTCCACACCGAATGGGACACGTGGTTTAAGATTTCCAAGTCAGTCGACACAAGCAAATCATCAATTGAATCGAAGGGGAACGAGGCACAGAAAGGATGCTCGTGCGATGGTTGTCCGAATGAGCCGAAGGACAGGGTGGGATCGTGTGGGCGATGAGTTGGTGTATTTGTGTGTCCATGCCTGGGGGAGCTGTTGGCAGGGTAGTGGCTATTGGCCGTGTCCCATGAAAACACCTCCTCCGGCGGTGATTGCTTGCTTTGACCACAGAATGGCTTGTGGGTGCTCGATGAGTGATGGTGTGAAGGGGTGAATTTATGAGAACTCGATCAGGCGAGTGTGTGCCTTCTCCTGTCTTGTATATCAAATTTTGGGCGTATTTATGGGCAAACAATGACGTATCGCTCCAAAATCCCATCTCTGGTCTAGAGGTGTCATTCGTACCCTGAAGTCCTTTTCCAACCACTGCTTCATCTCATGCAATCCACCATAACGATAAGCAACCACAAAATTACCGTCATTCCAGCGCACACCCACCCTCGTCGGAGTTCCTTTACACCCCCACGTTCCGAGTTCCAGCCTAATTAAGACATCTCGCCGTCAGCAAGTCAAGAAGGGACAGAGAAAGAGCGAGTTTCCCACAAAATGACTGGCAAGTGGCAACAGGCACTCGCCTCGAGCAACAGGGGGATAGACCGCGTCGGGAGAGAGGTCACTTCAATTAACTGACGAAAATGAGAGGTCGTCTGCGATGCTAACGACGAAGACGATGGCTGGAAATAAGAGCCAGGAATTCCCAGTCAGCTGCAGAGGGGATCGATGAAGAGAGGTTCTTGCATTTTTTCTCCTTTCCATGAACTCGTGTTGGCATCTCAACCCACTGAGGGAGACGAAATGTCTGGCAGACATTGTGTTTGCATATAAATGAGTGTCCTTGCGAGGACGTGGTCCCCAAGTACGGTCACAATCGATATGGGCTCATGTTTGCACAGGAGCTGCTCACTTGGGACGGGATGTGTGTGGTGACTGACTGGAAATCAACACCGACAACAGGCGGTTGTGACTGCAAATTGAAGCGGCTTGGGGGTACGTGGGACCACTCAGACTCATCTCCCATCATCGAACGATGAAAGGATTCTCTCAAAGGTCACTTTGTGGCCTCCCCAACCAGTCTTCCCCGCGACGCCATCCAGCAGCCGTGGCGAATAACTGTGAAATTCCATTCAATTTGCATATTTTAATGAATGAGCTTAACATTGTTTTGCCACCTTACCGTTAATAGCTTAACTCCGTCAATTGCAGGAGGGACAGCGAGGCATGGCAGGGCATGGCGTGCCAGCTTGTTTACCGAACAGACAGAGATCCGAATTAATCAACCAAGGGGCGGGTGTTTCTTTTTTTGCAGTTTCCCCTCGATTAGGTTTAATTACATTTCCGCCCGCAATTTTCGACTTGAACTCAATTCAATTTCCCAGCAGAAGCTAGGTGCAAAGCCCAGAGCGTTCGTGACTACGTGTGCTTTGCTGGCGGGGTGCGATGAAACACGTGACTGTGCAATGAAATCGAAAAGGTGATGGGGGGCATGGTTTGCACATGAATTCAAAACAAGACCAATCCACAGTTGATTCGTCCTTTGTTCTGGCTGTCTGGTGGGTTCTCGCTGTCGATAAACTCATTTCCAGCTGTCAAAACGAACGCTGTTGCTTCGAGCTCAAGGGGTTGGAGTAAGGCAGGACGTGGGTAGGGTCTTCCAAGCATGCTCGGTGCTCCCTTTCAGATGTGTTGTTGCAGCGATATCATGACGAGCTCGCCGTAAGAGATTTTTTTATTTAAGATCGTCTGTATTCAGGCCATCCATGGTCCTACCTATCATCACGTATGGAGCCGAAACTTGGGCTAACAGGCTTTTCGATCTCTTAGCAGCGTTCGAGGAATAGTTTTATGGATAATTGATGGCCTCGTATGTGAGGAAGGACGATTCTGGAGACGCTACAATCCCGAACTGCATGCGATCAGCCTTGGGACTTTTGTAGTGACAGTAGGCAGGACACCTAGTTCGCATGAGCGAAGAGCAACCGGCTGGAAAAGATCTTTGTAGCCCTTTTCCTGGTCGACGACAGCGTGGTAGATCATGCTTAGGGTGAAAAGACGGCGTAGACCAGGACGCAAGAGTCCTTGGAATGCGATGCTTTCGAGGTTCGAGGTCGGGATAGATGGAGCGAGTTGTTGTTGGAGGCCAGGATAGGACGAAATAATGATGATGTATTTACTTACTTATCAGGCAAACAAACCATGAAGGGTCTGAGCCTGAGCAATTGCTGCCTTCCATCGGCGACGGTCCTGGGCATTCTGCTTCCAGTTCCAGGCCAAGCTGTCTTACATCCGCAATGACTTGGTCTTTGTACCGGAGTTTCGGTCTGCCTCTCCTTCTCGAACCACGAGGCTCGGTTTCGAAGACCCTCCTAGCTGAAGCATTGGTGTCCATTTCAATTTTTGCCTTCCGGACTACATCCACATCTTTGTACAGCTCGTAGAGTGCGCTGCTGTGTCTCCTCCTCCATTCGCCTCCCTCGCAGACGGGACCATATATCCGACTTAGAATTTTTCTTTCGAAGGCACCAAGAATCAGTGCTGCAGTTTTGCTTAGTGTCCAGCTTTCCGCTCCATAAAGTAGGACTGGCAGAATAAGGGTTTTGAAGAGCATGACTTTGGTCCTTCGAGCCAGGACCAGATCTATATCGCTGTACATCCCGAACAGTTTGTTCAGGCATGAATTAAAGAAATCGCATGACAGTGCGTCGCTTAGTCTAAGTCCTTTTGTGACATCAAACGTATCGGTATTACCTTTACCGACCTTGACGGAGCATCGGGCATTCTCCATCACATAATTCTGCAAAGACGGACTAGTTTTGCTAGACTAGACAAGGCGCTGTACAGCTCGTCCCCATAAATACTGTCATACGCGGCATTAAATTCGATAAATAGGTGGTGGGTATAGACTTAAAACTCCCTCCACACCCTTTACACACTCCTCGCTTTAACTCGCTTTAACTCGACTAAGGTTATTTTTAAGGCTTGTTCAACAACAACTCCTTTGCTGGTCGCTATGAAAGGGTGACCTGACTAAAGACACAAGCAATACTCAACCCTTTACTTTGAAAAAATGAAAGACAGTAGAAATGGAAATATAATGTCTGCGATTCAGTCGCCCACTCAGCTTAGAAGCCAGCTGAGTGTAAGAGTGAATCGCAATTTTTATATCCTGCTCTAAACGCAGTTTGTGCCCGTGAAGGGCTTGCAACCGAACCGACGCGCCCGGACGATAACGATTTGCGGCTTGCGAATGCGAGAGCGATTGGCGAGACAGTGCACTGAACGATGAGAGCGATAAGTGGATGCGGATTTCATGCATGAAAAAATAATCGATAAACACCGACGCGCCCGAAACGTACCTGAAATGTACCTGAAAAGAGAGAAGCCCTACCTATCCGGGTCCCGAAGGCCTATCTTAATCAAAAACATACACATTCCTAGAATGTGTTCCTACCTATCTAAGCTACCTATCAACCCTACCTATCCTACATGCATGCATATTCAAAAAAAGAAATAAAACCCAACCAAATCAGAACGAACCGACATAGGGCGACGCGGAGCGCTCGTTCCGTATGTAGTCTGCTGCAAGGGATTAGCCCGCTGCCTTCCTCAAGGATGCCTGTGTGGGAGCTAAAGGAGTAAATGAAGAAAAACATAGTTATGCGGTTAAATGTACGCGAAAGAGACGAGCTCAAGTCATTAAGCCCGCCTGAAAGTTAAGAAGAAAAAAAAGTGGCCTGCTCAGCTTGTGCACAATCTGCTGACTCTTCCGCTCATCCCTGGACTGGCAACGCCTCCTAAATGGAAACTACTACTACTAATTCTACAACTACAACTACAACTACACTATTATAAATTCTACAGCAAATACTACTCTACGACTACACGGACAATTAACCTTGTCCGCTGCTCACTCAAGCTCAAGCGCTCATCCCCGACCACGGGCACCATCGGCGAATAACAACCGAGGCGCCACATGGGTGGACAAGCCAGAGCCGAGGAGCTCAGAGCATCCCACCCCTATTTCGAGCGTCGAATGCCTCCGAACTGCCATTAAATAGATTAATAGTTCTGAAAGACCAATCGCGCCGAAAAAGGCTTGAGCCTCTGTACTATGTGTTGTGTAAAATATAAAAAATGTATACGTGCTGGCTCACCGTAGCCCTTTTTGCTCGCGCGGCGTCAGTTTCCTGCTCAAGTGCTTGCTTAGAAAAATAAAAACGAACTACAAATGTACTACGAGGACTACGACTACGACAAATGCTACACTACCTTGTCTGTTGCTCACTCACGCTCAAGCGCTCATCAACGACCATGGGCACCGTCGGCAAGTAACAAGCCAAAGTGCCACATGGGTAGACGAACTGCGAGCAGAGGAGCTCAGACAAGCCCAACCCCTCTACCAAGCTACGAATACCTTCGAACTGCCATAAAACAAATTCTTAGTTCTGACAGACCGATCGCGCGGATAAGGATGCGAGGCTCTGACGAAACCTAAGTCTGAAGAAACAACAAGAAGAAAAGAGCGAGATAAACGCGCGAACAAGCACTGAGCACGAAGATGTACCTGAAAAGAGAAGAGCAAATGGAAAAGAAAGCCCTGAAAATAGAAGAACAGACCTGAAACGAAAAGAGAAGAGAAAAGCCCTGCCTAGCCTCAGGACACCTGTTCGGGTCCTGAGGGGTCCCCTACCTAGCCTCAGGGCACCTGTTCGGGCCCTGAAGGGTCCCCTACCTAGCCTCAAGGACACCTGTTCGGGTCCCGAGGGGGTTAGAGAAGCTATGACAATAAAATAAAATAGCTAGGGGTTCACAGATGCCCGAAACCGAAACCGAATTCATGTTAGCATGTTAATTTGCGAACGAGAGTCATGACTCATTTAGAAGTAATACGATGGGTGTGTGTATGGATATATGTTCAAGGGAATAATAAAAAGGAATAAGAAAATAATAAAGAGTGGCTTGGTATACCCATGTGCACGTACTACTCAGCTGTCCCTTGTTGCTGGCCTTCGATGGGTCGCTTGTGGGCATTGGTGGTGCATTGGTGTCTGCTTACAGCTTGTACCGAACCGAGAACCGAACCGAACCGCGAACCGATAACCGAACCGTAATCCATGGGCAGAGGAGGCCCGCTTGTAATCGCTGTTTGTACGGAAACACTTGGCATATCGACGGACTGCGTGTGTGGAAGGGTGGCAGTTAAAAATCGACGGACGCGGCAAAAATGTGCCCGACCCCCCACAGCACAAGAAAAAAGGCCTTCTCAAGATTCGCTTGAGCAAATATTTCTGGTCGCTCCAATATGGAGTGCGCCACCGCGTTAAGGGTAGAGAGAGAGACAAACAAGAGGCTCAGGCGGGAGTCCGCGTAGGTATGCATGTCCGTACCGACATGCCATTACCCGAGCATGATGCAATAGGCGGACCATCATCACACATGCATACCAAAACTTTCGATCGAGGGTCAAGGGCAAAAAAAAAAAATAACTTTGTTGGTGCGTGGTGGTGGGTGCTAGTCCGCGAAACGCGAAGAGAAACTTGCACTCGACGACGAATGAAAGCAAGAACACAAGAAAAAACCGAAAGATCGCAAGGTTTCGAACGCACTGCCTGCACATGCATCACCCAGCCCCACATCAGCGCAGGGGCTTGGCTCACGGCTGCTCTCCCATGTTGCAACACATCTCACATCTCGCCCACACATCAGTAAAGGTGCCTCTCAGTCCCTGGTTGTAGGGTGGATGGGGCTCCATACAAGTTGGTCATCCTTCTCTCCTCTCATGGTCCATCACACATGGGAGGGGGGCGGCGGGAGAGTGGGCGAGGTCTCACAGGGATGGGATGGGCACTGGGGGAGGAGAACACTTCACAAAAAAAAAACACACAATCGGAAAAAACACTTACCACGATGTGCACCCCGCGACGGTCACCAACGCACTGTGATCTCTCCCCGAGCGGGGCACCCTTATATAGGCTGGGTCACCCCCCCGGTCAGCGATCAAATTTTTGAAATTTTCCCCTCATTTGCTCGGTTTTTTGCCAATTTTTCAGTTTTTTGTATTTTTTCTAATATTTGGTGATCGGCGCTTTTGCTGGACACAGGGGGAGGGTGTGTGTGATGAAATTTTGTGGTTTAATGGGATGAATAAGCCATTTTTGACCGATATTTTCAAAGTTTAAACTCAATTTTCGCACTTTTTTGGCTCTTTCAAACTGCTTTTATTCTGATTTCAGAATAATCCAATCAAAGATCCTGCCGATAGCCACAGAAGCCTTAAGAATCAGTTTAAGTCAGGGTTAGTAAGGCATTTCTGATGGCTTTCGTGGTTCATCTTCCAACTGCCACAGCTGCCCTATTGGGCCTACGTACGACCACTGTACATCGTTTTCCATGTTCTCGTACGTCTATTAAGCGACTGTGCGACTTTGGGATCAATCGCACAACATCGAATTTTTCGCCCAAAAAAGTTGCCAGTGGCTAGTAAGGCATTTCTGATGGTGTGAAATCATGAAATTCCTTAAGGGAATGGAAATGAAAAAAAAGAAGAAAATTCATTCAATTTCAAATTTAACTGACAAAACCTCCGCACATGTGAAACGTCACTAAGGCAACGATGACATCAGTTCTCCATGCACATTCCGGCGCCATGTTGTTTTCTTTGTGTTTTCACTTTCTCAAGATGACAGCCCTGCTGCGAGACTAACTGTCAAACAATTAAATGCATTATTTGAAAAAGGAGTAATCTTTGTTTTCGCTTTTCACACCTTTTCCACGATCAGTCGTAAGTTAATCAGGTGCATGTCGGCAACAATTGCAATCTAAACTAATCCCTTCATTTCTCGTGTTCAGATTCTAGCCCACAACATCAGCTTACCATAATGACCAGCAAAGAATCATCAGTCAGTAGTGAATTTTACTGTTTGCAAATATCAAACACTTCTTCCATATCATGTGATAGTGAAATCTCATCATTTACCTCAGATCGAGAGGTAGACTCGTACGATAATCTAATGCACAGCGATGAATTGCCAGCGTTCGAAATCCGTCTCATATCGCCGCTTGGCCGAACACCTTCACCCATAGACAGTGATTTCGAGTTTCTGTCATCACCGGCGCATAGTTGTATCACGCCGACCAGGACATCATCGAAACGAGCACAATCGAGTTACAAGGACAACAACGACGACTATGTAACACTGCACGATATAAACGCACAAATAAGTCCACCAAGTGATACCGACAGCAGTGCGACGCCGTTAAGTGACAGCAATCGAGGCAACAATTTGGAGACCATATTCGAGGGTGTATTCCTAAATACACCGCCACGACCGAAAATCCAACGTCGAACCAGCAGCATAAATCGCAGCAACCTGCTGGAGAAGATCACCATAAATCGTCTGAATTCCGCCGACAAAGAGAACACCGGCGACAAGCTGCCGCTGTCGAGTGGTGAATTAACGGAGTCTTAGTTAAGGAACTAGATAATTACACGCCAAATGAACTCAGTTCCACGCAGAAAGTCATAGATGGTTAGACTTAGAAATATTTCCTTTTTTTATGTTTTAAGTATTGTATTCGTACAAAAAATAAATTCTTTTTTATTCGTCGTTTGTGAATGTACAATTTGGTTGTGTTTTTTTCTTGACACTGGTGGCTGGGATGACGTTTGTTGACAGTCATGGAGTGTCCAGCTGGTGACGAGAGCGCTCGAATTCTTGGAAATTCCCTGAAATCTCTGCACCACGTGCGCATCGTTGAGAAGAGTCCATGACACGGACAAGATCTGACACGAAAGCCCTACCCCCCTCAAAAACAAACACCGAACGTACACCATACCGAGCACTCCATTTTTGTTTTTATTAAAATAAACTACAACAATGTAAAAAAAATACTTAAAAATGACTTCTTAAACATTTAGGGACCTAAGCTATGCACACGATTGTGAGAAAATAAAACCATCGTCTCCTCTGTAAAACGCCAGTTCTGGCTTCCGTCCTTCTGAGTCCAAACTTTACCAAACAAAAAAAATATCCACATTCACAATCAGGTCACTCGTCTTTGATGCTGCACTTCCCCCTCACCCCTCCCGGCCGTGGTCCCCTACAGGTTCTTCGCGAACTTCGACGCGGAGAATATCTTCACCTTAAGCAGTCCCGGGTTGACTTCACTCCACCTAGAGCAGAGGGGGAGAATTCGAATTTAGGAACACAAGCAATCACACATGCCTCATAATACAAACTTCAGATTCCGCTCTTTCAATCGACTCTTGACTCTGGTTTTGATCGTTGAAATGCCGCCGGTGCTGTGCAGACCGCGACCCGTTATGATGAACACATACTTGAAGCTGCGGAATATGCTGCGAAGCTTGGCAATGTGCTTGTCTATGAAGATGTCCAGGCAGGCGATGGCCTCGACCACGTGCAGGTAGTGCAGGTCGATGAAGTCCGGATTGTTCTGGGTGCGATTGTGGACCTCCACGATGCAGTTGGCCGCCTTGTGGTTGTAGATGTCGATTTTCTTCTTGTGCAGGTTCGCTATTTGCGAGTAGTACAGCGCAACACCACTGTTGCCCCGTTGAATTGCCTCCTTGGACTTCTGATAGCACTCGGCACGCAGCTGGCAGTGGTGGGCCGCATAGTTGCGGCATTCTTCGAACTCTTTCAGTGCCAAGCGTTTCGCCTCGTCCGGTGAGATGGATCTGCTGCGCGTCGTGGCCGAGTTCAAGCCCTCGTGCTCGCCCTTGGAATGTATCTGCGCTGCGCTGCCGTTGTTCGGGTAGATTTGTACTTGCTCCTGGCTTTCGGCCTCCTTGCTCAGCTGGAAAAATAGGAAAATAAGCCCAAAAAATGTGCCACGTGCTAATGTTTACCTTGTCGTTCTCATTGTTGGCCTGCTCGAGGAGAACCTTCGCCGAGATCGGACGATTCAGCACTGTGGGTGGTATCGAGCTCTTGAGGACCTCGACGGTTTCACTGAATTTATTGTTGTGCGCCGCCAGGATTTCGAGGAGCGTTTCCCTGGGAATATTCGGAAATATCTCGCACAGCTTCATGCGCGTCAGGTGTGACGCCAAGTCATTGGGCTGCGTCTCTATAAGCGGACGGCACGACTCCTTCTCCGTGTTGTACACCATCCATGCGTACTCCATGTCGAGTAATTCCTTGATGTTGTCCGGCGGCTGTTTGCACTCCTCGTATTTGGGGTTCTTCAGCAAGCGCGCAAAGTCCTCGTCGTCCTTCAATGCGAGCTGACGCTGTTCCTCCATCTGGTTGTACATCGACTCCATCCAGAGGACGTAGAGTTCGCGAGCGATCGACTTTGGCATGAACACATTTGTTTTGTACTTCTCAGGCACTGTCACCGTTGGATTCTCCGACTTGAATATGTCCATGAGCTGACCGACTAGATGCTCACCCAAATTGATTTCCAGCAGCTCCGCTCCGTCGCCACTCTCGTCGCTGTCATTGTGCTCATTGTCGTTGTCGTTGTAATCGTCTTCCGTTTGGATTTGAACGCTTGAACACTGCTTGCGGGGACGCCCATTCTCTTCGGCGTTTCGCTTTGCACGCGCTTTCTTCATTTGGCTGGAGTAGTGTTCCTGTCCCAGCACAAATCTCTTCTCGATCGTCTCCTTGACCAGCATGGCGTCCGCATTTGGAATGCGGTTCTTAGGCGGTCTCTGTCTCTGCGGCTTGACATTTATCTCCACTAGGGGAACGTTGGTCGTGGTTGGAGCAACATTCACAACTGCATCGGGATTGTTGCAGTCACACTGGTACGTATCGGAACTGTCAATGACGTCGCAGTACACATTGTCCGTGTCGGAGTCTTTCAGTAGGATGTCAACGGCCCAGTCGACATCGCCCTTGCAAGTGGCGAACAGATCCCACAAATCGGCGATGGACTTGTTTGAGTAGATCTGCCGGAAGAGGATGAACGAGGGGTTTTCATTCTCGCAGCCAACGCGATGGCGTTTGAGCTCATTTGACGGTGTCTCCAGAGGATTTGGTTCGTCGGCGGCTTCTTTTGGCGGCACATTAATCGACCGCACTCCCTCCTTGAGCAGCTGCAACAGGCCGCAGTCCTCGTTCTGATCTGTGCTCATTGGCTCGATGTTTGTACTGTGGGTGCTGGCGGTTGTGATGGGAACACCCCAGAACGTGGACGCTTCCTTGTCGTAGTCATTCCAGACCACAGGGACGGACGGGAACGCATTTGACAGCAGCTTGTTGTCTGTGCTGGTGTTGGACATCGGAATACCCCAGAAATTGGTCGGCTCCTTCTCCTGTGTGTCCGCTGCGTTGGGCGAGGTGCATTCTGTGGTGTCTTGTGGTTCCAGCTGTTCCCCCTGTTGCTGGTTCCGACGGTTTTGTCGGGGAGACCTTGGCCGGGGGTTGTTTTCGTCGGTCTCCGTGGTTAACCAGGAGCTGCTGGCGACTGAAAATCTCTCTGGGGAAGTGGTTGCTGCTTTTTCCGTTTCCTCGATTTGGGGATTAATATCTGTTTCCATGGTATTGCCAGTATTCGTGCTTTCCATTGGAGCGGGGATGATCATTTGACTTGGGGTTTGTTCGGGTGGCGGCGGTGGTGATTCCGCGGGTGGTGGTGGGTACGTCCTCGACTGTGGCAATGATACCGTGTACTTGGTGTCCTTGAGGAGCTAAAATGAAAAGCAAACCAGATGTACATCTGACCTCACATAGATGGGACAACAAAGAAAGGTTACCCTTAAGACGTCTTCATTCCTGCAATACTCGTAGTTATCCAACATTCGCTGTATGGGGCCCTTCATTACACCATGCGAGTTCTTCGAAGCCAATTTACCCGCGGAATATCGCCACGGTGTCTGCGGTTCCATCAACTCGATGATATACCCATTCCGTACGGCGGTCTGGATGTACGGGATCATCTCCCACAACTGTATGTTGGTGTTGTCAATTATAATTGGACTCCAGCCAAGTGAAGCCTTTTCACGGGCCCTTGTCTGACAGTACACATGAGCATCTTCAAGTCGTTCCCTATTGTACTTGTACCTTCCCAGAGAGTCCATGAAATAATCATCAGCACTGAGTATAAATTCCCTCTTATCCCTCCCCGGGAACAGTTTCTCAACCAACAGCTTTGCCAAATACGACTTTCCACATCCCGGTGGACCACGCATCACAATGAACACCTTATAGCCCTTCTTGATGTTTTCATAGCAGTTCGCATACACTTGGGGCAAATTTGGTCCATTCTGCCTTGGCTGTGATGTGCTTGCAACCGTGGAAATGCCCTTCGGAACAGCACCCTTCTTCTTGTGCATAACCATAGCGAAACTCTCGGCGTTCGGATTTAACTGCTTCGACTGTCGCACCGTGTCATTGTTGGTATCACATGTTACAAGCTTATCAATGCATAGCTCCACTAATCGCGCGCATTCACAAGGAAATTTATCGAAAAAAAGAAGACAAAAGTCAGGCCATGGATGCGTGTGTACTTGTTGACTTACCATTCCAAAGGGACTCCTCACAAATTGCGCGAATTTTACCCAACGGAGTGCCATGAAACATATCACATAATTGACGAAATATATTCTGTTTATCGTGGTCCAGGCCCGTAATAACATTTCCATCAAATGCTTGTAAATTCATTATGAACTATTGTTGTTTGTTTATCCGTAGAAATTTGCCAAAAAAATCACTTTGTAATTGCAGGAAAATAGAAAACGCAAAATGTATCCGAGAACGAATTGTTGGTGGTTTTGTAAACCAAAGAGAGAAAAAAAGAACCAAGAACAACAATTGCAATGATGTTCTGTTTTGTCTCAGCTTTCGTGGCGCAGATTCTTTATCTGTCTGACATGTGTCATGTGCTAGGGGTACGTTTCGTCGGTGCATAAATGCATGAGGTTATGTGAATTGCTATGAAATTCACCAAAAATCGCATCTATTTCTAACCATTTGATGTGTTCTCAGCCAGTAGTATTTCAATACGGAATATTTACCCTGATGCGCACAACGCACCAACGATCGGTTTATAATTTCATTTTTCTTATCAGAATCTCGTGAGCCTACCTTACCGATCTCCACTTTAACGACTTCTGAAACACCTGCCACTTTCCCCATACACAACTGTCAACAACATCACTTGTCACACAGAAAAAAAGAAGAAAAAAAAACGTACTCACAACAAGATTCACAAATTACTCACAATAGAAATTCACAAAAAATATTTGTTTGCACCGAAAATGTTTTAGTGTCAATTAATTGATTATAGTAACGCTGTAAAAATCGCTTCACCACATCATTAAATAAATGCCAAAATTGATATTACCACTTAAGTCGCGTTTAAATTAGAAAATTATAATTAAATTAAGCAATCAAGTCGATAGGGAGTAATCTGAAAGAGGAAAAAAAAAAAGAAAAGAAGATGACGTTGTAGACTACTGATACTGGACTAAGGGCAGAAAAGGTAAATAATCACAAAAAAAAAAACAAAACTCCAATAAAAGCACCTCTCTTTGTATTTTCTTGTTGCAGATAATTTCTTCGCACATATCATGTATTTTCCAGTGGGCTGGCCAAAGGCCATAAATCTCTCGATAAACAATAGCGATGACACCAATCAAATTCGCCACATAGCATGTGATGCTGTAAAAATTCTAGTGGCGGCAATTGGTGAACATTTTCTCGGCATTTGGTATGCAAATCCGCTGATACCGATTACATTTCATCAACGGACAGAGGATTCTGTTGAGAGATATGGAAGCAATCGTTTGATTGTGTGGAAACCGGACTCCAGCAAATTGGCTGTTCTAACCGATTCGGGGCATTTGTTGTTCTACAAAATCGAGGTGGATGGGAATAATTCTGGTGTGCTGGCGCAGGTCGATCCACCGTTGACCAACTTGAAGAGGGACTCGGCGGAGCTGTTCATCAAGGAGGTGATACCGCGGCTGTATTTGAAGGAAATATGCTCAATTGCAATGGACTCCGTGATTACCACGTTTTGTTGTATAAGTCTGACGGAAGTAGTTGTCACAACGGCGAATTGCGAATTTGTTCGCACCCAGTGGGACGACTTTGAGGAGAATCAGACCACAGTTGACCTGAGAAGTATCCCGTTCTACCTGAACCAGAACAGCAACCTGAAGAACCTGCCTCCAATTGGAAGGAACTCCTTCATATCGGCGATGGAGTACTCGCCCTTCATCGGTGGCTTCGGCGTGGTGTTCAACGATAGCCGGGCTGCGTTTCTGAGCGTCCATCAGAATATGCACGGGTTCTGGGTGCCGGACGTCGACGATGCCACCGTCTGCAGTGTGAATCACAAATTCCGGCTGCTCGCCTACGGCAGGAGAAACTCAGAGGTGGCCGTGTATGCGATTGAGGACACCACCGGCGGACTGGAATTCTGCCACAAGCTCTCGCTTAACTCGAAGGAGTTCCCCGGCATCCTCGGTGCAGTGAACGAACTCAAGTGGTCGCCAGACGGTTGTGTTTTGATCGTTGCCTGGGACAACGGAGGCATCTCGCTGTGGAGCACCTTCGGCACGATGCTCATGTCGTCGCTTAGTTGGGACTTTGGAATTCACGTCGACCTGCTGCGGAACAACCCTCTGGTGGTCGACAGGATGGAGTGGTCCACAGAAGGATACCAGCTGTTCCTGATTCGGCGGGAAGGCACTGTTCTTCAGCTGAGTTTCGTGAAGAGCTCACTGACCATGAACCCTTGCATGGCGTCCACATCACACATCCTGCTGCAGGGCGACGACACCTTGTACTTGAACCAGGGCGACAACCTGGAGAAGATCTACTTCGGCTCGAAGTTCATATTCCCCAACAACCAGGCGGACGTGAAGAGCACCCACTCGACGTGCAGCGACAACTTGGAGGTCCAGAAGTCCGTGGACATCTCGAGCATTCTCTCCGAGAGCAAATACTGGACCGTGCTGCAGTTGCCGCTAACCTACGCGGCGACGAACTGGCCGATTCGATACTCCGCCATTGACAACGAGGGCCTGCATGTAGCCGTGGCTGGGCGCACCGGTCTGGCGCACTATTCAATCCTCACCAAGCGCTGGAAGCTGTTCGGAAACGAGACACAGGAGAAGGACTTCGTCGTCACCGGGGGCCTGATGTGGTGGCGGGGTTTCATCGTGCTGGGCTGCTTCAGTTTGCTCGACCGAACGGACGAGATCCGCTGCTACCCGGAGGAGTGCAAGCTGGACAACCAGTTCGGCAACAAGATCCAAGTGCGGGCGCCGGTCATTTCGCTGAACATGTTCAAAAATCAGTTGATTTGCCTCACCGCCGACGGAATTGTCAGCACGTTCGCTCTGAACAAGCTGAACGCGTACAGCATGGACGTGTCGTGCATCTACGAAATGGACATCAAGGCGATATGCATCCATCCGGCGTGCATAGTTTCGCTGACGGTGACGAACCTCAAGAACGACCTCGCCTCGAAGGCGAACGCCCCCGAGACGATCATCTTCAACGTGAGTGGCCGCATTCTGATGGTGCAGCGGGACGCGAGAACCAACGTCATCAATCATCTGATGGCGACGTGTCTAGCTTCGTGCGTGGAGTGCTTCTGGCTGTCGAACTCGGAGCGGACGCCGATGGGCGACTGCCTGTGGCTGTACAGTGGCGCTCACGGGATGCGCGTGTGGCTGCCGATACTGCCGCCCAACGAAGAAGTCCGCGATACACATCGCCTGCACTCGTTCATGTCGAAGCGGATCATGCTTTCGTTCCCGCTGAAGCTGTACCCGCTGGTCATCCTCTTCGACAATGTCATCGTGCTGGGCGTGGAGAACGAGACCACGCTGTACACGAACGAAGTGAACTCGAACTTCTCGCTGCCGTTCAGTCTGCTGGAGCGCAAGAGCCAGGTGTACCTGCACAAAATTCTGCGTCAATTAATCAAGAGAAACCTCGGCTATAGTGCGTGGGAGATCGCGAAGTCCTGCCGGGGCTTGCCCTACTTCCCGCACTCTCTGGAGCTCCTGCTGCACGAGGTGCTCGAGGAGGAGGCCACCAGCAAGGACCCCATTCCCGATGCTCTCCTGCCGAGTGTGCTGGACTTCATTCGGGAGTTCCCCGTGCACATGCAGACGATCGTGCAGTGCGCTCGGAAGACGGAGATCGCCCTGTGGCCCTACCTGTTCTCCGTGGCCGGCAAGCCGAAGGACCTCTTCCAGCAGTGCCTGAAGAACGAGGAGCTCGACACCGCGGCCAGTTACTTAATCATCCTGCAGAACCTTGAACCGTCGGCGGTGAGCAAGCAGTACGCCACCCTCCTCCTGGACATTGCACTGGAGAACCGCAAGTGGGAGCTGGCCAAGGACCTGATTCGCTTCCTGAAGTCCATCGATCCCAATGAGATAGACTCTCCGCGGTCGTCGATGATCGTGAATCAGAAAATCGCGCCCGCCCAGCAGCCAAACCAAGTCAATTCAAACCCGGAGGTCTTCAATCTGATACTCGGCTCCATCGCGCGTGAGCGGAGCTTCTCCACCACGATAGCCACAACGAATCGCAACGAAAAGAAGGAGAAGAAGGACAAGGAGAAGCGCGAGAGCATATCCGGCAGCATGCCCCCGACCACGCCGACAGCGACGTCACAACGAGACTCCACGTCAGGCCCGGCGACCGGCATCACGTTCCGTCGCAAGTCGGAGCGCAGCGTTTCCAAGGACAAGCGGGAGACGTTCTTCATCGAAACCATACTCCAGCGGCAGGCGCGCATGCTCCTTGAAAACTGCAAGCTCATCGACCTGGGCTACATGAGCGCCTTCCTGGACTTCCACCTGGTGAGCTGGCTGTCGCAGGAGAAGGACCGATCGGCCAAACTGGAGGACTTCGTCTCGACGCTGATACTCATGCATAAGGAACTCAAGCTACCCCCTCCATACGTGAACAACGGCAACGAAACGCAGGACAGCAGCCTGCTCCCGAACAACGATCTGTCAAAGTGTCGCAACACATCGAGCCAGACCTCGGAGTCTGGGTACTTCAGCCTCCCACTCGCCGACAATACTCAGCACCATCACTCAATCCCGGCGATCAAGGAGAGCGATGAGCTCATCACAGTCTCGAAGTCGCGGTCAAACTCGCACAGCTTCGAGGAGGCCTATCCCGAGAGGCGGTACTCCTCGCTGCCGCACGACGAAATCACCTTCGCCGGGCTGGACTTCCAGTCGGAGTGCCGCGCCAAGGTCCTTCCCGAGAAGCTCAGCGTGAAGATTCGTTACCTCCTGCAGCTGTTCATCGAGGCGAACTGCATCGACTACGCGCTGATCCTGTCGATCCTGCTCTTTGACGCGGCGTCCATCGGGCGCATCATCAACTTCGTGGTCCGCAGCGAGTCCATTGCGTCCTGCAACCGCATCCAGAAGGCGCTCAAAAAGATCGCCCAATGGTCCTTCGAGGAGCAGTGCATCTACCGCGGATTCATGATCGCCCTCCAGCCGCAGGTCTACCTCCTCGATCAGTACATTCAGTCGTCCACCACGCGGAAGTCAGAGAACGAGGCGTCCGCCGGCGACAGCTCCCCCCTGGACAACGTCTCCGAGAGCCTCGACACCCCCACCAGCGTGAACAACAACGCACCGAACCCCAACTGGATTGAAGCCAAGAAACGCACCGAAAGCGTGCGTCGCATGAGCAGCACCGAACTGGCGATGGCCAACAACACCATGTACAACAACATAAGCAATAACACACGGAACGGCACCGCCCCCGGCGGCAGGAAGCACTCCAAAGAGCAACAGCTGGTCGTCAAGAACGAGAACGGCATGTGTAGTATTATGTAAAGCGTTTTGTTAACTCCTTTGTTTGATTTCTGTTTGTCAATGTAGGTAAATTATATTTTTCCCACGACCCCTCCCCCAATTCCATGTCCCATGCCGTCGCATATTTTGTGTAGAAAAGTGTGTAATGATTGCGTCTGTCGCGTCCCTGCCCCACTTCCTTGCATTCAGACGGACACCCCGAAGGACAGTGAGTGATGTTAGTTTAAATATTGTTGAACGTTTGTATTTTATAAACATTTTTCTAAATAAAAAAAAAGCAAATATATGATGTAAGATACAAAACAAACAAATTGTTTGACGTTTTTGATTGATTTGTGGTGGGAGACCTTCGGGGACACACACGACAACGCGAAAAAAGATGTACAAGGGTCGTAGGTACGCCTAATAGGGCCGCTGTGGCAGTTGGAAGATGAACCACGAAAACCATCAGAAATGCCTTACTAACCACTGGCAACTTTTTTGGGCGAAAAATTCGATGTTGTCCGATTGATCCTAAAGTCTCACAGTCGCTTAATAGACGTACGAGAACATGAGCAAAGATGTACACAGGTCGCAGGTAGGCCCAATAGGGCCGCTGTGGCAGTTGGAAGATGGACCTCGAAAACCGTCAGAAATGCCTTACTTACCCTGACTCAAAGTTATTCCTAAGGCTTCTGTGGCTATCGGCAGGATCTTTGATTGGATTATTCTGAAATCAGAATGAAAGCAGTTTGAAAGAGCCAAAAAAGTGCGAAAATTGAGCTTAAACTTTGAAAATATCGGTCAAAAATGGCTTATTCATCCCATTAAACCAAAAAATTGCATCAAACACACCCTCCCCCTGTGCCGCGCAAAAGCACCGATCACCAAAAATTAGAAAAAATACAAAAAACTGAAAAATTGGCAAAAAACCGAGCAAATGAGGGGAAAATTTCAAAAATGTGATCGCTGACCGGGGGGGTGACCGAGCCTATATAAGGGTGCCCCGCCCGGGGAGAGATCACAGTTCGTTGGTGACCGTCGCGGGGTGCACATCGTGGTTAGTGTTTTTTTTTTCCGATTGTGTGTTTTTTTTTTTTGTGAAGTGTTCTCCTTCCCCAGTGCCCATCCCACCCCTGTGAGACCTCGCCCACTCTCCCGCCGCCCCTCTCCCATGTGTGATGGATCATCTGAGAGGAGAGAAGGATGACCAACTTGTATGGAACCCCATCCACCCTACATCCACCGACTGAGAGGCACCTTCACCGATGTGGGGAGTGATGAGAGATGTGTTGCAATATGGGAGAGCAGCCGTGAGCCAAGCACCTTCGCTGATGTGGGGCTGGGTGATGCATGTGCAGGCAGTGCGTTCGAAACCTTGCGATCTTTCGGTTTTTTCTTGTGTTCTTGCTCTCATTCGTCGTCGAGTGCAAGTTTCTCTTCGCGTTTCGCGGACCAGCACCCACCACCACGCACCAACGAAGTTCTTGTTTTTGCCCTCGACCTTCGATCGAAAGTTTTGGTATGCATGTGTGATGATGGTCCGCCTATTGAATCATGCTCGCGTAATGGCATGTCGATACGGACATGCATACCTACGCGGACTCCCGCCTGAGCCTCTTATTTGTCTCTCTCTCTACCCTTAACGCGGTGGCGCACTCCATATTGGAGCGACCAGAAATATTTGCTCAAGCGAATCTTGAGAAGGCCTTTTTTCTTGTGCTGTGGGGGGTCGGGCACATTTTTGCCGCGTCCGTCGTTTTTTAACTGCCACCCTTCCACACACGCAGTCCGTCGATATGCCTAAGTGTTTCCGTACAGACAGCGATTACAAGCGGGTCTCCTCTGCCCATGGATTACGGTTCGGTTCTCGGTTCGGTTCTCGGTTCGGTACAAGCTGTAAGCAGACACCAATGCATCACCAATGGCCACAGGAAGCCCACCAATGCCCACTAGCGACCCATCGAAGGCCAGCAACAAGGGACAGCTGAGTAGTACGTGCACATGGGTACACCAAACCACTCTTTATTATTTTCTTATTCCTTTTTATTATTCCCTTGAACATATATACATACACACACCCATCGTATTACTTCTAAATGAGTCATGACTCTCGTTCGCAAATTAACATGCTACCATGAATTCGGTTCGGTTTCGGGCATCTGTGAACCCTTAGCTATTTTATTTTATTGTCATAGCTTCACTAACCCCCTCGGGACCCGAACAGGTGTCCTTGAGGCTAGGTAGGGGACCCCTCAGGGCCCGAACAGGTGCCCTGAGGCTAGGTAGGGGACCCCTCAGGACCCGAACAGGTGTCCTGAGGCTAGGCAGGGCTTTTCTCTTCTCTTCTCGTTTCAGGTTTGCTCTTCTATTTTCAGGGCTTTCTTTTCCATTTGCTCCTCTCTTTTCAGGTACATCCTCCTGCTCAGTGCTTGTTTACGCGTTTATCTCGTTCTTATCTTCTTGTTGTTTCTTCAGACTTAGGTTTCGTCAGAGCCTCGCATCCTTATCCGCGCGATCGGTCTTTCAGAACTAAGAATTTGTTTTATGGCAGTTCGAAGGTATTCGTAGCTTGGGAGAGGGGTTGGGCTTGTCTGAGCTCCTCTGCTCGCAGTTCGTCTACCCATGTGGCACTTTGGCTGGTTATTGGCCGACGGTGCCCATGGTCGTGGATGAGCGCTTGAGCGTGAGTGAGCAACAGGCAAGGTAGTGTAGCATTAGCTGTAGCATTTGTCGTAGTCGTAGTCCTCGTAGTACATTTGTAGTTCGTTCTTAATTTCCCAAGCAAGCACTTGAGCAGGAAACTGATGCCGTGCAGGCATAAAGGGTTACGGTGAGCCAGCACGTATACATTTTTTATATTTTACACAACACGTAGTACAGAGGCTCAAGCCTTTTTCGGCGCGATTGGTCTTTCAGAACTATTAATCTATTTAATGGCAGTTCGGAGGCATTCGACGCTCGATATAGGGGTTGGGTTGCTCTAAGCTCCTCGGCTCTGGCTTGTCCACCCATGTGGCGCCTCGATTGTTATTCGCCGATGGTGCCCGTGGTCGGGGATGAGCGCTTGAGCTTGAGTGAGCAGCGGACAAGGTTAATTGTCCGCTTAGTCGTAGAGTAGTATTTGCTGTAGAATTTATAATAGTGTAGTTGTAGTTGTAGTTGTAAAGTTAGTAGTAGTAGTTTTCATTTAGGAGGCGTTGCCAGTCCAGGGATCAGCTGAGGAGTCAACAGACTGTTCACAAGCCGAGCAGGCCACTTTTGTTTCTTTCTTTTTACTTTCAGTCGGGCTTAATGACTTGAGCTCATCTCTTTCGCGTACATTTAACCGCATAACTATATATTTCTTCATTTACTCCTTTAGCTCCCACACAGGCATCCCTGAGGAAGACAGCAGGCTAGTCCCTTGCAGCAGACTACGTTCGGTACGAGCGCTCCGCGTCGCCCTATATCGGTTCGTTCTGATTTGGTTAGGTTTTATTTCTTTTTTGAATATGCATGCATGTAGGATAGGTAGGGTTGATAGGTAGCTTAGATAGGTAGGGAGACATTCTAGGAATGTGTATGTTTTTGATTAAGATAGGCCTTCAGGACCCGAACAGGTGTCCTTGAAGATAGGTAGGGGACCCCTCAAGGGCCCAAACAGGCGCCCTTGAGGATAGGTAGGGCTTCTCTCTTTTCAGGTACACTGCCAGTACTGGCTCGGGCGCGTCGGTATTTATCGTTTATTTTTTCATGCATGAAATTCGTATCCACTTATCGCTCTTATCGTTCAGTGCACTGTCTCGCCAATCGCTCTCGCATTCGCAAACCGCAAATCGTTATCGTCCGGGCGCGTCGGTTCGGTTGCGAGCCCTTCACGGGCACAAACTGCAATCAGAGCAGGATATAAACATTGCGATTCACTCTTACGCTCAGCTGGCGTCTAAGCTGAGTGCACGACTGAATCGCAGACATTACACTTCCATTTCTACTGTCTTTTATTTTTTCCCATTTCAAAGTAATGGGTTGAGGATTGCTTGTGTCTTTAGTCAGGTCATCCTTTGATAGCAACCAGCAAAAGAGTTTCATTGAACAAGTCTTTTCAATAACCTCAGCCAAGCTAGAGCGAGCTGCTGGGCAGACGAAAAGTACCTCGAACAGAAGTTGGTTTGCTTGGGTCAACAGTGAAAAATCTGCTTGACCCAGCAAGTCCCAGTATCCTCCTACAGTCAAAGTCAATTTTAAACTGAAAACAAAAACAAATAGTACTCTCAGGATTGGAGTGTGTAATGGGTGTGGGTACGATCCTGAAGTCCCAGGAGTTTCAAGTCTATACCCACCACCTATTCATCGACCTTACGCGGCGTATGACATTATTTATGGGGACGAGCTGTACAGCGCCTTGTCTAGTCTAGCAAAACTCGTCATTATCTCCCCAGAATGATGTGATGGAGAATGCCCGTTGCTCCGCACAAGTTTGGTGAAGACTTTAGCGAGACCTTTGATGTCAGGTTGTAGGTATGTAGGAAAGTAAGTAATGCCATCTATGCTTAGTGCATAGGGTAAGGCCAAGGTCAGGTCAGGCCAAGGTACGCCCATTGTACCGCCACGTGGGTAATTCTAGTTAAAAGAGGAGATTAGTCAGCCAGTTATGCGAATAAATTTGATCAGTGCGTTCACTGGTGTTTTGCTGAGATCATTCAGGCTGTCATAGAAGTATGAGCCTACAGTGGCTAGGTGAAGCGAGGAAGCGAGAGTAAGAGATGTTGGGTGTTTTCCTCCGCATCCTTGCCGAGGCAGCTTCTATAAAAGTAAGGAGAATAGGCCTAATCTTTTTGCATGGAGGCCTAATAGGCAGTAAACGGCGATTGTTTGTATTCCTTATTCCCACTGCAATGCTAATTTTTGATTTCGTTGGGGACATCAGGCTGATGGATCAAGATGAGGCCAGATTTGTTTTGTTGTTCGACGTGTGTTGTTGTTTGAGGTGTTGCCTGTCGACGGTCTGGCATTTGTTTTCTAAGCGCAAATGCTATTGTGTTGTAATTTAAAAGCATCTAAAGGGGCACAAGAGATTCCATCAATCGATTGTCTAGTGGGGTGCTTAGCGAGCTCTTCAGCTTTTGAATTTCCCGCAATGTCTCTATGGTACCCAGCATAGGCAAATGTGGAACTGCTGGGATATCTCCTTAAGTGATGCGCGGCTGACGATTAGTATTTTTGAGTTTAAGGAAACGATGCCAGGGATCTAATGTCTGTCTGGCTATGTGTAAAGATACAGATATCCCGAGCGGATATATACATCTGCTTCCACTTTAGCCAGGACAATGCTTCCCTAATTACCATTTACTTCCTTTTGGAAGACGATGCAATAATCGGAACACGAACAGATTTGGACAGGCTTAGGTACTCTGCTTCCAATGCAATATTCTTCCTTCTTGTATCCATCTGTGTAGAAGTGTATAACTACCAAATTCTATGTGGCCGCCGTACCGCAGGAGAATTTCAAGTGCATCTGTAGGAGTAGTGTTCGCAATCACCTCCTCTTGAAACACTCTACCGTAGGCAGGGATTCTGATAGAAGAGTGGACAGTACAGATTAGGTGCCGCGACTGTACTCCGATCCATCTGCAGCGACGTGGATGGCAGAGCTCATTTGTAATCCACTCCCTCCCTGTCGAGAAATCACATCGAAAGGGTCTATCGAAGTCAAGCTAAAGGAGAGTGTAGTCGCTTCGCTTATCGCGCGGTCCTATCGCGCCATAGTGGAAGCTTTCACATCGATTGAGGAACAGGCGAAACGAGCTGGTCTAAAGGTCAACGAGGACAAGACAAAATATATGCTGTCGAGCAAAAAAGATCCGCCGCACACCACCAATACGTTAAAATCGACGGCTACAATTTCGAGGTAGTAAAGGAGTTTGTCTACCTCGGGGCAAATGTATACTCCACGAATGACATCGTAGTGGAGATCCGACGTAGAATCGTCCTTGGCAACCCATGCTACTTCGGTCTGTATAAATATATATATATAGGGCTCTAAACTCCAAAGTCCCAGCTCTATGCCAGTCCTGCTTGAACGAGCCGAAAGCTGGACACTAAGCAAAACTGCAGCGCGGATTCTTGGTGCCCTCCAAAGAAAAATTCTACGTCGGATATATGGTCCCGTCTGCGAATGGAGGAGAACACACAACCACGAACTCTACTAGCTGTACAAGGATGTGGATGTAGTCCGGAAGGCAAAAATCCATCGACTACACTGGCTCGGCCACATCGAGCGAATGCTTTAGCTAAGAGGGTCTTCGAATCCGAACCCCCTGGTTCGAGAAGGAGAGGAAGACCACATCTAGGGTGCAGAGACCAAGTCACCGCGGATGTAAGACAGATTGGCCTTGATGATTGGAAGCAGCGTGCCCAGGACCGTCACCGATGGAAGGCAGCAATTGCTCTGACTCGGACCCTTCATGGGTCGTCTGCCTGATAAGTAAAGTAGTGGCCTCGTTCAATACATAGTTCATCTAGTGCACTTGCAGATGTCCAGTCCACAGGGCTGTCTCTGTCATGTGTCAACCAAATGCTGTTTAGGTCTCCCTACAAAGGACTAAGCCAGCGTCTGTAGGCTGTGTCAGTCAGTCTTCTGTCCGTCCCTGCTTCGGCATCACCATCGATTCCCTCCAACAGAATGAACTTTGCTCTCTCAGTTTTCATTTTACTATAATCTTTCTCTTTTTGCTATTTTTTTGATTTTTATTTTTGAATTTATTTGAAAATATCTTTATACATTTCATTACTATTTAGCTTGCCTTTTCTCGTGTTTAATCATTAAAGTAGTTGTTTTTTTCTTCCATTAGTGTTACAGAAACAAGTCTTAAACTAGATGAAAAATAAAGAAAAAACAAAAAAAAGTACTAAACTAAACTATTTTATGAAATTAGCATTTATCTTAATGAACTCTTTTGTTGGTTGTGTGTATTGTGTTTATCAGTAGGCTTCTCCTCCAGTGTCAGTCTCCCGACCGGGTGTGTGTGTTGATGATTAGAATCGATTCGATGGTGTGGACATAAGTTCGTTTTTTTTGTTTTTTTTTTACATACATGGCATTGGAATACATGTTTGTTTGTTTGTTTATTTTAGGCTCGTCTTCTTCTTGTTCGTCTTCACAAATTTGTTATTTCACTATCAATCGTTTGTTTCGTAAGAATAAAAATAATATCACTTGAGAAATATGTTTGTTTACGTGTGGGTATTCTAATTAGACCGCATGGAAAGTGACTAGTCTCTTTCCACTCTTACATCGACTGCATGGAAGATTTTCTTCGGTTATTTTGAGATGGAGATGGATGTGGGTGAGGAGGGGGGGGCAAACTAAACCGGGGAATGATGATCTGCGAAACTGCCGAGGTCTACAAACGCACTCGTCCGTATAATCCTTAAATGTTCACATTTTTGTTTCTTTCATATAAATAAATAAATTAACGTGATTATGGGCGGGAAAAGAAATACACTTCAGAGGTGTTCTTTTTTTTTGATGCATGGTATAATTTTTTCAATTTAATTGTTCTCAAATGCGCGTATGGATGTGGACACTTGAATATGTACAACTTGTGGTGGTGAATTAATTGGGTTTTTGTTTGATTTGATTTGACTTCCATTTATAATATATATGCATTCATTTTTTTGTATTAGTTTACCAATTTAATATGTTAAAGATTTCGATAGCTTTTTGATAACATAATAGTTTTTGTTGTTTTGTTTATACCCCGTAAAGTTGAATAGTTCTTTGCGCTGCATGCAGACGACGGTTTGACTCTAGTTTCAGCTTGATGTTGTGCTGGAACAGCTGCGTTGTTGTCTTAACCATTCTACGAATTCATCCAGCATCACTGGCCCTGTGGGGGATGAAAAAACAAATGAGGGGTTATTAGGGGAAATAAATAAAGACGTGGGCGATTTGGGCAACGAAGTTGAAGCATGGAGGGGACAACCGTGAAGTAGCAAGATTGAAGGGGAGCGTCGAGCAGTTGCAAACATTGCGCATTGCTTAGACATGCTGTACCCACAAAGGAGAGTGCGGGGGCTCAATAGTCCCGAAAAGTTAGTGGAAGTGAGCCGTTGCCGCAAGGTTGCAATGACCAATTACCTACCTATCTAAGCCTGGACACAAATAGTACAGGTAGCAGTATGCGCCCTTGAACAACAGAATATTTGTCAAAAAATGGGTATCCAACACTAAAACTACTACTACTTGTAGATGTACACAGTAATAGTCAATGCAGTATGGTAGAAGGCCTCTCTTAGGACCGTCAACGTGGAGCTACCGTCAATGAGAGAGAGATTTGCATGTCTAGAAGTCCCAGTAGCAAACTCTATTACCAGGCTTGGAGGTCTTGTTGAACCTTCTTCCACTTGATCGTTGCAAAGAGCGCCATTAGGATCATTCAATCCAACTGCTGGCCGGAACAAACAAAATGAAAACGACTGCAATCTCAATTACTTTGACTTCGATAGATTCTTTCGAAGTCTTTTCCGAACAAAGGAGGACTGGATTACAAATGAACCCATTAGTAGACCGTCCATCCACGTCGCTACAGATGGATCAAATATGAATTTAGGGTACAGTCGCAGGCACCTACGCCGAACAGTCCACTCATCTATCAGAATCCCTGCCTACGGTAGTTTTTAAAGCTGATGCGATGATGTTGAAGATGCCGTCGGTTGACAGTCAAGCTTCCATGAAAGCAATTTCTGTAACGGCGATCAAGTCCAAACTTGTCGCATGCTGTGGTTAAACTTAAGGTTCTTAACACACACGATTACTCTTTTCTCGGTCACAAGACACGTCAACGATCAACGAAGGAGCAGATAAAATTGGAAAGGGCCTAGGCCGCTGAAACCGACTTAACTTAAGCAACCCTAGACGTTCACCCTCCTCTGGCAGACATCAAAAAGAAAGTGAATGATTATAGTCGTTTCTTACACTATTCTACTGGGCCCATAACATTTAAGTTATCCATCGATCATTTGCTATTTTGTTATGGGCCCAGTAGAATAGTGTAAGAACCGACTATAACCATCTGAAGTACCATTACCTTTGACATTCCAGTAGTCTCAAGGTTGGACCGAGTATACGTCTTCCCATATTAACTTCGCTCTCAAAATACTAATCCTTTACAGAGACGAGTAGCTAACGAAATATGTTATCAAAGACCACGAGCTAGCCCTTCTCAGCGACGGATCGAACATGAACATAGATACAGGAGACGAATTCAACTCAGACACGCTGCATTAACAAGAATCATTCATACTCCTCGATATGTGTAGTGTCTTCCAAGCAGAGAAATCAGCCGAGAGAAACCATGTAGACAACCAGGCTGCACTGAAGTCAAGGATCGTGTACTACGAAATCAAAATCTGTCATCTCGCGACTCACAGATGTCCGTCGGACACCACAAGGTTAAACTCTGCTAGGTCCTGGGCCACAGCTCATCCGAAGGGAATGAAGGAGCGGACGAATTGGCCAGACAAGAATCTGAAATGGACATCAAGGACACGGATTGCAACCACCGATCATTGCATTATAGCGGATCATATGTCAACTCGCCTTGCCTTCAATGAATCGACTGTCAAACGACAAGATCAACGTGGACAAAGCCTTCTATCAATGTGAATGAGTGAATGCAGATATGTTTAAAATTCACTAAAGAGCACCGGAGAAATTAGAGGCAGCTGGCAAAAGAACGTGCCAGCTGGAGAGGATTGTTGACCGAGGCCCAGATTCACCCTGGACTGTAGCGCCAAAAGAAGAAGAAGAAGAAGAAGACGAAAAGAGCACCGGATTGTTTCAACCATCATGCCACAGACACGTCAGAAGAATTGTGTACTCCACAAATAGAGGGATTCACACACTCGTTGATGTTCAAGCATCACTCTCCTTCCAAACCCTAACCTATCCTACCCCTGACTACATCTGCAGACTCAGCCTCTGTCGACTAAGAAATAAAACGTTTTGAGAGCACTCTTCCAAGACTTACACGAATTAACAGACGTGCCATTGTAATGCCTATGCAGGTAACAAGACATCGGATTGGTTAAACATCGACTGAAAACAACGTAACGGGTACGAAAGGCACCAATTCCCTTAAATAGGTATCACAATGGGTCTTCAGCTCCTCAACCCATCAACAAAACTCAACCTCGACTAATGAGATTCTTAAACCAGGTCCAACTACAGTTTGCGGTGAAAAAGGAATCACTCATCGACATGCCACTTGCCCACCCTTCACTTCACAACACATTTCACACACTTGCCCACTTCAGATAATTCCACTTGTGTCTACTTACATGCTCCATCGATATCGTAATTCAACAAGTCATGACTAATTGTTCGTGAGAACTCCAATATATTACACCACTGATCTTTGTTAATCACTTTGTACTTTGACTGGTCTAGAAATTGTGCGAACTGCGAATACAGTGGCCAGTGTTTCCCCAAAAGCAGCTGCAACATCGCCTTCGCCGTGACAATATCCATACTCCTCTGGTCTGAGTCCTGCAAGAAGAATAAAAACGGCAATCATCAGTATCTCCACACACCGCACATCGGCGCGGACATACCTTGGCGAAATCGTACGCATATCTGTATATGCTTTTGAATATATTTGAGTCGTTCAGTATGCTCTTCAGATACTCGAGTTTCGATTGCATTTTAGCCGGCGAGTCGCATTCCAGTTCAGTCAGTCCTTTCAGCCACTCGTATTGACTGAAGAAACCCATTTGTGTCGCGCCCATTTTGTAGGCCAAAACTAACATGACTACATTTTCTGGCTCGACGCCAATATCTTCACAGAATTTCTCCATCCCGTCGGGACCTGAAAGTGTACACAAAAATGCCATGAATCGTCGATCTTCGGCGAGTAGTTCATCCTAGACTCACCCAATGTGTCCGGTTCGTCGGGATTTGTGTATTCTCTGAACCACGCGATGCATCGTTTCGAGCTAAATGTGTCTTCAGATTTAATGTGACGCCTGGAACTTAAACGAAACAAAGAACAATCAGTAATTGTCGCGAACTGAGACGGAATTCAAATCAAACACAGACAACTAACGACAACAGAAAATATGGGTGCACTCCAAAAATTACTTTTCCTTATCCATTCCGTGATAGATTACTCTTTTCGGATGTATCTCTGTCCAAACAGTTGCAAGAATGTCCTCTGCACTTTTAGACGTTTTATTTTAGCTTAAAAGACATCTTTTTTTATTTTGGCTCTCGCTGACGGGCTGACGTTCACTATTTATAGATCGTCGAAGAAGAGAGACGAAGATTGGCCCACCTTCGAGTGTCTCGATGAATTCCGCACGACGACGAGCGAAGAGAGAACATCTGTTCGGTGAGGAAGCTCTTTTTCTATTTTCTTTGGTCGCAGCATAAAAATACTACGATTGACGCGTTTTTTTGCTTTTTTGCGTTTCTTTTTGTTTTTCGTCACAACACGCTTTGAACGCGGCGCGGTTGCGGTGAGGGAGTGGACAATTTTGTGGCGAGTTTGGAAATTCTATGCAGGAAACGTGCGAGTGGAAGTCAATGTCAAGAGGGTTTGGTTGTGCCAGTTGGGTGCCAGCGAAAAACGTACTCTTCAAGGGTCACTCCTGCAAGGTACAGAAGAGACATTTGCAGTCGCCGGCTAACGATGAATGTGCCATGGACTCAACAAAGCAAACCAACCGGCATCCTGTCAATGTGCTTGAACCGATGTCAAGGACTGTTTTGAAGAATGACGCCAAAAAATTGCCATTCTGAGCAAAAAGCAAACATGTCAAGTAATCACTTGCCCTCCCAACAACTCAAACACAACTCATTTGCCAGTGCGATGATAAGAAGAACACACCGGGCACAGTGGCCCTCATTGGCATAATCGATTATCCACAGAATCATTTAACGAACAAAAAAGTTTCCTCCTTTCACGGAAGGAATGAAAAATCAAAAAAAGAACATCAGACGACCGTCCCCCACTTTGCACAGCAATCACAATCATCATCATCACTTACCTTGGATAATTGTTTCTCTGTCTTTTGGATGTTTGTCGTTCATCATCGCCGGGACCCATATCAACATTCGATCGTCGTTTTCCGCGGGGCATGGCAAGAAGCGGAATTCCGCGTGTGTGAGTGTGTGTGTGTGCCTCTCTCTCTTGTCTTTTTCCCTTTCGAGACTGTAATCCAAATTTCCAATTTGGAAGTACAAATGCAACTCCTTCGGTTCCGTACACCTCCAATGGGACACTTTGATTTTCGTTTCTTTTTTCTCTCGCAAAAAAGTAAAACGAAACAAAAAAGCCTGCACACTTCTCTCCCCCCGCCCAGGAATCGGTTCGACAAAGTATAGCGAAAGAAAATGATCCTGAAACGAAAATGTTATGCACATGAGAACGAACTTTCTATTTTTTTGTTTTTTATTGCAAAATTGTGTTGTGGGGATGGGACCACAAGTTATCGGCGAATTTCATTGGGTATACCAGAGACTATGCAAGGCAGGATTTGCGTAGGTTAGGTTCACCCAAGAAACCACACACAAGAACTGAGATTATGAAGGATGGGAACATCTTTGTGGTTGTGGTGCGATCCGAAATACTAACACGATACTTTATTCGCGGGAATACATGCAATTTAACTAATAAATAACAATTAAAACCCTTGTGCAAAAAAAATAATAAGCTATCAGGGCGAAGCCGATTTTTTGATTTTGACAGCAGCCAGCAGCAGGGAGAGAAATTTGTTTGATTCGCCACCCGATTCGCACTCCGGAATGAGTGCAGAATGAGTGTGTTAATTCTCGAAAATCGAATACCAAATAAAGTGAGCGTAATATCGCCAAAAGGAGCGATAAGTACAGGATATGCGCTGGGGTTTTAATTGAGATTTAATACATTAACTATTTCGATTACCCTTGAAAGTAGTAAATTGTTAAAACAGCAACAAATTAGACAGAAAGTTCTCTCCCGTTTTTTTTTTTTGATTATGCTGTGTGATGGATGGTTTTGTTCAGAAATTGTGCTACGAACGAGACTCGTTGATTGCCTGGGGAGCTCGTTACATTTGATTTTTGTCAAATGAAATTTCAAATAGTTGGGATAAGGTAGTTTTCCTCAATGAATATTTTATGAGAAAGACTGGACGAGGAGAGTGTGGGGAGGATCTACTTGAAATAATTAGCAATCAAACTGAAAACTTGGCGTATTTTTTCAGAAGAAAGTGCCTTATTTTGACTGAAACAGTAATCAGATTATACAAAACAAACGAGTAAAGATTACACATCTACCAGCAACCATCCCTGGACTTCATCACAGTCACTCGTCAGATTCCACCATCTGACAACTGTGTTTTGACATTTTCCAAATAAAAATAAAAACATCCTCAATTCACGGATTTTTGCAAAGCATTTCTTCAAATAAAATGTCTGAGTATGACGGTGCTAGGATTAAAAAACTAGTTCTCAAGGGCGAGAAACCAAAGTAAGCATTCACAGAGCAATTTCAAACACAAATCCCATCTCTCCATTCCGCCGACAGGTCAAGCAAGAAACGCAAGAAGGACAAGGAGCATAAACACGAGAAAAAGCGCAAAGTTGAGATTGATGAGGATGCCTTGAAGCACGGCGGCTGGTGGGCTGCAAAGAATGTGGGCGAAATCACCGGAACGGTGGCAATACAATTTGGTGAACGATCATTTGTGAAGGCAATGGACAATGGCCTCTTTACCCTGGGCGGACCACACAACGATGGGCAAGGGCCTGATCCGGAAGAGATTTTCACAGCGTTTCCTATCAACGACACAAAGGTGGCCTTCAAATCGGGCTACGGAAAGTATTTGAAAATTGAAAAGGACGGTGTTGTGACTGGCAGGTCAGATGCGGTGGGCAGCATGGAACAGTGGGAACCTATTTTTCAGGTTAGTTGTAAGAACTTCCGGGAGAAGAAAATATCTGAATGGCATTTCTCTCGGTAGGACGGCAAAATGGCTCTGCTCAGTGAGACTGGTCATTTTATGGCAATCGATCCAGAAGACGATGCGTGTGTGGCTTTGAAGAAAAAAGTTGGACCAGCTGAAATTGCGGTGATTCGCTGCAATGCTCCGCGGGAACAGGTTGAAGAAGAGGGACCCAAGGAGGAGAAGGGTGATCTCAATGAAGTTGAAAAGAATTATGTGTAAGTAAAGGAGGAGAGATGGAGAGAGGGTGGGAGGAAGTGCTGACGTTGTTTTCTTTCCCTTCACAGAAAGAAGTTTCAGAAATTTCAAGACAAGAAACTTCGGATCAATAAGAACGACATCAAGGAGCTGGAATCGGCCAAGGAGTCTGGCACGCTTCACGAGACCTTGTTGGATCGTAGGAGTAAAATGAAAGCCGATCGATATTGCAAATAGGGAATGTTTTTATTTTTAAAGAGGAACAAATAAAGTGTGAGAAAGTCAGGAGAAGAGTGTTTTTATGTTGTTTTACCTCGGTTGGAGGTCAATGCTTCGACCGTGTGACATGCCAGACATGACCATCCTCCAGAGTTCATCTGTTTCCATTAGCCACGTGAAAGAAGCTCATTCATGGCACATGCACACACGGACAACAGAGAGCAAATGTATTTAAGGTTATAAACAACATCTGTTAACACAGAATAACATTCGTTTCCCCAGCGGGGCTCATCATTTATTCAATACCGAGGCAAATCCGCAGATGTAACGCACTGTGGGGGTGCAGTGCAATAAAGTACTTGCACTGCACGAACTCACCCATCGATCTGATCTGTCCCACCGGAGTTCATATCAATCTCGGGAAATTAAACAGTAGTCAAATCCCCTGCTGAGTTTTTTTTTTTTTTTTCTGCATAACAATCCTTTCATTCGCCGCATCCCTCCATTGACAATCCTCTCACCCAGCTGGGAATGCATTTATAATTCATGAAACTCCTGCACACTCCAACTCTGAGATGAGAGTGTACGCGAACAAGAAAAAAATGATGAAAAATAATAATTGTAAGTTTTCTACTTTACTCTACTCATTGACAATTCCTTTTTCCTCCCGATTCCACAAAGTTACTGGCATCGCGCGCATCGCATTGCAATGTGTCTCTGCAAGAAATACGAATGTAATTAAGAAACTTCCTTCCGTTCGTTGCTTTGCAATCTCTCGCATCTGAGTCGTTGATACATTTGATTAACGGCACAACAACCCTTGTGTGTAGGTATATCGTGGAATCAAATCAGAAATTCCTCAAGTATGCACTAGTGTGGTGTGTATTTTGTGGATGGGGCGGGTAATTTGTGTGTGCTATGCGGTTGAAATTTTCACTGAGCTGAGATCCACGATACACGACCGCGAATAGATTGGACATAAACGAGTGGGATTTTCAAGCGAGAATGCGGGAGAATGTCGGTGTTCGGTTGGTGTGTGCAAACTGCAATGCAACGACGGATGAAGATGGGGACTCATTAAATAGTTGCCGTGCCTGTGGAGACTAAAGTTCTACCAAGAGATAACCCTTTTTGCGATCCAAAGATGACTGCCCCTGGGCTTCCTCTCTGATTCACCCGATCGTTGCCCACTATCTCCTTTGCTCAAGAGTGCAGCTCATTAAGATATTTGAGTCGATTGCGGGAAGGGATAATTCTTATGTGCAATATCGCTTAACGATATGTATTCACCCGAACATCATTTATCTAAGTTCACTTCAGGAATGGAGTGGATTCTCTCTGAGTCGAATTATCATGGGATATCAAAATTTGTCGACTGTACTTCCACTCAGGAGACATAAGGCGTTAACCATGTCTGTGCTCCATCTGATTCAAACTTCTGCAACGCCTTTGACCTCTCTTTAACTCATTCCTACAGAACTTGAATCCTCTTCTACTGTCCTGAGTCTTTTTTTTGTAGGGCGTTTCGCTTTTCTGCCTGCCTGTGTAAACAGAGTCAACCGCAAAGCGCACTTCGTAATGGAATCTTTATCGCGCCAAGTTAATGGATCTTGGCGCGATAAAGATGTCAAGTTAATAGGATCTTGGCTCGTTCGCAGGTATACTTGCTTGTTTGAAATACGGAAAAGTCCTAAGGATGTTTCTTACACCGCTTTTTACGAAGCAACTTTCAGTTGGTAATGTTGTCTACGTCCACGAGGCATCCATAAAGCAGCACGGATTCTACGATGGAGCGGAACAGTCGCAGCTTGGTCCCCAAGCTTATTACATTAGTTTTCCAGATCGTGCATAAAACTCCGAACGCAGCCTTAGCCTTTCCGATTCTGTTGCATTCAGGTCGAAGCCACTGCGGTTAGCCGAGGCAAAACATAGAATGCTGCTAACATTTTCTTGGCAAAGCTCAGTTCAGATGCTGTTGTCAGAAATGCTAAGGGCTGTGACTTTTTTGTAGTCATGAAGGGTCCTAGCCTGAGCAATTGCTGGCTTCCACTGTTGACGGTCCTGGGCCAAGCTGTCCTACATTCGCGATAACTTGATCTCTATACCGTAGGTTATGTCTTCCTCTCCTTCTCGAACCAGGCTAGAATTTGAAGACCCTCTTAACTGGAGCGTTAGTGTCCACGCGATCGGACTACATCCACATCCTGACCAGCTCTTACGAGTTCGCGGTGTCTTCTCCACCATTCACCTTCTTCGCAGGCGGGACCAAATATCCGACGTAGAATTTTTCTTTCGAAGACAAGACGAAGAATCACCGCCCCAGCTTTGATTATCGCCCATCTTTCAGCTTCATAAAGCAAGACTGGCAAAATAAGAGTCCTGTAGTTCATGGTCATGGTCCTTCAAATCAGGAATTTTGATCGCAGTTGTTTCGACGATTTATTTTGTAGTTATTTGGAACCTCACTTTATCTGCCTCAATTTCTAGATAAAGGGCCATCAAGTAAAGGTCCATTATCCGATGCAATAGTAGGCCAACATAGTCTTTCTGTTTAAGATAAGATGTCGTGGTTCATCGAATACCATATTTTCAAATCCGTCATTGCTGCACGGAGTACATCGGTGCTTCTTCTTCTTCTTTGAAAGGCGCTACAGTCCGGGGTGGACCTGTGCCTCAGCCAACAAGCCTCTCCAACTAGCGCGATCTCTGGCTAGCTGTCTCCAGATTCCCACACCAAGTTGGTTGAGGTCCTTCTCCACTTGGATGCGCCACCTTAATCGTGGGCGTCCTCTGTTGCGTTGCCCGACAGGTTCGGATTCGAAGATTCTTCGGGCCGGAGCTGTGGTGTCCATACGCTCTACATGACCTAGCCACCGTAGGCGTTGGATCCGTAGACGCCTAACTAGGCTCATGTCGCTGTACAGCCCGTACAGTTCGTGATTGAATCTTCTCCTCCAGAACCCGTCAACACAAACAGGACCAAAGATCGTGCGTAGAACTTTTCTCTCAAAGAGACCAAGGACTTCTTCATCCGCTTTTGAGATTGTCCATGCCTTCGTGCCTTATAGCAGGATTGGGTTGATCAATGTCTCATATGGAGTCAACTTGGTCCTTCGAGAGATGGCTCTATAGATCGTGGACCCAAAGAAATAGTTGGCAAGAGTTATTCGGCGCTTGATCTCGGTACTGATGTTATTCGTACAGCTTACTGCCGAGTTAGCTAAAGTCCTTAACTACCTCCAAGTTATAGCTGCCCATTATGACGCTCTGTATAAGAAGTCAACGTTATATGTCATTTCTTGAGAACAGCACTTTCTTTTGGCCTTGTTCACCGGCAAACCCATTTTATCCTTTTCCGTCTCTATGTTAACTTCCGTCTCTATGTCGCTGATTAGCACCAGAAATATGGTGGTGGTGATAGTTGCACACTTGACGAACTCCACTTCAAGACTTGACACGGCGCTACGCAGCCCGTACAGGGCAAGTGACAAGCTTCTCGGCAACCATTCATGTTGTACGTGGTATTCTTCTATGACGAGTGGATAGGATCTACAGTCTTATGCCGACTCCGAACGGCCAAGTTTGAGAAACTTTTTCAAGACAGGAACATTGTCAGTGACTCGAAAGAGGCGGGGCGTAAATGTTGTACAGACCAGGGATCGCCCCTAGACGTCGAGGTGGAAGTGCATTTGGGTCGACGCACATACCCACAACGCCACGGGCCGCAGTCACCACTCTTACTACCCTTATATGTAGCTTCTATAAGAACTATTTATTTTTTTAGAATGCCTCTTCCGCGCAAGGTCAACCAGAATGCATCTCGATTTAAGCTGCCGAAGCCTTCTCGAAGTCAAGCACCAGTAGATGCAGCAGAGACCTACACTCAACGCATTGTACTCTATTTGGTTTGTATTTACAGTTCAATCTCTTGTTGGTCACTTGGTGCCATTTGACTGCACGTTTACACCCAGATTACAGATGATTACGACTAAGCACTCGTATTCATTGTAAGATCGGTCGATTTAACAGATTAAGTAGATTCGACGCTCCTTAAAGCCCCCCACAACCGAACAACATAGCCTCCGTCCCAACTCCAAGCAGCACTTAACTCTAATTGGTATGCCCACATTTGAAGCCCTCACCTGAAACGTGTTTAATCACATAAATTCAATATACCATCAGCTCCTCACATTCACTTCCGAGTAGCTTCGGCTTCAATGAGATTTTCTGCATAATCAAAATCCTCAAAGAAGCTCCAGCCTCCCCCCTTTAGCCGGCGCCCTCCGCTTGCGACTCAAAACAATTTCCAAAACAACATTCAAGTAGCAATCAACCCTTTTCTCTGGATTTCCGGGAAACAAATTCAAACATCAGCCAGAGCATGGGCAATCCCTCTTATCCATGCATTAACTTTGTGAAACACACACACACAGGGATACAGCGCCTCTCTGTCCCTGCCCAAAGACACCATGTAACACATCGTAAACATGAACGCTGCTCGTGTTCATATCCATAACCGTCCAGTCCAGACCCTTATTAATCTATGCAAAGTCCACACAAAATGAAATCTCCTGTCTCATTTGTACAATTGTACTTTGCGAGAAATGAAAGACAAAAAACCGAGCAGCAAATGAATCCTTCAAGGGATATCTCTAATCTAAAATGTGCATGGACCTTTCATGTGTGAACTTCTGTTGATGTTTTTTTTTTTTTCTGCTCGACTCTTAATCACCCTAAGCCCTCTAAATACAAAACGCATGAAAAATTAACACACTGTCCTTCAGCTTAATTTATCATCCGACACACAGGTGTGTCATCATTTCTTTCTTTCCGTTTTGCTGGTGTTGTTATTTTCTGCACACGAGTTGGACGTTCGAGGATGCTTTTCATTTTTCATGGTAACACTTCTAACGACCTCCTTCGTGAAACCACATGTACAAGAGGTGAGTTCCAGATATAGTGTGCTCTTCCATTTCGAAGTACTTCCTCTTGTGCTTGTGCTGGATATATCCTCCTACACCTAGTGCCTACATAGTTGGTGCCAGGCCAGCAATACGCCGGCCTTTGCCATCGCCTGCTTCTGTCTGTGTATCTGCATCAGCAGGATGCCTGCAACTAGGCACCTCGGCACACCATCGCCACCTCCGTGCACCCGTGCCCGTGCCGGTGCTTCGATGTACACAACAAAAGAATTATAATCTGTGCCCAAACTATACAGCCGAGAAGGAGTGCTCAAAGTTCTGAGGAGAGCACTGAAACAGATGAGATATTACACAAATCCCGTTTAAAATTGAAAAAGTTTCCCTCTATCCAGGATTCTTTTTTTTTCCTCTCCTTTTCGCTTGTCTTTTTCCACCATCCACCATTCAGTCCATCTGAATGTGTTTATTTCGAAATTGCTCCCTCAACAACCGTGCCGTCAAAAATCTCTCCAAAAACACGACTCTATTAGTCGGTGGAAGTGCATAAATTTCCAACGGAACTTGCTGCTTGTCCTTCTTGCCTTGAATGGAACGCAATTAAATGTCTAGCTGTTAGCTGTCGCGACGCAGTTCCGGTGGCTTTTGTTTCTCGAGCAAGTTGCTGCACGAAGTCAATGGCGACAGAGAAGGGGGGCCGAAGAGACAAAGACTGTTGTTGAAGGGTATTGCGATTTTGTAATTCACACACAAAAAAAAAAGAACGGATTAATTTCAAACAGGCATCCTTTTGGGCGTTGGGGCGGCTGACGATGGCTAGGAATGCGAAATGAAAAAGCGATTTTAAACTATAATTTGTGCATACGCACAGAGGAATAAAGTGCCCTGCTCGAAACAGAGAGAACAAAGGAATGTAATTTAAATTTGCGAAACAAAATCTATAATCGAATTCAAATTCAATATTTTCACATTCATCGTTAAGGGATATTCCTCGCTTGCATTTGCAAACTTCAACGTAACCCACAGCATTGCCTTATAAATATATAATGGTGGTTTCGTATCCTTGTGTGGATTACAGTTGCGTGCAAAAGAATTCCATCACAATGGGGGGCGAAGGGAACCAACTCAACGGAGGGGGATTTTTGTACGGTTTCTGGGATCTCGATGAAAAGCATTACCTTGCCGCCCTGGAAACTGCAGCCTGGCCCAACAGACAATCGGAAAAGATCGGCTGAAATGGAATAGACCCCATGATCCTTGTTTATAGATGAAGTACAAGGAGAAGACAGGATGAATGACAGACTGACCTGCCAACAAATCCTTACAGATCCCTTAACCTTGGCTGTAGAGCCTATGAGCAAATTAGGTTAGGTTACATAAGGTTATTGCGCTGCCAGCTAAATTTGCCAGTACACTTAGACCATTTTTGATCTATTGTCAGACTCCTACCACTGATCGACAACTTCAATGATAGCTCCGTTATTTTGATCCCAACGGCCGGTGACTAGACCAGATTTGAAAACCAAGTAAAAACATATAAACGTTGCTTTCACCGGGATTCAAACCAGGGCCCCTATAACCAAAGGCAACCTACTGCGCCACACAGCTTCACAAATTGGCTCTGGCCCGAAGGATCTTCGACTCTAAGCCTGTGGGATAAGGCAACAGAATACGATCACGCAGAAGGTGACCCACACAAGTCGAGGGAGACCTCAGCCGGCTTGATGTGCGAAATAAGAGACAGATGGCGAGAGGTCTGTTGGGTGAAGCCCAGGTTCTAAGAAGACTCATAATTTTGAAACGCATTCCTCCCTCAATTGAGGGTCACTGAAAGCATGATGCGCCCAAAATTGTATCCCACTGTATCCCATCCCTTCACTGGGCACCAACATCACACATGTCGAGGGAGACCTCCGCCGGCTTGATGTGCGAAACAGGAGACAGCTGGCGAGAGTTCTGTTGGCTTAAGCTCTTCTGCACTTCTAGCCCTTCTTCTTAGGACCTAAGCTCATAATTTTGAAACGCATTCCTCCCCCTAATTGAGGGTCATTGAAAACAAGATGTGCCCAGAATTGTACCCACTCAGCCACCTTCACTAGGCACCAGCACCAGCTGCCCACAACCTTCCAAAAAGTGTACCACCAACTGCAGCCATTTAAAAAGCGTGTCAATTCCACGCCGAGACCCACACACAGCACTCCCGTGGCTTTTCCTATCCAAATTACCACCACAGTTGATGTGCATAATTCTCCTTCCCCGAAGAGGAAAACACACGAAATAATCGAAAAACCCTGTATCCAGCCACACGTACACTGGACACTGGACGCACCCAACACCACATTCTCTTATCGTGTCATGTCGCGTAGTACTTTTTACAAGTGAATGGTCAACTTACCGAATTAATCCCCATAAACCATGGACAACAAAAAAAAGGAGAAAAGAAAATACCGTGTAAACCTTTACACCCCACTGTTCAGGGATTTCATATCGGTTGAAAGGCAGCACACATATCTTACTCACCCAACCAGAAAGGCATGCGCGCAAAATCAACCACCCTCCCTTCGGTCCGCATTGCAATAATCATCGTAGACAACCCCCGCCGCCGTCACATTCATCGTAAGGCACACGAGAAGCACACCACACTGGTACACAACAACAAGGGAACACAAACAACCTCTCAGCCACACAGGCCCACAGTCACACAGTCACAGCACCGAACGCACACAAACCGATGTTCATACAGAGCAACCCTTAGAATTTATAGCTTTCACTGGCACCACCACCCAGTCGGCCAGCCACCCCCAGCAATAACATCAACATCCAGCCCATCCAACAGAAACACCACCAGACCAACAACAGCAGCAGCCAGCAGCCAGCAGCCAGCAGCCAGCAGCAGGAAAGCAACACCAAAGAAGCGATGTTTTCCCTCCCGAGTTACACTTTCACCACCGACGTTGCCGCCGTTGAACGTACTACGTAGCCGAGAGTCGTGTTGTCGTCTGTCTGTCGTTAGTGGTGCTCGCCTCGCAGCAAGCGTTTTGCCGTCAGTCCTTCGCTAGCACTCGTTCACAACAGTTTAGGCACGCGTACAGTGCTCCGCTTATCGCGCGAATTTCGCTTAGAATTTCGTCTCAGTTCTAGTAGTTGTTCTCGGCGAACACACACACACAGCCCCACGCCGCGACGCGACACTCGATTACAGCTCACACGGGGGCGGCATAAATTAATTAAAGTCCGCGTCGTCCTGATTAAGAAAGGCTTTGCTGTAGCATCCGCGAGTGGGTACCCGGTGAATATGAATGTGATCGGCGTCCTTGTGCTTCAGCCCGTGCCGAGTGTGAATTAAAATTCCAAAAATTTTAAATAATTCAACCGCGTGGGGGATTACTCCGTAATCCTTCGGTGTTCCAACGCTCGGATTTCTCGTCATTTCGTCACCGTTACCGGCGCGTCGCCACCCCCCGTCGTCGGCAGCGGCACAGTTGACAGTGGACACGAACAACAAAACATCCCCGTTTCTTTGTCGCTCGCTGTCGGTGTAATACGCCGCCTCACACCTCTGCACACACCATTGACTGGTGACCGCGTAAACATCGCATGTGCACAGAGGAGCGCCCCTCGCCGGTGTGTCGCCACATAAATATTTACAAAATTAATATCTAACGACTTGTGGAGGCTTCATTTCGTGAAGCCTGCCATTGGATTACCGAATTTTGCCGAATTTTCTCCCTCACCGAAGTTAAATAAAATTAAGCAAAAAAAAAACCGAGAAAGAAAGTGAAAATCTCTCGGAAAGCAAATACTCGGTGACATAGTACACTCCAAGTGCTAGACCCTAAAGTGGAAGACCTTTCTCGCGGTACACAGGTACACACAAGCGTCCGCTGCCATTGTCCCCCGTTGGGTGCCGCCGCCACACGAGTGTGGCAAGTACTTTGTGCATATCCGACTGAGTAATCATCGCAAAAAGGAGGTTTTTTTTTGTGTTTCGCTCCCAACTAGAACGGCTTCGTATCGGATTGCAGTGCAGTGAGAGCGAGAAAGATACGGGCTGCGTAGACGTACGGTTACGGTTACGGTATCCATGAAACAAGTGAATTAGTTCGCTCAGGTGTGCTTACAGCATTTAATCCGCTGCACTCTACGCTCTTGGTGTTTATTTCGGTTTTCTCTTAAAGCCTGTTTACCTTTAAACGGTTGAAGTGTAAGTCGAGGTCTTGACGAGAGATTCTAGTGCACATTCCACATTCGTTACGAGTTGGAGGGACGACGACGACGACGACGGTATCTGTATCTGGACTAGTTACGTGCCGAGGTGGGTGCACGGTGTGGTTTGAAGGGTTGCGCGCAAAGGGAGGGCGCACTACTCCTATCTGCTGCTGTGAAAGGAATTCTCATTTAACTTTATTTCTTATTCTCTGCCGCCAGAAGCCTGAGCCTGCTTGAGTGGGAGCTTCTTGACTTGACTTGCCGCGCTCGTGACTAAATGGATACAAGAACGCGGAGATTTGTGTAAGTTGTGATTAAATTTAAATTGAATGAGTATACGGTCGGTCAGAGGGAATGTTGTCTTGTGGTTGGGGATCGGATTGGGCTTGCCTTTCTTTTTTGAGTGAGGTTAGGCCAGGGGAATTTTAGAATTCAAATTGCAAATTGGTTTGTTAAAAAGTTAAGAGTTTAAGGGGTGATTACGTCGTTCGAAATTGAAAGGGGCCATCTTAGCGAAGTATTTTACAACTTTCAACAACAGATCAATTAGCTCGAAAATCAGTTGGGATTTCCTTCATGGGATTAGGGTGATTTCTTTTTCTGAGTGGCTGACGATGAGAGGGATTGAGCTAAACTTATCGCAAAAGGGAAGTCGGTTGCTACTGATTTAGGCCGATCCGCTCAGTTAATACCACACATCCACCTAGAGGATTGATTCTAAATCATTCATTCTGAATCATTCACCGGCGATTACTAGCGTCTCCTGTTTTTTGGAAAGTCAACCACAAATGTGCCCTGAAGTGTGCTTACAGATGCCATTTACTCCGACGGTCTTGGGGATAATTGTTCGCACACCGAATCCTAGTCGACAGATCACCCTCTTTCGTCCACTCTTAAATTTGAACTCTGAGATTAATTTCCAACATGTGCTTACTCACTTACTTAAGGTGGTGCTACAGTCCGGGGTCTCAACCAAGAAGCGTCTCCAGCCCGCTCGAACTTTAGCTAGCTGCCTCCAGTTTCACACGCATAATTGATTGCGGTCCTTTTCCACTCGTGTGCGTCACCTGAGTCTCGGTCTTCCCCTACTACGCTGTCCCTTGGGAAGACAATACTCTCTGGGCCGGAGCATTGGTTTCAATCGGCTCTACATGGCCTGCCCATTTCAATCGATTACCAACATGTAAAACTTTCATGATTCACGGCTCCATCTCCCTTAAGTCACTGACAGCGCTTACTTACTTGTCAAGCTTGCGAGGATCTGAGTCTGAGGAATTGTTGTCGGTCCTGTGCACTCTGCCGCACTCAGCCATCACGACCAAGTTGTCTTCCATCCACGAGCCCTTGGTCTTTATACCAAAAAATCGGTCCCTCCGTCTCCTTTTCGAACCAGGAGGCCTTACTTCGGAGGCCCCTTTTATACTGGAGCATTATTCCTAAGTTCGATGTGGTGCAGTCAGTGCAATCGGACTACATCCACATCCACATCTTCCATTCACCTTCTCAGCATTATGTTAGTTAAGGTTGAAGTGGGTGACTGCTACAAAAGGACAGCCGCCAGAATTACCACGCCTAGTCCGCATTTTGTGCTTTTGATAAAACAGTCCCACAAATCTGTACCTACTTGGCGCTGCTATCCGGAAGGAGAACTTGTACAGAACTTGTACCCTTTCTAGCGAGTTCGTCCGTTTTGCGATTCTCTGTAATGTCACAGTGTCCCAGCACCCACATGAGTATGATGTTAAAATAGTACCGATCATCTCTTAAATAGACAGGCGGCAAGTATTGAAAGTCTTGAAGTTGAAGGTGACTGAGATCAGATATTAGATTGCTGCCTGGCTGTCAGTACAGATGAAGATATTTGTTCTTGATACCACATTATTTTTTAGCCAGGATAGAGCTTCCTTGACCGCTATGGTTTCGGCCCGGAAGATCCTACAGTGTTTTCGTAGTCGGAAATACTACATATCATTGGCAGAGTCGCAGCGGTGTCAACAACTGAAAGGGGCCATCTTAGCGAAGTATTTTACAACTTTCAACAACAGATCAATTAGCTCGAAAATCAGGGGGGATTTCCTTCATGGGATTAGGGTGATTTCTTTTTCTGAGTGGCTGACGATGAGAGGGATTGAGCTAAACTTATCGCAAAAGGGAAGTCGGTTGCTACTGATTTAGGCCGATCCGCTCAGTTAATACCACACATCCACCTAGAGGATTGATTCTAAATCATTCATTCTGAATCATTCACCGGCGATTACTAGCGTCTCCTGTTTTTTGGAAAGTCAACCACAAATGTGCCCTGAAGTGTGCTTACAGATGCCATTTACTCCGACGGTCTTGGGGATAATTGTTCGCACACCGAATCCTAGTCGACAGATCACCCTCTTTCGTCCACTCTTAAATTTGAACTCTGAGATTAATTTAAAACATGTGCTTACTCACTTACTTAAGGTGGTGCTACAGTCCGGGGTCTCAACCAAGAAGCGTCTCCAGCCCGCTCGGTCTTTAGCTAGCTGCCTCCAGTTTCACACGCATAATTGATTGCGGTCCTTTTCCACTTGTGTGCGCCACCTGAGTCTCGGTCTTCCCCTACTACGCTGTCCCTTGGGAAGACAATACTCTCTGGGCCGGAGCATTGGTTTCAATCGGCTCTACATGGCCTGCCCATTTCAATCGATTACCAACATGTAAAACTTTCATGATTCACGGCTCCATCTCCCTTAAGTCACTGACAGCGCTTACTTACTTGTCAAGCTTGCGAGGATCTGAGTCTGAGGAATTGTTGTCGGTCCTGTGCACTCTGCCGCACTCAGCCATCACGACCAAGTTGTCTTCCATCCACGAGCCCTTGGTCTTTATACCAAAAAATCGGTCCCTCCGTCTCCTTTTCGAACCAGGAGGCCTTACTTCGGAGGCCCCTTTTATACTGGAGCATTATTCCTAAGTTCGATGTGGTGCAGTCAGTGCAATCGGACTACATCCACATCCACATCTTCCATTCACCTTCTCAGCATTATGTTAGTTAAGGTTGAAGTGGGTGACTGCTACAAAAGGACAGCCGCCAGAATTACCACGCCTAGTCCGCATTTTGTGCTTTTGATAAAACAGTCCCACAAATCTGTACCTACTTGGCGCTGCTATCCGGAAGGAGAACTTGTACAGAACTTGTACCCTTTCTAGCGAGTTCGTCCGTTTTGCTATTCTCTGGAATGTCACAGTGTCCCAGCACCCACATGAGTATGATGTTAAAATAGTACCGATCATCGCTTAAATAGACAGGCGGCAAGTATTGAAAGTCTTGAAGTTGAAGGTGACTGAGATCAGATATTAGATTGCTGCCTGGCTGTCAGTACAGATGAAGATATTTGTTCTTGATACCACATTATTTTTTAGCCAGGATAGAGCTTCCTTGACCGCTATGGTTTCGGCCCGGAAGATCCTACAGTGTTTTCGTAGTCGGAAATACTACATATCATTGGCAGAGACGCAGCGGTGTCAACTAGACCATGGTCTCAGCTGCTTGCTTGCTACGGTGTTGCATTTCTTTTCCTTTACATTTGCCTCGAGGTAGAGAAACTACTTCACTACCACCAAATTGTATCTGCCGATCGTGATGGTCTGTCCACGGTCTTTTGTGGTGGTTCGATTCTTGCTCGAGAGCATCTACATACTTCGTCTTTTCCTCATTGACCTTAACACCATCCCACCTCGCCTGTTTTTCAATTGCCGTATATTTTTCCTCTAGTGCGTGTTAGAAACGCGCCATGCTTTCGTCATCTATGTAAGCCAACAGCTGTTTTCTTGTCCGACGGCAGCCTCAATTTGCTGAAATTTCTTAGTCTCGAGCACTACGGCACATACCAGCACTCGCTCCTGGGATGAGAAGCCTACACCATTAGCTCTTACCACATCAGCACTAAATATCAGCCATCTAATCCGAGTAAAGGCGAAACAATAGCAGAGGAAATGTGGGAGGAGTGTCGTCATTCTCTCCACATGCGACGCAGAGGGATTCATCGCTCAGCCCTAGCACACTGTGTTTGGCGAGGGTGTAGTGAGTGGGCCATTAATGCACCCGTAAGTCGTCTATAGACTTTGCTTGGTCTGTTTACAGGCTGGAGAGTCGTGTCATCTCCGCTAATGCTCTCGAGAAGCCCAATCATAGATGGAAGCTCAAACCAAGAATGTGGGGTTCGGGCTCAAAGAGCACTTCCTCCTTATTTTCCAAGTTATTCCAAGGCTATCTCACTTTCCGTGATTCCGTGGTAACCCCTGATCCCGACAAGTCTTAGCGAATTTAGTCTGCCAAAATATACTGAACTCTTCTAAAGGGTTGAGTAGGCCTTAAGCACAGCTTGTCTCTCGCTACAGTCGTAAGTACTCTGCCCCTTTCACCTCTTCTTCACAACGTACATACTTGGCCGTGGCCATTAGGAACCGAACAGTTCGACTGGCGAGTAGAATATAAGTGCCTGCCGTGTTTTCACCTGTCCGCTGCCCTATCTTCTCCGGTACCAGATTGTAGTAATCACACGACAGACGGAGGACTAGTCTCGAAAATGTTTCTCAAACTTTTCATCGCAGTTGGCAAACAACAGTAGGCCATCTTCCACTCATGAGAAATGCATACAGAACACTACTGAGTTTCAAAAAGAGTCTTTGCCTGAGCCCGGATAGGCTAAGAACGACTGCCTTGGCAACTTCGTCGTCTGCACATCTTGTGAATTTCGTTGGGATTTATCTGTTTCTCCTCCGTGCTGAAATAATGAACAACTTTTGATGAACATTAGCGACACTATTTTAATATCTCGCAAATCTGTTCCCTATTTTGGCAAGCTTCCATGACTCTGTGTTCAGTCTCCACTCACTTCCCTTCTCCCATTAATCTGTCAACTTTCTCTTAAAACACACATTTCTTAGAGGGTCTCACAAATCATCAGAACGCCACGACACACTCGCTATGCTATCGATGATTTGTTGAAGCCATTACATCGATAAACTCTCTACCCTCAAAACTCGTAACGACATTCATTTAAAATACGTCATTTAAAATTACTGACCAATTTTTAGGGACTCTTACAAATCCCAAAGCTTCACTCGTCGAAGCACTTCACTGCAGGGTACTGGCAGTTATAAAATTCTATTATGTTTTATACAGCAAGGAGCAGCGAGCATTCTCCCTGCACACAATACATTAAAGAAAACAAACAAATAATTCATTTAGACGACTTAAGCAGTAAAAAAATGTTTATGGATCACTCCGTAAAGCGATTTGCAGCGTGACGCAGTTGTTTCCTTATTTTGTTGTTTTAACATCTCTGCTTTGTGCGGTTATGAACCTCGTTTGGAGCACCCTAAATGTTGCAGAAAATGTGGAACAAATTTATGTCTTCCCAACAGATAAGACAGTGCTTTCAAGGAATCGAAAAGATGTCGTTGGAAATAAAACATTCTCAATCATTGTTCAATGATGTTGTCTGGGACGGAGGAATTTTAGAGCACTCTGGACAATGGCCGCGTTACATCATCCGAGCGAATGGGAATTCGATGTAAGCAGGTTATAATTATTCATAAGACACAGTCTCGGGCTGGACATCTTCAGTCGAGTGGGGACTGCTTTGAGGAAGGAGGAAAAGAACCGTGGAATGTGTACCATTTTTATTGGATTCAATTGAGTGGAACTTGTTGTATTTCTGCTTCTCTTTCTCCATACGTATTGGGTGTTTAGATATCTTGTCTGACACTGCAGGTCGGGATGGGCTTGGTCCTTAACCAACAACACGACCGCCGACTAGCTGCCTTCAGTTTCGAACACCAAGTAGGTTAAGGTTCTTATCCACTAGTGGACTTAGGTTAGGTTTGGTAAAAGTGGCTGATTGCAGGCTAAGGTAGGAACCTTGTGATAACACACGGCTTGGCTTCTTCTAGAAATAGGACACCACTAAAGCTGAATAGCAGCACACAATTCCTAAGTCTTATACTAGATACGAAACTGAAGTGAAAGCTGAATATCCAGGAACAAGTCAGGAAGGCCTTCACTGTTTTCTAATTCTGCAAAAAGACGATCAGGTGGAAATAAGGACTATAACCCCGTATGGTCCACTTTGTATTTGCGTCGGTAGTCAGACACGCACTGCTATTAGTAAACCGAACTCAATGAGAACATCAACAGCAAACCACTCGAAAGTGTGCAGAGGATGGTCTGCGTATGCATTAGTTGTCTAGACTACTCAACCTTCCACCGATAGACCTAACCGGTAGACAGCAAGCAGATATTACGGCAATTAGGTTGAGAACATTGCGTCTCTGGTGAGAACTTCGATCGGGATACTCTACGATCCTCAGAATGTATAACTCTATACATCTCATGATACATGAACTCCCTTTCGAGAAGAATTTCTCCATCCATCATTTCATCCCCCAAGTTCAAATGGGATTCTGAACATCAGACGCTGGAGGGTCCACTGTGAATTTTCACAAGTGGATCGACGATAGGTGGAGGTGAGGGTGATAGGGATCGATGTGCTTCCAAGGATCGATACATCCAGTTGTCTTTCCGATTTCCACCTGTGCTAGCATCTTCCGGGCCGAAACCGTTGCGGTCAATGAAGCTCTTTTCTGTTCAGATAATGTGGTAGCAAGAACAAATATCGTCACACTGACAGCCAGTCGGCAATCAAACCTCTGAGTTTAGTCACTTTCAACTCCCAGACTTTCAATACTTGCCGCTTGTCTCTTAACGAGATAACCGGAAGCATTTTAACATGCTACTCATATGGGTACGGGGACACTGAGAACTGCAAGGCAGTCGAATTGGCTAGAAAAGGTACAGATTCTTCAAGTGGTCAACTAGCACAGAAAGCCTCCCTCACAACGACAGGAGCTTTAATCCCGCACATACAGACTATTGGAAGCCTATTACTTCGATAACCTAGCCGAACTGCTGGTTCGTATTATGGTGCTACAGTCCGGGGTAAATCTGGGTCTCAGCCAACAAGCTTCTCCAGCTGGCACAATCCGCAGCAAGCTGCCTCCAATTTCACACACCAAGTTGGTTGAGGTCCTTTTCCAGTTGTGTGCGCCATCGTCTTCGTGGTCGTCCTCTATTGCGTTGTCCCACTGGTTCGGAGTCGACGACTATTCCAACTGGAGGAGTGTTGTCTATAAGCTCTACATGCCATGAGTCCGTAGACGACTGGCACAGACTGATGTCGCTGCCCATAAAGTTCGTGGGTAAATCTTATTCTCCCAAAACCATAAACGCAAACAGGAACAAAGATTCGACGCAGAACTTTTCTCTCGAAAAGACTTGATGGATGCTTTTTCATCTGCTCTTGAGATAGTCCAGGCCTCCGCGCCTTAGAGCAGCACAGGGATGAACAGAGTCTTATATAATGTTTGCTTGGTCCTTCGAGAGAGGGGTCTACCACTCAATTGTCTCTTGCGCCCAAGAAAACAGCGGTTCGTTGCTGGCATCTTGCCAAGTTGAGAGTAGTTAACAACAGGATGCACAGCCCCATGCCCACCTGGCTGAACTAAGCAATGTAAATATCGGTCTTCTTCTCCGCTTTATTAAGAGCACAAATTGCATGAAATAGTGTACCCCTAGGTGTAAGTGCCTACGACTTGCCAGATCGCCACACGAGCAAAGTCGTGTTTTGTGGTTACTGCCTCATCTTCATCCATGCAGCTTCCGCAGAAATGGGACACCAATCCTGCAGACATGAATACCAGACGTCTGGTTATGACATCCATTAGGGACCTTACTGAAGGTGTGCCGACTCCAAGCAGACTGGGTGAGCGTTTTACACGGGTTAAGTGACGGGGGTATTTTCTGGACATTTGTGTTAAGTGGTTTTAATTGTCTGGATTTTGAGGCGATGGTAGGCCGTAGCGATCGGCATGGAAGGTGGCACTCCTCTGATTGTTAGCGAGGTTGGTATCAGCCTAGTCGAATGCACAGCTTTAGTGTTAGCCAAGATCGGGAGTGAGCACGCGGTGTGCAGAAGATTTATTCTTCTACAGATGGCCCAGCCAAAGATTACTAATTTCTTGTGGATTGGGCAAAGATATTGAGATTCCACCCGTCTAGCCTCTGACCACATCTTATACACAAGCTGATACATCTGCCAAACAGAATGTCTGAAGCTAACTTAAGGATTTTACTGGATAGCCCGGCGGCACCTGCAGGCATCAGTCTTGATTCTGCTTTCTTGAGCACTCGGAGGGGGTGGAATTTGTCTCGACTTGAAGCCCATTGCATCTGCCTAATCCGGGCATTTGTATGTTTCATCACCGCCTTGGGGAGTGCTTAGTTGGTCTTAAGACATCTGAAATTTAAACTAACAGGGATGAACTAACAGCACACATTAATTACAGGACATAGAGTCTACAGAACAAATGATATCAGCTCTCACCTTGAAAAGCTGTTTTTTTTCACGAATTCGATACCAATCCATTAAGGCGCCATTTGCATGTCATTCCAACGATCTGCCATCCCTGGAGAGCACAGTCAGTCCGCCCGCACATTGCCCACTTTCGCGTTACTTCATTAGACCACTCCCTAATTGTTTGATGATATCTATCTGGGCTGTCTGTCACCGCGCGTAAACACGGTCTAGTTCTAATTCTGTAGCTGAAGTGAGTTCGAATTGAAAGCATCCCCCTGCAAAGATTGCCATCTCATCGCTCCCTCGACCGTTCATTCATTTTACCCACAGACCAATCGGGGACATCTTATCCGCATTTATCGACCCCTTAGTGGGTGGCAAATTGGAATCAGCTTGAGCGAGCAATGACCTGTGCAATGCAGGGGTGGGCTCTGAGGCGAAAGAAACAAATATGCATCTGGTGGGGGTCATAAGGCGGAAGTAACTGCCGCCAATTATTGTGCTTAACGCTCGATGTAAGCGCACAGCTCGAAGACTTACGGCTTATCGGCTTATGCTTTAGACGGTGAGGGAGTTTGAATGGATGAGAGTCAGTGCGCTTCTTTGTGTGTGAATGACATCTAGACGGTTACGACGAGTGCTGTGGCCTACTTAGATCTGTGGTGGCTGCTTTAATTGCTTCCTGAGACATTTCATTAAAATCGACATCGATCTTGGCTGCAGCCCGGGAACCTTTTCGAAGCAGACTCCACTTTCAGAGTCACTCGAATTTGAAAAATGATACGCACAAGATTCCGGTTCCATCGACCACCACCACAGACGACTGTTCCATCAGCAGAGATTCATTGACCTCTAAAGAAGAAACCGATAATCGTCGAGTAGCCAACCAAGGAACGAGTGCTTCCGTCTGTTAACGAAGTAAAAACAAATGAACCCCTTACGCCTGCCTTGGGCGATGTCACATGCTCCGGAGGGACTTATTGAAATTGCCACATACGACATGACAGCCTAGACACAAAGTGCCACTACAGGACAAATCAAAGGGCTCCTCAGCCGTCAAACGCAATGCGAAGGAAAAATTGCTGAATCAGAACAAAAGTTCATCTATATGCATGTATGTATGTACGTACGTAACAAGTTAATTCCTTCCTCCTCTCAGTGAAATGAGCGTGCAGGACAAAGAATTGTTCAAGGATCGTGGGTAGTTTAGGTGGAAAAAGAAAGCCGGACGAATAGCAAAGTCCTCGGCAAAAGTACGCAGTTAGTGTTGAGCATTAAAACGTGCTCCTTCAACCGCCAAACAAAGCATCATCTCAAGTAATTGCATCTCCTTAGCAGTTACCACACGCGTCCTCCTACCGCTTCTCAAAAGTCTCAACTCACTCCCACTCCCACGCCCGACGGTCGATCGGTCGTGCACGCCTTTGACTCTGACGAAACATACAACTTTTGTTTCGGTTTCTTTTCCCATAATCACTGTTCCATATGTGCACGCCTCAGCTTCGCGTGAGCGCGCACCTTCCACCCGCAGCCCCCGTCGCGACGCCCAGCGACAGCCAACAAAGGATACACCTTATTGAAGACGAAGGATCCTCTTCAAACAGCACTCTGGGCCCGGGTTCCTTATCAGATTGATGTGTTTTTTCTCAAATTAAACACGTACATTTTAATTTTGAAAATTATCGCCATTCACGGCATAAATTGTATCCTCGTGGTGTGCACACAGTCGCAACCGCGGGGTGTACACTGTACACTGTACACTGTACACACTCTGTAAGGCGCGTCGCAATGGGGGTGTATAATGCGATGTGATTGACGGCGTATGGGGTGGCATGGGTGGCATGGGGGTGCCTGTGCTGCCGGGTTGTTGTCGGTGTTGTCGATGTTATTCGTGTTGTAGGACTGCGGTGGTGTAGTCTTGTAGTTCTCCGATGTAATCGAGGAAGGAAACGGTGGCGCTTGAATTCGCCGCGAGTGTACCTACCAGTATTGATGGCGGGTGGTGGTAGTGTTGGTGGCCGCGGCGGCGGTGGCATACGAGTACGAACTCGTCCTCGCAGTCGAGTTTTTAAATGCTTATTTACAATGTAAGCCATTGGGTTGAGAAATTGCGTTTTATTATGTGTTCGGGGATAAGGAAGGATCCCAAGACGGCGAGCGCTCGTTGCAGAAGACGATGATGATGGTGTAGCAAATATATGTATGTACGTTCGCGAGGACGACGACCAAGGACTACTCTGGCAGGCTGGCTAACAGGCAGGACTATTTGTGCTGGCCAAGCCGAGTCAAGCCAGACTAAGGAGCGTGCAAAATGCAAATTAAATACACAAAACGAGCGCTATCCGTCTCTGTGTGTATTTGTGTATCCTTTATGACAGCATAAACCTGTCGTCGCCGTCTACGTCGTCTTCGTCTTTTCCTCCATAGTCGCACTTGTAGCCGTCGTGCTGAGCAATGAAAATTACTATGAAACACTTCAGGAAATAAATCATGGATTTCGGAGAGAGAAAGCTGGAAAATTTTTAATCAAAGATCCCCAGATGGCGATGGAACAGGCGAGATGTGGATGGAGATGACGATGGAGGTGAATTGGTTTTTCTTCCTCTTTTTTTTTGCGTTTTTGCATAACACCTTGAGAAAGCAGTAGCTCTTTCTGTGCGTTTCTTAATTTTCTTCTTTTTTTTTTGCGTTTTTCTGCCGACAATTTGGAAGCGGCCCTGGGTTGAAGGTTGTTGCTCACCGAAGACACACTCAATCTACCTATGTCGGGGTGTTTTTTCCTGTTTTTTCGTTTTTCAGCTGAATGGGAAAGTTTCCGTTTTCCGTTTTATGTTTTATGTTTTCCATTGCTTTGGTATTAATAACTTCTTCGTCTCTTGCTCCTTTTGAGGTGTCCTCCGTGCGGGGGCGTGTATAGGTCTGTGTGTGTGGCGAATAGGGGAACATACATTGACAACTACAGCGGGTGGTATGCAATTAAATTTTTTCTCATCATTTTTTTCGGTTTATTTTTTTTTTTCTTCTCATTTCCCTCTGCTCTCGAGTGGAGATGAAATCCTTTATAAGCAGCTCAGTGAAGAGAGGGATTGTTGGCTGACTTGTGTTTGACATTTACCTTCTTCTTTTCTGATCAAAAAATAAAAAAAAATAAACGGAGAAAATGTTGATAGAAAAATGCAGCTGAAAGGTTGTGCTGTCGAAGGCTTGCCGTTGATTAATTTAGAAATCTTCCTTGTTGAGATTGTGTGTTAAGGATGGAGAAACTTTAAATTGACACAGTGGTTGTCAACCACGAGCGCGTGTGTGTGGGTGCATGTGTACAGAGAGTCAGAGAGGAAATTGTGATTTCCGGATCTTATCTGCAGAATCTGAAAGCAACGATCTAATGAGGTCAGATGTGAATGCCAGTCGGGGGTGAAATGGGATTCATCCTTTTCGTCTTTTTTGTGGGTTTCAAATCTTTCGCTCAAGAGGAAGCAAGAGAGAGATGAACGGTTTTGAATGAAGTTTGTGCTGGTATCTCATCAATCCCATTACGCGTTAAGTGTTGCAAGGACGAAGGAGAGAAAAATAAAATTAAACTTTTCATTTTCCTTCCTTTCACTCAATCGAAGCATTAAATGCGATATTTCATTTTTTGTGACCACTCCAGCACCGGATTGGTTACACTGGCAAAGTCAAGCGCATAACGAAGGGAAATGACAGATGGGTCAACTGATGAAACACTACTGGCAACGATGCAGAGAATCGTGATGATCCCCTCAATCCGTTCTGGACGGTGTCATCCGTTGGAAAATGAAACTGAAATGGTGGCAGCATATTGATTGTTCTTCTTACTGGGCGCATAAACAAGGACGATTGTCAAGACGGATGTGTGTGGACATGGGATGACAAGAGTCCTTTAAATCTCCTCGATGACATGTGGGGGTGCAATTGTTTACACGTCAGATGATGTCGAGATTTATTCAATTCCCCAAAAGTTTTCTTGAATTTCGATTGTCGCCTGTGAATGAGTCTGGAAAAGAGTGTGTCGGGAGGGGGAGGAACAATTTAATCTTCTCAGCAATTAACCCTCTCTTTCATTATCCCCTTGAAAGCTCAAACGGATTTTCCCTTGATTACTACAGAGATCCAGGACAGCACATAAATGCCAGACGCGTCATCTGCTTTATTTAAACTTCGTCGCCTCCGCATAATGGTGAGAGTCGCCTAAACGGTCTGAGTGTGAATAGACACACCATAAAATGCACACTTCTTCTTTCTCTCTTTGCAGCTGTAGAGCTGACGATCTGTAGTCTGAGATGAGTCTTTATACGTTTGCGATTTTGCTGTGGCGTCTCCTTTCAATCTACTGATTCCAGATGCTCTGGTTGGTGCTATAGTGGTTCTTTATTTCTATTCTGGGCACCACGCTACGAATGAGCTCTGTTTTTGGTGTTTATCTCACCGAAATTATTTGTCTGTCTTGGAGATTCCCTTGATCCTGATTAGGATCTGAGAGAAGTTGTGGACTAGTTTGTACTTCTCCATGATTCTCCTTACTCTTTTATATATTATTGATTTTAAGGACCCTCCAGCCTTTGGTGGTGATATCGGTGTTTTGCTTAGCGATGCGACAGAGAAGTATTTCCTTATTGAGGTCAACTTCTTCGGGAATGTATCACGGGGATATTAGTCCATCTATAGAATCCCATAGGCTGTCACCCACAAAAAGGAAAATAAATGTCTTTTGTGGTCGCACTAATCCCAAAGAAAATGACTTGAAATCCACACAAGTACTCGTCACCAAACCAAAAAAAAACTAACGTGGTAACTAACGTCTTTTTTCAAATATTTTTTTTGTCTTAGGTACTCAAACTCAAGACTGGTCCATTGTACTACCAGCAACCTACAATTACTGTATTTTCCTGATCTTCCAAGTCTGTCTGTGATCATGCTACCTCCGATTGTGCTCTTCAGAGGCCCTACCATCAATGAAAGGCCTAACCACAGAGCACAGGTTCATGTACTGAAAAAATGAATTTCGGAGAAATTTCACAATACAGGTTGTTGCCATGAGGATCGCATAGGTTTCCTCTTGGATAACGGACGAAAATTTACTGAGATGTGGGGGCTAATGTTGTCGCACTCTACGAAAGCACCAGCGCCGGGCCTTCAATTGGTTTTGGAGCCAGTGGTTCTGGTGTGGGTCAGGCGGCATATTCTTTAGACTCTGGTCAAAAGAAATGCGGTTCGAAACTCCAGTGTGTGCTATACCAAGGGGTAATTCTTTTAAGACGGAAGATGGTCTGGAAAGTCAGCTCAAGGGGAAGAAGATTTAGCAAAGCATCTAGAGTTGAGCCAGGCTTGCTAGGGAAAGCCCCATTTGCAGCCGAGGCAGACTGCTCTTTGAAGCTTGGTGAAAGAAGCAGTTACGTATCTACGCGAGGGCTTACTGCACCAAACGACCGCTGCTAGGAGAGAAAAGGTCTTATCATAGTCGTATAAATCGAGACGGATCCTTTTGGTGATAAGTCCCATGTCATATCGTTAACCACTTACATTGCCAGAAAATTGCCAGCGCCTTGGCGATTTACGTATTGTGCTGTTTCCAGAAAAGCTTTCTATCTAAAGGAACACCCAAGAATGATGTATACAATAAAATTAGAATTTTAGAAAATTCGTCATGTTTGCTGTCAAATTCTGGTGACGTAGTGCGACGTGAGCGGATATTCTTTCAGGCATTGCATGTTCCCGCACTTCTCCACCTCTCCCATGCGATGGCCATTCCCCATAACATCAAGCCATTGCTCACATTAGTGAAAATATAACACCTCTCTGATACGCATTAGTGGTCCAAAACCACGGCGACATTATTTGCCACAAAAGCGACAGAAATTAATTCCTGCTAGACTTTATGTCCGCACAAACACCTTACCCATCAACGCTGTCTGCATTCAATTTCCACAACCCATGCCTCAATCATGTCATAATAGCATTCCATTTCCGTTTCATCGCTGACACCTGTCAGGCCTAACCTATTTATTGCAAATGACAATTCAAATTTGACAGCCGCAACCAATTCAACCAGTCAAACCAGATCGAATACTCATAAATATCAATCGGGAAGCTCTATACATTACCCAAAAGTAATCCTTAACTGTCAAAATATATTAAAAAGGAAAACAATACTACAAATGCTCACGTGGGAATATCTGCTCTGAATTTTTTTGCCTCTTGCCTGTCCTCGCATTCCTGTTTTCTTGCTTTTGCAGCAAAAACGGGGCGGAATTTTAGGATTTTCCTCTTTGCCTGTCAATACACAGAGGATACATGTTCACTCACATAGACTCGACTGGAGTCGGCTCCACCAGACAGACATGATGAACGATTAATTCCCCCGTGTCACCGCAATAATCCACGTGGCATCACTGAAACTACGTGATTTGAATTGAAATGTCAAAGCGGTCGCTGGCTCTGCCTGACCTTTCTAACAGCACCCCCGACCCGGTGCGCCTCATGTAGTCCAAAATTAAATATCTTTTGTTTTTTTCCGTGTGGACAATTTTGTTGTTTGGGAAGTTCCAATTTTCGTATTATTGAAACTGTCATTTTTTTTGGTGTGTTTTTGCGGTTTACCTGTGCGACCGTGTGTGGGTGTGCACGCTCGGGGTGGCTTAATCGGCATCGAATCGGCGGATATGTGGGAATGCTTAATGTCACAAGCTTAACCAGGATATCCTTGTTATGCGTTCGGTAATAAATTGTGAAACTCGCATGGATTTTCTGTTTTTGCTCCTTTTTGGCTTTGTTTTTCCTGCGCCGTGATGGAAATTCCTGAAGAGATTAGTTGGGCTCCGATGTGGGATGGCAGTAAGCCGACGATGGGTTAGACACCCTCAGGCACCCTCAGGCACCATCGGGCTGGCAAAGGCAGAATTGTCACTCGTAATTTGGCGGATATTTGGCATTGGATTTTCTCCCGCACGATCTGAAGATGGAAATCTTTTCCAGATATTTGGTGAATTTTATCTTGGTTTTCTTTTTTTTTTGGGGCTCTTGCCGTTTATTTACGAGATTTTGCACGAGTGTATTTTCTTTCGCACGTGATTTGTGTATTTATGTGTATCGTCGACGTATCCTGTCATCAATTCCGTTGGAGCACCTCTCTCTCTGGGGAGATGGGGATGAGCACAGAAAGAGGAAACTTGTCTCAAATCGAGTGTTCCACTGAATATGCATGAGATTCAAAAATCCTAATTCTATTCATCCCCATTTTTGTGTGTCACTCAATCACACTCAGTCACGAACTACATGTTTTGCCGAAGTGACAATCTAACCATGTACTTCGCCCAAAGGAGACTCTCCACCATCCCCCCGAATGTTAATCACCCAGATTCGAATTACTCTGTCATCTGGTGCGAAGCATAAGGTCACAAACATATCCATTTCAATTCCTTCTCGTCGTCACCATTTGATACAGCAAACAGCATTCCGGCGAGCAGTTGACAACAACAGTCGCTCTCCTTCTGCACGAGCATCCAAGACATCGCTTCGAAATGTAACCTTCATTAAATTGTTCTCTTCTTTTGCCCATGGAGGAGCGCAGGGCGGTGGCGACGACGACGGAGCTTCTGCAAGAGTCAACAACCAGACAATTGCCGGCGACACGAGCACAGCGCACAAAACTACCATCAAATTACTCTTCCAGTGTCACGTGCTTCATCTGGTTAACAAGTTGGTAAAGTGAATTCCAACAAGGATGTACTATGCATTCATTCAATTGTCTGCCTGTCGTCCTTGGATGGGTGCTGGCTGCTAGCTGCAGGATGGGGGTAATCCAGTAGAAGATTGTTGCCAACAATGTTTGAGTTTAATTTCTCGCCTAGAGAATTCCAAGAATTCAATGAATTATATGGATTCATTCATCTGCGCACTTTTGCCTGAGGTCATAACCGAAACACATGCTCCTTGTCAAAGTTCGACAAAAGACAACATGATTTTTTTCTCTGGTGATGGATGGCTGTACGGATCTCACACGCCCTTTGAACAGACATCACAATGAAAGAGGATAAATATTTATTAAACACTCAATGTCTTGAAATCCATCAAACGCATGAATGGATTCGACTCGCGCTGTCGCTAACCAATTGTGCAAACATCTGGAAGACGGTGAATTTCCATAACATTTCACCCATCAGCCAAGCGGAGAGATGTGTCACCCAGCGAGCGCTCTACATTAGATGTGACTTATGAGTCTTCCCCTTGAGAGGACATCAAAACGACTTGCCACTATAAAGTATGTTAGATATTTCGAATGGAAATTGCGACCTCCTTCCCCGTCGTCGTCGTCGGAGCATACCACTTTTTGTACACTCTTCGGGGGAGCAGAAGGCGGATATAAAAAAAAGGATACACATCGATAGGAGTCCTGAAAGCCATTTTCATAAATATGCAAATTCTTCCGCTCCTTCTGGCACCTCCTTTGGCCTCTCCATCACCCGCAGCGCCACGCCGCCCTCTACTCAGCAGCTGGCAGCCAACAGTCGGCAGCCTGCCTCCATGTCCCTGTCTCCGACAAAGGATTATCGAATGTAGTACAATCAAAATGGATAACGATATTGAGATGTTTTGCATATTTCAACAAGGACCAATTCAAGTGGAATGCAACACTGAAATATTTGTTTAAGCCATCACCGGCAGGCGGGCGCACACCCCGACTAGCTGATGGTAGCAACTACAGAGCGGTCCTCAGTGTGTCTATTTGGAATTATTTCTATTCTGATTGCAAAGTGGGAAATGGCACAGAAGGCGGAAGGCCAACTTTCCAACCGTCTGACTGGGCGGAGGCGAAGGCGGAGGTTGGAACACCAAGTGAAGTGCACTAAAATCACAGAGACGATGAGTCAGCTCTTCAGTTCCTTAGTGGGAATCATCATCTTGTTGCAAAAGGGGATACTGTTTGCATTTCAAATGGATTTAATCCCTAGAATCAATTGATGCGGTCCTGTGCTGTGGTGTGTGCCGTGTGGTGTGAGCGAGCGTCCTTTTTTCCTTTCAGTCTTCGGTAAGTGTGGGTGTGTGTTTGCGTGTTGATTTTGGCTGCTGGCTTCTGTTTGAGGAAACTACTTTGAGTGGAAAAAAGTGTCTATTAGTGTAATGCCTGGATTGTGTAAATTAAATTGGAAAAGTCACAGAACACTTTAGCTAACGCGCCGGGGTAACTGAATGCGAAAGGGGGTGCTGGGCAGAGTTATGAATAGAAAATAGTTCATTACCAGTGTCTGTCTGAAGTCTGAACTTCCGTCATCTTCGTTAACTACTTTTCACTCGAACTCTTGTAACTACCGTAACTTGAGCAACTCCGGTCCTTTTCTCTTCTGCATTTTTTTTGCTTCGTAATTTTCATTTTATTTCCAGCCAGTCACCGAGAGATTGTTTCTTGGGAAGAAGAACTTTTTCCCCTGCAGACGTCCGGACGTGCCATCTCATTTAAGGCCAACTATGCGGTATTGGTGTAGGGATTTTGAATACATAGCCGGTATTTGTAAGCTTCTGGGGAAGAGTCCTCCTAGTTGGAAGGAAGATCCTTTATCACAGTCCACAAATTATGGTGTTTGCAAATCTCCATGGGATGTGCGACCACGAGCGACAATCTGTGAAGCAATCAGTAGAACTTTGCTGGCACCTGAGAGTGAGACAGCGAAAGGGATTCTCATTAAATGAACTTTGGATTACGGTTGGATACGTCGTCTTCACACACTCTTAACTGCTTGGCAGCAGACCACGAAGAAATGTCGTTGACACTGTTCGTTTTCTTGAACTTCTTGGGCGCTTTGGTGGGAAAATGCCTTGCTGTGCCGTCTTTGGTGTGGTTCTGATGTGCTTGGTAACCGCAACGTTTCCGAGAACGATGTTGACATCAATCGTAAGGAGAGCGGTAAGTTCGGGTGCATTCCCTTTGGACCGAGGGACCAGACGTGATGCATGGTTTTTCTGCTGAAACTTTCCGAGGGACTGCAATGCATTTGAACAAATGGAATGGAGTATGTTGGTGGTTGAGAGAATCAGGGATTAGCCTTCTCTTGACAGAGTGAACGATTCCGGGACACCGAGTCATTTATAGACTCTGGCCGCTTCGACGACTATGCCACAGAGGCCCTATCAAGCGTAATTATGACCTTTGTGCATCGTTTTCCATGTTCTCGTACGTCTATTAAGCGTCTGTGAGACTTTGGGGTCAATCGGACAACATCGAATTTGTCACCCAAAAGAGTTGCCAGTGGCTAGTAAGGCATTTCTGATGGTTTTCGTGGTTCATCTTCCAGCCGCCACAGCGGCCCTATTGGGCCTACCTACGACCTGTGTACATCTTTTTCCATGTTCTCGTGCATCTATTAAGCGATTCTGAAACTTTGGCATCAATCGGACAACATCGAATTTTTCACCCAAAAAAGTTGTCAATGGTTAGTAAGGCATTTCTGATGGTTTTCGTGGTTCACCTTCCAACTGCCACAGCGGCCCTATTAGGCCTACCTGCGACCTCCCTACATCGTTTTACATGTTCTCGTATGTCTATTAAACGATCCTGAAACTTTGGGATCAATCGGACGACATCGAATTTTTCACCCAAAAAAGTTGCCAGTGTTTAGTAAGGCATTTCTGATGGTTTTCGTGGTTCATCTTCCAACTGCCCATTAAACCAGCGCCAGTAACATTCGCCACACATTGTCATTCCTCGCGCTGTCCTTGTCAAAGACCACACAATCCACACCACAATGGACGCTTTGAAGAGGTCGGTCACGTAAATGACCGCATTGCACAAAATGTGTGGCTGAGTCCATGTCAACGCTCGGTTTTAATGCAGATGCCGTAATACAAATTAAGAGCGACCACGGCCGGAACTTAATCCCCTTTTATGTCACGTCTTCGAGCCTATCAAGCACACTCCCGCAACACGCCGCCCGCATTCCAAATAAGGTTTGCGCAAATTTCTCAACACCATCCACTCTTGATGGCCGTAAATAATAAACTCCTTCCCGACGATGCTTCCTAATTGCTCAATTCCATCCAGTAACTGACCCATTACACAGCGATCGTAACCCATTAACCCTTAAAGGCTTCCCGAAACTCTCATAAATATCCATCGTATCCCTTTCGCTTAAATATTTCCAATTACCGCTCAAGTCTTATAGAATCTCGTCCTACTTTTTTTTGTGTTCACTCTCTCATAACCCTTCCCTTTTGCGAATTTTGTGGCCACCCAGAGACCGGGCGATGGGATGGGATTGAAGTGTAAAATGTCATTGAGCTTGGGCCACCGCTGTCTGCAAAGCTGTTAAGTTTCCCCCTCTACTGAACTGCTTTTTAATTAGTAATAATTTTCGAAAATCCTTCAAATATCGAATTACTTACGTCTTCCGTTCGAATCGTTTTCTCCCAGTTTAAAGTTTCGTATTTATTAATTAGTAACGAAACAAACGCCCATCCCCCTCGTCGGTCGGTAATCTGTTCCTTGTGCAGTGCGCTCTGGCTGCCCTCTTTTGAGTGAAACTAATGAGATAGTCCTGTGTGGGGTCGGTATTGTGTCTGTGTGGGGATGGGCTGGCTGGGATTTGGATTTACTATCCCGCCCGTACACACAGTCGCATGCACACGTCTCGGATTTCATTCAGGAAAAATTGCATTTCTGTCCCGTTTTTATAATGGCTAGTCAAATAATTTCAGTCATTCGGTGGCAAGCTCACATAAATTACACTCCTTTTCATCAGCAGACACACACGGATCCCAGGGGGGGAGAGAGAGCAAACGAAACGAAAAAAAATTCACGACCAAAATGTGAAAGGATACGGGGCAGAGACGGAGAATGGTCCCTTTAAAGGTAGACGACATGCAAGCACGCGACAGACAGAGGGTAATAGCACTTAATAATTTAAAAACAAAACGCCAGCGAGGGTTGGTCTGTCGGCTGTAAGATACACCACCTATTCACTTGGATACACACACAGAGCGCACTGGCTGTGTGTGAGTTCGGCAAGGGGGTGTGCGGTGTGGAGGAAATGGGAAAACAAAATCCATCATCCCTCGTGTCTGTGCGGCTGAACTGTGTGTGTGTGTACGAGCCCCGGTGAAGGTGTCTCAAAGGAACCATGCCGGCTCTTATGGAAAGTAAAATATCGCACAAGTTGCTGTTGCACACACCCCAGATGCACAGATGCACAGACAAGCACATGCCGGGCCCCGCGCCACCACAAAGGCACTGTGGGTTTTACATTTTTGGTCATTGAGCGGAAGGACACAGCAGCAGAAGGGTAGTTTTCTAGATCTCTGCACGTAGCTCTGGTCGTACATGTGTGTGATATGATTTCGGTAGAGGAAATATCGTGATTTTAAACAAAAAAAAAAAAAAATCGCGTGCATCCGAACGAACGAACTCAATGACCCCTGTGTAAGGATAACCATACCACCACCAACCCCCGTTCACCGCGCCACCCGAAACAGAGGGATGATGTGAATTCCCACTTGCTTCGCCATTTGTGTGGACTATAATGGCATTTGGATTTTCCCCTTCTCCAGGAAGTCGACCACCGTCGTCGTCGTCGCCGGGCGTAGGCAATCTTTTGAATTTGCCTAGGCACGGGCCCCGGACCAAAGACACTGCATACGCGGCGAACGCGGGCGGTTGGGCGAATGATCGATATTCCGTTCGCCTTAGTTTGCTTTCGGTGATGTTCCTTTTTTCTGTCCGGGAATCGACGACGGGAATATTTACTCAATGTAGGGTAATGGCATTAGTAGTTCGGCGGCAGAGGTTTGTCCGTTTGTGCGTCGTCGTCGTCGTCACTGTCGCCCCCATCTCTGGCGACGTAGTCTTTGCGGCGTCGACCTTTTTTCTTTCCGCCCGTCCGCTCTGCATGCCATCACCCCCGGGCGTGCGTGTGCTTGTCTGGCTGTCAGTTGGGGGAGATGATAATTGCATGGCAAATAAATTATATTGTTACGTTTTCGAGCACAGACGTGAAGAGCCCGAAAAATTTGCGTTTGAGAGGTAATGTGTGGGCCATGTGGCCGCCGGGGGACGTTTCTTCGTTCGGCCGGACGAAGCGTGCAATTTGAATGTGTACCAATTTATTTGTGTAAATAATTTAGAGATAAAAGTAATGCTTCTGATTAATGGAATCACTGGGCTCGCCCTTGGCGTCTCAAGAACGATTTGCATCAGTGAATCGCATTAGATGGCCATTTTTGGTTGTGTGGCCTCCCCCGGAGAGGGTCGCTCTTAATGATGCCATTGAGGGATGTCAAGTTGATTTATTTCGTGGAATTGAATTTTCAAAATTGAAATTTCGCGCCCGGTACCTGAAGATTCGAATGAAATGAATGACGCCTGGTGGAGCCTAAACCACTGATTGATTGAAAATCCATAGCCAACTCAGGTGCGGGGTGGTTCGACCCGAATGGGTGATTGATAGGTGGTTAACAGGGTTAAACGATGTGTTTTCGGCGATCCAGATGTGTTTCTCATCTCAGCGGCAGATTGGCAGCTGAAAGTTACTCTGTGAGTGTTTGGGGAGCTCTCAGCATCAGAATCGGAAATTACGTGGTTAAATTGGGATGCCCATGCATGCACCAGCACACATCGGATCAGGTGAACGTCAGGTAAACGCCGCCAATGACTGGGATACTAGTTCTCTGAATAACTTTCGTGAAATGAGCAATTCACTGCGTCTCGGTGTCGGTCGGTGGAGTGCACATCGGCGGTTGCTTTATCATCGGCGAGGCAGTGAAACGTGAAATCGAATCAATCACGATTGAACCCAAGATACCCACCATCGGTGTTGAGTCACAGGAGAAGATTTACCGTTACACATGAATGTGTGGCAAGTCATTCAGCTGCCGAGAGGGGATGGGAAAGTTTTCCATGAATTTTTGACATGCTTCGACACTAGAGATTTATAGCCGATTGAATCTGGTGCGCGGATTAGGCAAATTTGCTGGTTTTCCGATTTTCAGTGAACGGGTCTTTTCGGATGTGCTCGTTAACGGTGACGTTTTACAACTTCGTCGATATGGTGGCAGGTGGGGGATGTCAAATTCGTTGTCTGCTGTAAAATCGAATCGGTTTCGAGGAGGGTCAGCCGTACAGTGAAACTTAGCTGTCGTGAAACTCAGTTTCATCTGCGTTCTGGGAGCAAAACAAAATGTCACCATTTCTCATCCGGACATTGTGTTTTGTGAGATATTTGCTTGGAAACATTCCAAGTGCTTCCTCATTAGCGCTACACCAAGCCTTTTTAAGTCATACCAAAACATGACTTGAGTAATCGGAATCTCCCCTTCTCGGGACGGCTTCTGCATCGCATCTCGTCCACTCGCAAGAACTAATACCATAGCCCATTCATCATCCTAAGTCGCTGTGGCTTTATTGCGCTGCTGCCCAACAAGGAACATCCGAACTGTGTTGTAGAGCGTCATGTCCTCGATCATAAAGCGGACTTCTTTTCTTCCACTGGCCTCTTAGAGATGCCGGCTTTACCCTGGCAACAACCTCAAGATAAATGACTATTCCATTTCACGCTGAGGCAAAGAAGAAAAGAAACAAACAAAAACGAACCCGAAGATACCATAATCAAACGTGACACTTTTAGAGATTCCACACCCAGTAGCCGGGCCTGGTGTTTTTTTCCTCTCCTCTTAAGCTGGCAATTTATTCTCAGAGAGTCCCTTTTGAAGGTCAGAATACGTACAGCCGCCGTTAAATATAACTCGAGCAGAATAAAAATTATCTAGATAAAGCTGCAAAGCTGTACATTCTGTGTGTATCGCATTTGATACACCAAAGAAATGAAAACGAAAAGACAACATCCGCACGGAACTCAATGAATTGAGATCATGTACTCGTACTTAAGTGCAAGTATTTTGTATCCTCCGCCTGATGGCGAGCAATTTTTCTCTGAAACCACACAAAAAACAGAAAAAAAAGCCAAGAGGAAGCCAACAGGACACATAAAAATCACTCGCACTCCTGTTGTCGTATCTCTTACGCTGCTGCTGCTGCTGCTGCTGCTCCCTTTATTTCGTGGTCTTCCTTTTATTTTCTGTTCCATCGATGGTAAAACAATAAATCGGTCGTTTTTCAAAACCGTTAACACCCTGGTTCTAAATTTATTGGATGCCGTCCAAGAGGGAATGCCATAAATTTTCATCCTTCGCAAGTAATCGGAAGTCCAGGGTGTATGATGATTCATTGAACAACTCCATAGAGTTGTCCTTACTCGGGACCAGTACCAGTTGGGGTGGGGTAGGCCCCCCATCCAACCCTCATTTACCCACGTACCCATGTACGACGACGATTATCATGACTCCTCATTGGTATAATGGCTTTTGAAATCTCGCACAGGAATTTATTGGAATTTATGGTTTGCCAAAGGGCCCCACACATTTCGCTCGTCCAAATCCCAAGCCCAACCACACTCGATGGGATGTGAGATTATGCAATTAGACAATGACTACCGTCCCACCGAGCACTTGTTAAATTAATAATAATTTCTTATCCTTTTTACTTTCAGCTCTGAATAAGTGCTCATCGCTCGTCCCGGTTGGGTCGTTTCGTTATTATTTTCCTCTTTTTTTCGTTTTTTTTTTTGTTGGATCATTACGATGGCACACGCACACTGGTGAAGGCGATTTTGTTGGAGAGCAACCTCCCCCTCCCCCCAACCAGAGAGAAAGGATACAATCAACAACAACACACAAGGATATCTTGAGAGCACGAAATGTGCTGCTTTCATAAGACACGACTAAAATGGACTGTGATACTATCATCAATTATCTTTGCTCTGTGTCGGATCGGTAAGGATGCGCGGAGTTCTCGCAGAATGAATGGGGCACAGAAAGATTGAAGAAGAATCCTAAACAATGCCATGTCGGAATTAGTTCCATCTGCGAATACACGGGTGGGGTGGTTTACAGATAGAAGATGAGATATGGATGGTTACACGATTCTCGTAATCTGCCTCTCGCATTACAACAATAGGTGCTGTTGAACAATGGCTGGTAGGGTTGCCATTAGGAATGTGTTCCGGGTGGCTCCTCTTATTTAAGTGAGAGAGAGAGAGTTTGTTTTGACAGGTTTTTGCATTGTTCCATTTTTTTGTTTTGTTTTTACATTTTGCGGGCGAAACGGATAAGAACTAGATAAGTGACGATGACAATTTTTGTTTTATTTTATTTTTCCTTTTTTTTTATCGGTTGGGAGGTCTTTTCGTAGTTGAATGTCCCAAAAGGCGTGGAGGATACCGGAGGGACATGGAACAGATTTGGGTTAGGTCAGAAGTCGGCGAGGAGTCACACTAGAGGCGATTGAATAAAGTGAAAACAGAGAGAAATTGGTTTCAAGTAGACAAAAACAAGCAGAGATCTGAGTTCAGAGGGCTATCGAGAAATAAAACCCCTCCGCCTGGGTAGACCAAATCGGCTTAATTCACGGAAAATCTGAACCAATCATCGCACAATGGGTAAGAGTCCAGTTATTCTAAGCCATTTGACAAGGTTTGGCATCAAGCACTTTGAACGAGAATGAGTGACTATTCTTCGATTATTAGAAACGACCCTTCGAACCGTTTTCTTCCTGTTGTTTTGCATGTGTTTAAGTCTGATATTCACCAAATAAATGCTGGTATTCCTTAGTATTATCTACTTATTGATTCGAATGGCTTTTTGAGGCTCAAATATAGGAACCGGAAACATGGTGTCTCTAGAAAAAATCCAGAAGTCTGATATGGTTAGGACGTGGATCAAAGATAAACACAGACATGGAGTCTTTGGATCCAACACAGGGATCATACCGTATTCCAAGCTGAAATCCACACCATCAAGATCTCTTAAAAAAATCAAGCACCACTTAAAGCACTATGGTCCAGGTTAATGGCCTGGAAAATGGCCAAATGCTGCGACGCAGTACAATCCCTTGTCAGACAAAAACAAGCTTAGCTGGGTCCCTGCACAGCGAGGGATTGCAGACAACGGCTGTGTGGCGTAGAGCTCGCAAGGTTGGACCCCGAATCTGCGTTTATATTCCCCAATTCGTACTGCGACACGTTTTGGAGAGGACGACGACATTGTAGAGTATTTCCTCTGCTACTGTTATGCCTTTACTCGGATCAGGTAGCTGACATTTGGTGCTGATGTGGTAACAGCTACCGATTTAAGCTCTTTGTCACATAAGCGACAGCTGGTATTTTTCCGGGAAGCTAAGACCAATGCCGTGGGATTCACGCAATTCAAACAATTAATAAGGCCTTAAACGGGTAAGAAATACCGTGTCTCAACAAGGAAAGAATATGATTTTATAATAAGCTTCCTCACTGACCACTGTGTGCTAGACTACGGCCTTAACACGATAAACCAGTGCTATGACAAAGAATGTCAGCTGTGTTTTGGAGATGATGAGACGTTCGAGCACACTTCAGTGGAATTTAAGAACTCCGCTACAGACTACAAATGACACACAATCATTCATAAGGAAAGTAATATTTCTTTTTGAGGTGTCTATGTTCGAACCCAGTATGACTTCTTCTTCTTTGTGTGGCGCTACAGTCCGGGGTGGACCTGGGCCTCAACCAACATGCCTCTCCAACTAGCGCGATCCCTGGCTAGCTGTCTCCAGTTTCGCACACCAAGTTGGTTGAGGTCCTTCTCCACTTGGGTGCGCCACCTTAAACGCGGGCGTCCTCTGTTGCGTTGCCCGACAGGTTCGGATTCGAAGATTCTTCGGGCCGGAGCTGTGGTGTCCATACGCTCTACATGACCTAGCCACCGTAGGCGTTGGATCCGTAGACGCCTAACTAGGCTCATGTCGCTGTACAGCCCGTACAGTTCGTGATTGAATCTTCTCCTCCAGAACCCGTCAACACAAACAGGACCAAAGATCGTGCGTAGAACTTTTCTCTCAAAGAGACCAAGGACTTCTTCATCCGCTTTCGAGATTGTCCATGCCTCCGCGCCGTATAGCAGGACTGGGATGATCAGAGTCTTATATAGAGTCAACTTGGTTCTTCGAGAGAGGGCTCTATTACTCAATTGCCTCTTGAGCCCGAAGAAACAGCGGTTGGCAAGAGTTATCCTACGCTTGATCTCGGTACTGATGTTATTAGTACAGTTTACTCCGGAATCCATGACTTCAATTTCAGACTTCAATTTCAGTCGGTCAACATGGCTCTGTAGCACCCAGCATTGAACGAAACAATGGTCCCAACCTCTTGTCGAATAAGTTAATGTTCCTGAATTGAGCCTCACACTTTCGGCCACAGCGAGCCACATTCTCATCTGTGCGCTCTGTACAACGGAAACCAAATGTGTTGTCCACTAGCATACCAATCTCACGAACTTTTTGCACAATCTTGCGCACTGCAGTCGCGCTGGGTGGTTCATTTCGACCAAAACTTCTTACACAGCATTCACTTTGGTAAAGAGTTTTAAATATTTCCCAACATTGCACAAGTGTAAAATGACACCTTTCGTTCCGCGGAGGTATGCTACTAAATTGTTGTCAAGATTTGGAGCGGGAACAGTGTGAAAATAACCTGAAAAAAAAAACACTAGATGACCTACAAGGTGGGTCTGGCAATAATACCCCAGATTCAATAGACCCATTCACACACCTACGTACTGTGTTTTTTCTCTCTGTTGCAAGGCTAGCGAGCCTTTTGTATTCCTTCTCTCCACAAATTCACCCTCAATATCCGCCTCGGCAGCAATGCTCATCAGTTGCTTTCCTGTTCAATATTCCTCTCAGACATTTAAGGCCAATGTGCACAGGTACCTCCGCATCATTCCTCCCTCTACACCGTCGGGCCGTGATGTACCTTGAACTCGGAGAGTATTCGTAATCCATTACGTAAATTATAAAAACAAATTTGACGCTCATCAACCCCAGCCGACCGAGAGTACAGTTTACGTGCGTCCTTCAGTCTAATTTAGTTTGATTGAGCAGCTGATGAAGCTTTAATTCTGCATTTCCCGCTTTTGAATCCCTTCATTTTGCCACGCACAATTTCCCTTTAATCCTTCAACCCATGTCCTTATTGTGTCTGCCCAAAGTTCAGTCAAATCTTGTTGGTTACCCGATCACACGTTCCCACCAGATTATGCAACCACAATTTATTAACCCATAAAAGGAGCGTTGCGTGTGCCCCATAAAAAGGCACTTGTCTTCCACAGAACATCATGAAAACTTTTCTGTTTCACATCCCCTATCCGCGACGTAAACACCGAGATTTTCTTCCTCCGCGAGTTCGAATGCATGCACTGTACGTGTGTAGACAGTTTAAAAATGTATCTCTCGTCTTGCCAGGGACCCACTTAAGCTACTTCTGTGTATCCGCAGATTTTTCAAAGATCACGAGTTTCTAAACGCGATGAAAGCGGATATTTCTGCAGAGAACTTTTGAGCAGTTGTCAAATACACTGTCCTCCCTCAACTTTGATTCCAGAGAAGAAAAGTTTTCACAAAAAAACACAAGTATGAACTCAAAGCAGATGACGGTTGCCGTGAGTTGGAAATTGGCATCTTCTCAAGCCATTTTCAATCGTCTGTCATGTCCTTCGACCTCCTTTTGGTTAAAAACTACGTTTCCTTGTCAAATTAATGACCATTCCCAACAAACTACCGCCTATCACAACTAGAAGCAGAGGCAGAAAGGATAGGGAAAAGGAAAAGGACAAACCGTCTTAATAACCCGTAAAAAGTGAAAAGTTAATGGCTTTCCTTTGTGAAGGTCAAAATGTCATTAACAAAGGACCTATCAGCCGTTTATAGTCACCCAGGGACTTACAGTGCAACCGTCGATTATGAAAGTAATGTTGTAACCATAAAATGTTGCATTACGCTTCTTGCACTCAATGGCTCTGGCGGCAACCCTAACCAAACACAGACACACCACCCACTACCCACCAGCCACCAGCCACCATCCACTCAACACGGGAAGCCCGAAGGAAACACTCGCAATTACAAAATGACAAAAGAGATTTATGTTTCTGTGCGCCTTCATTCATGCACTGCTCCCTCTCTTTCGCCGGTTTTTTCCTGTTCTTTAACTTTTCTCCGATTTATCCTTAGGTCACGTGCTGGCAATACGAAAGGGGCGTCTAATGTGCCCCAGCTCATTCATCGCGCTGAGTGGAGATTTACATGTTCAACTGCAGTACACGACGGCCCTGGCTGCCAGTGCAGAGTATCTGAATCGAATAAATGCCACGCAGCTACCGGGTGTGCCGTCATTAACCAACACCACCGACACTACCACCGCCATCGCCACCACTACCGCCACAGCCACCACGATGAAGGAGCAGGATAATGCTCTAACGAACCTTGTCATTAGCCTAATGACAAAAAATGGAAGCGCCGAGATTGTCAGTAATACAACCCTGTTCCCCGATCCGAGGAACAACGTCACACAGGTCTCGGTGCCATGTCAGACATTTTATCGTGGGGGCGTGTACACGCTGCACGTTGTATCCAGTACGAACGATGACGAGCGTTTGAAACAACAATTGGACGTCCGGTGGCCGATGGCCAAAATGCAAGTCACTCCCAAGCGTCTTGTCACATATCCCGAGCACACAGTCGAGGTCAGGCTGTCCTTTGACCAAGTGGCATGTGATCTCGGCGGCCGGATGATGACGCTCATGAATCTGCCCGAATTTTGGCTGGAATTAATTTACTGTGGCAAGGAGATTACGTGCGCCAGCCACAACGGCTCGAAAGGCAATATCCTCTATGCGGAGGAGATCAGGGGCTTTCCCAAAAACAAACTAATTAAGTTGCGCTGCGAGCTCTTCGGATTAGCTGGTAATTATGCGGTCAGGCTGCGTCCGATTTCGCCCACACCCGCTGAGGTTACCGCCGTCGAGTACATCAGTGTTGATTGGAGTGATAAGTTCGTGTTCAATGTGTACGCGAGGAGTATATTTCCCTGTGATCCGCACACCGGAATCGGTGTACTGTACGAGTATCCGGCGTGTATACTGGACCAGGGCGACCGGGTGCGTTTGTTTGCTAAGCTGCGTGCTGATGTGGCATCATTGAAGCCGCCCACTTCATTGCACTATGTGGCCGAGCAACGGGTGGTCAAGAGCCAGTACTCGTTGTATTTTAATTGCGACCTCTTCTCGGAGAAGTACGTTGAGTACTGTTTCGTGTATGTCAGTCAGGGCATTTCTGGTGCCGTTGCCGACGTCCGAATGGACTGTGTGCCAACGTTACCGGTAAAAGGTGAGCGATGAAGCATCTACAGATCAAATTGGATATGTGATTTTTAATTACTTGTACACTTGCAGAATCGGACACCGGCGGCTGGGGACCGTGGAGCGAATGGACTGCATGCTCGACTAATTGTTTGGGCGGCACCAGGAATCGATATAGGTTTTGCGACTCACCGCCTCCCCGATATGGGGCGAAGTTTTGCGAGGTAAGTGGGTGTGCATTCGATTGTTATGAAAAGTTTTCTGTTTACAGTCACAGTCCACAGTGCGCACACGGCGGGGCTGGTCCGTTTCGATTGTAAACGTATTGTTCACTTTCTGAGGTGTGCTTTTTTTTTGTTCTGTTTTTGATTTTCTGCAGCGCTCCATGAGCAAACACATATTTTCCATGAGACAGCGTTTGCCAGTGGTGGCTTTGACGCGATACCAATCGGAGGGACAGGGTGCTCCAAATCCCGGATGCCGGTGTTGTCGGGGATGTTTCGCTTTGAATTTGCGGTCTTCTCGGAGATTTAATTTATTCTATTTTACCGTCACCTACTCGTGCACACTTGTGGAATAAATTTGTGTTCCCGAGTGGGCACACACTTCTATTTATCTCTGGGTACTGCGAATTTGACAGTTCGTGGTGAGTTACGGGCGAGCAATCTGAAAATGCAGTGACACCGCAGAGGACTGCTGTCAGAGCAGACGAGACAACTCTTGAGTTTGCCCAGTTAATACACACTTTAAGTGGAAAACGGTTTGAAGGACTCTCCTATTCCCCATCTCACTGCAATCAATTGCCCACTGCAGCAATTCGATTTGATTTCAACAAACGAAACGAGAACTTCCTCCTCATGCTCATAAAAATTCAATCCAGACACCAGATCTGCCGGAGGCTAGAGGAAAGTTGAACTTTCCCACTCGAAGGCATCATCAGAAAGTGATTAAATTTCCGCACCCCGCAAAAGCACTCTTCATTAAGACACCCTGCAAGCGGATTGCTGGTCGAACTCAATTCCAATCGAATCACCGACCAATTGGCGGCTTGCACATCCCTCTGATGAGCTCCCTCATCCCCTAAATAAAACTGTAGCCACGTAATGGATTATCGATGACCTGTTAAAGTTCCTGCCGGAGCACCCTGCATTTAAAATTCCCACAAAGGAATGTACTCCACATTTTTAATCATGCACCCGGTGAGGGTGCTCAGTCCTTATCTGACATAATACTTTGTAGTTGTTTGTGCGAGGGGGTGTTGAGAGAGAATCAAGTTTCGAATGGTAGAAGCACGGCCATTGTTTGTTGGCTGACGAAAAAATATATAGCCTCGTGCATGGTGCATGCCTCGCCCTGCGTCGGTTTTCTGCATGCTTCTGCATAAAGTCTGTGCTCGGCTCCTCGCCTTTCGCTGGTGGCTTTCCCTTTATTAACCGGGATAAAAGGGGATAATCAACGTGTGGTGGAAATGCATCAGCCTCGGATAGCCCCCATTTATTGTGAGAGTCTAAAGAAATTGCAGATATAAATTTTTCGATTGAGTTGCAGCGGCTTTAGCTCTTGTTGCCGTCGCTGTGGTGTGCGTTTTTGTTGGATCCTAGTGAATGGAGGGACGTGTTAAGCTGTGTGCAAGTTTTTGGGGGCATCCCTCTAATAAAGGGATCTCTTGAATGACTTAATTTTGAATGGGAGCTGCTGCTTATTCATCGTAAAATGTCTTTAGCAACCGCCGCGCCGAGCCGTGGTTACCAGCTAATCAATACCAAACAAAGCCCCATTCCCTTTCACTCAAGTTTCCTGCCTCCGTCAGTCTGGGTGATTTCGTTGACTTCAAAGGCAGCAGGTTCGGAGAATTCCGTCATCGCACGTCACGTCGTTAATCAACCGCAGCAGACATCATCTTCAAGAAAATGCCTCCAAAAAAGGGCAAAGGTGGCAAAGGCAAGAACAAGGACAAAGGGGACAAGGACAAGCTAACCCAAGTGGATAGGACCTTCTATGAGCTGACAATCACGGACCTAAACAACAAGCTAGCCCATCTTCGCAGTCACTTGGTGAAGCTCGAGGGGACCAATGAAGAGCTCACCGAAACGGTTCGCTCCATGAACGAGGACCGTAACGACGTGACAGCGTACCTGGACAGGACGCTGACCCAAAAGGTGGACACAATCAACGAAATGGAGGAGCGAATCACGGAGCTGTCAAAACTGCGTGAAACCGAGAACAAGCAGCTGACGGAGCAGATCAAGGAGTGGGAGACCAAGTACAAGACACTCCACGAGCAGCTGACGTCCGAGATAAAGCTGCTCAACGGGAAGCTAAACTCCCTGGAGGAGTTCCGCGTGCAGCGCGACCTGCTTCTGGCCAAGTTCGACGAACAAGAGGCCGATCGGAAGGAGAATCAGCGAATGCACAAGGAGGCACTGAACAACATGGAACAGAAGGCGATCATCGAGAAGGACGCTCTCAAGAAGGAGGTCGAGAGCAAGCTGCTGCAGCTGTCCGAAGACTTCACGCGGTCGAGCGAGATTCGAAACGCGGGCTACACGCGCCGTCTTATCCGAGAGAACATATCCCTGACCAAGGAGATCGACAGCCTCATCCTGTCGCAGATGAGAATGCTTCAGGAGCACACCGAAGCGATGGAACGGGCAAAGCGGATGGACGAGGAGCTCGCAACCAACGAGGAGATGAAGCAGCGGCTGATGCTGAGCTGTCAGAACAAGATCGAGATCATCGAGAGGCTGACGTCTTCGTACGAGTCGCTGAAGGTAAAGTACGTTAATTTGCAGAAATACCGGAAGCTCTACGAGAACCAAGTGAAGAAGGACATTTGCGAGAAGTTCGCCTACAACGACATGCTCAGCAAGACGCGGATCCTGAAGCAACGCATCGAGAGCCTGAAGAACGAGAAGATCAAGCTGATTGGAATGCACCAGCAACACGAAATGCAGCTGCTGAAGCTCCAGGAGATAATCAACGGCCTGCAGCAGACGGTCCAAGCTGCCGTCGACGACAAGCAGCCAGTCGCGGGCACGAAGCGGAAGAATCTACTCTCTGAACTGCTGAGCATCCTTGCGGAGTACACCGAAACCCCTGTTTGCATACCGTCGGTGGCGACCATGTCGTCCGAGATATCCACTTACCGTCCGGGCACGATGGGCTTCCTCAGGCGCTCCGGTTCCTCCCTGATGGACGTGTTCAAGCGAGAGGCACGCAAGGTCACCTCAGCCGAGCGCATATCGCCGGACTTCAAGAAGAAGGGCATGCAAGGGAAGGTGACCCCGCAGGAGCACAGCGTTGATGCAGACATCCTGCTCGACGTTGAGTACGGATCCACCTACTACATGGCTGCCACACCAGAGGACCTTGAATTGCCGCCGGAGGAGGAAAAGGACGAAGAAGAGGGCGGCGACTACGGATCGTCGTCCACTGGTGAGAGTGTGCCGTCTGTTAGAAGATCTCTGGCAGCGGGGCAACAGGCGGCTGCGTCTGCAGTAACTGTTGCCAAGGAGGCGTCTCCAAAAGCGTCCGAAACAAGTACCGGAGTAGTGTCAAGCGAGGGGATGGGTGAGGCTGAAGATGATGGGGAGTATGAGGAATACGAGGAAGAGGATTCTGTTTATTTTTTCTATTAATAACCTGTGCTTTTTTCAATAAAGAGTTTTAAATTTTCCGTGAATCACATTTGGATTTTGCTTCTTTTTTGAGTAACAAGCTTGCTTAGCGGATTAAGAAGTGTAGTGAAAGTGAGGTGAGTGAAATCATGTATTACCGAGTCTGAGCACAGATCTTAGATCTGAAAGTCAAATCCACCAAAGTCGAGGTGTTTAGGTTAAAGTTGGTCAGCAGTGGCATTTGCAAAGGACTGTGCAGGTTAATTACGCCTCATACCACAGAGCATTCGAGCCACCTCTCTGGTCTGGCCTTCCGGCTCGGACCCTGTTCGTGGTCGACAAATTGGAGTCACTCTTTCTATCTGAAGATCGGGATTTCACAAGCCAGCCAAATTCAACTTACTGTTACGCAGCGACGTACCAGCAGAAATAATACTGCTAGAGTTAGTACTACACCACAACAAGTAGCACACGGAGTTAAGATGAATTAAGTTGCGGAGGTCTACTATTGAGCCACAAAAAGTAAGAACCTTTTTTCAACAATCTGACACGCTATGGAAAGTCAATGAGATTCCCTTCCAGCACAGAGTAGATACGGCAGACAACACACAGTAGAAACAGAAGATGCTGCATGCTAAAAACAATTCGAAAAAATCGGGGACCGGCTAGGAGATTGACGATACCAAGTGCCACTTCCATTTAAGAAGGATACTTACCCTGTACTTGATGACCACGCGAAGGAGCTCTTCTTCGTTTCATGACCTTGGGACGAAGAAAGGCCGTAATCTAGTGTCCGGTATATAGGTACCTATGGGTGCTTTTGCGACCTTGCGGCCGTGGCTCACGTAGACCCGCAAATTGGGTCCATTGTGACCTTAATTACTACCATGAGGTCTATTATTGTATACGTATGAAAACTTTAGGAGGCTCTTCAACTCTACATCGCACAAGCTTTCCAGCACCGCAAAGTAGTATTGTTACCATTTCTTTGCTAGGGCTGGGGGTTCGCCAAGCAGCTGGATAGATTATGTTGTTCCTCATCTTTGCAGTGCGCTTTCTGCATAACCTGAGAAACTGTACGATGCTGCAATAACGCTTGGCCGTCAGAAAAAATAGATATTGTTTTGTTGGTTACGTTGCGCTCTTGCAGCGCGAGTGCTTGGAAGACTCTTCAGTCGCCTCTTAATAACAATCAAGTGTTTCTCGGCTCTAAACCGTCTTGTGTAGGTACGCACAAGTAGTGTATTCAGGGCGCTCATAGGACCAATGGTTCAAGGATCTTTGGCCCCTATGTGCGAAAGAAATCAATGAAGCACACAACACGTTTTCACGATGCGTACAGCACCATATGTTTCTCGAGGGCAGGGCTAGAGGCATGGGCGGTCTGAATCTGTTCAAGGATAAGGATGGACCTTTAAGTTCTACAACCCCAACATCAATTCACTGAAAAACCTTTACACGGTGAAACTCAACTAATGATAAGCTGACTGAGGATAATGTACTGGATAGTGCAGGTCAAACGCGCAGTCCAAAAGTACTTCCACGGTTGTACAATCCGCAGTAAGGCAGTCCAGCTCCAGCAGCTGATGGGAGATCTCCCTGCCGTAAGAGTCACAGTTTCCACCCACTTAACGCATTTTAGAGTCGATTTCGCCGGATTAATCACCACCAAGGCACAGAAAAGTCGTGGGCCTAATGCTTTAAGGTGATCGCTTCGGTGTAAGCGGGCATGGAGTGAAGTATCTCTAATAACGACGAGCTAGTAAGGTCTTTTTTAGTCAAAAAGTAGTTTGGCAAGGACTTGTGTGCCAGTGCTTCTGACACTGATAAAATATCAAGCACATTTACTAAGTCTAGCTTGCGAAACGCTTTCTCAGACCACGGTGTTCCTGGGCCTCAACCAACAAGCCTCTAGGACAACTAGTGCGATCTCTGGCTAGCTGCCTCAAGTTACGCCCGCCAAGTTAGTTAAGGCCTCCTTAGACGGAGGTCCCACACATCTTTTGTGCAGTTCCGCAGGCGAAGTATCTTCTCGCCAGAGCATAGTTGGCAATACGTACTACATGGCTCAGCCACCGCAGGCATTGGATTCGTAGACAACTGGTTAGGCCCATGTCGCTTTACAACCCGTAGAGCACATGATTGAATACTCTCCTCTAAATTACTTCCACGCAAACAGAACCAAATGTCGCACACAGAATTTTTCTCTCGAAGCCAAGGGTTTCTTCATACGCCTCAGAAATTGTCCATGCATCTTCGTCACGCCGCGTCATATTGCAGGACTGGGATAATTAGTGTCCTACATAAAGCCAGTTGAGCCCTTCGAGCGGCTTTCACAATTGCCTCGTGAGTTAGCAGGTGGCCAGAGTTAATCTGTGTTTGATCTCGTTTCTGATGTTGTTCGTACTGTCTACTGCGCAGCCGAGACGTAGACAAAGTCCTTCTCCCGGCGTGCCTCAAATTGAATCAAACCCTCCACGATTCCTGTTCAACCGCACCGTTCCTTTGAGTCGATTTTGTAAATACCGCTCGCATTTTACGCAACCTTCCATGGAAGAAAAACAGACAAAATTGTACTGCTTCAACACTCGCATGGAAACAAGAGACCGAACAACGCACTGCCGGCAAAGAAAAGTGTGCGAAGCATCTCGACAGAAGAACTTCTGAAAAGTCCTCTCTCTCTCGCCCTCGCCGCACGTTGCACTGCGCCAAAGGCGAGGACTCAATTTGCTAGTGACAAGCGCCAGCCAAAATGAAATTCAAGTCAACTAGCACTTCCATTCATGAGGCACAATTGAGATCTCTGTTACACATCTCCTCCGAATGGTTGAATTACGCCTGCCCTGGCCGAGGAGCTTCCCCTTGTCAATATCACACTGCGAGTGTACAATTCGAAGAATAGCCTCATTGATTGACTCACGGCGCGGCGCTTGTTTGTACGAGCGTTCTTCTGCACTTAACCTCCTTTAAAGGACGCAAAACCCCTTAATCTACTTATTTTTCAATTTGTCGCCCCATACACAAACACACATGCACACGTTTTCATTCTTCTCTTCGTTTTTTTTTTCCATCTACTCCCAAGGGTCCCTCGGTGGAAACGGAAAAATGCGGAAAATCCATATCAGACACTTGGGATTGTATTTACGAATCAACAGGAAAATCCTCAATAGCAAATCGCACCGATGTCTCACAGGAAATCGGTCCTGGCTGCCGCTGTGGATGTATTGTGCATCTGGGATCCGCCAAGCCGAAGCGTATCATTGCTGGCGCAACGCAAAGCTGTCCCGGTCGTTCGTTTTGGCTGATTCAAGTGAGTATTACAATTTAAGAAAAAAAAAATAAAAATTATTTATTAAATTCTCTCGTTCGCGGGCCTCGTCCGCTGGGATGGGGCCACCACCCGCGTACGGATGGCAGATAAATATAAATAAAATGATCCCTAGATATGCCGTCATCGATGGCGTGTAAAGAAAGTGATTTCGTTGTCTGCCAGCCCCCGCCGATGAGTGGCGTCAGTCCAACTGTGTCACCCCTTCCACGGAGCAGGGAGCACACACAACAGAGAAAAGAGGCTTTCATCCCAAATGAAGGGAAGGTCGGCCTTTTCTTGTGCGGGGGTTGTTGGTTGGGACAATCGTTTCTTGGAATCCAGCATTTCGCAAATACCTTCATATGACCGGAAAAAATGCCACACACCCTCATGCATGGCGTCCCAAAGCAACCGCCATCCCATCATCATCACCGCCCCACTTGGCTCCGATCGTATTTGACTTTCCAACCGATAAAAATCACATTAAGGGTCGTCTTGGGTAACTGAATCGAATGCGGCGAGTGTCACCGAGAGTCACCCCCTGGGTCTGGGTGGTGCGGTAGAAAGATTTTAACACAATTAAGTGTCATTCGAGGGCGACGTGGAGCCAGTGTGAGCGCCGTGGCTGTGGCCGTGTAGCGACCACTCGATAATTATAAATTTTACGCGTCGGTAATAGAAAAAAAGCTAGGTTAAGACCGTAAATTACTTGGCGGGTTGTTAAGTTGAAATAGTTTTATCGAGCGTGTACGAGGGGGAATTTCATTTCACATCCTCCAGCCATTCACCCCACCCCCGTAAAGGTGTAGATCGAATCGTATGTGTTCGACGGAATGGGGGGATGGGGGTGGACTATAAATTGCTTCAAATGGCAATTTTCAAGGAACTTGTTTTGGGCACGTCGGCAAACGACGAGCGACGCAAAGCACCGGCACTCTATATAGAGGGAGGATGCTCTGCTGTTCTGCTGAAGTAAATCTGATTACAGGTGGAAACTTGGTACTCGATTAGGGATTTGATGGAGTTTCCGTAATGGAAAAAGTTATCTGAAATTTTTTGGTTAACTAGTTTTAGGTTATGGCCCTACATTTCAATAATAAAAAAAACGCAACAACACACACACCGAGTGTCGATAGAGGCGATAGATTACATCCCATCTATCCTTATCACCTTCTCCATTGGCTGAGACTCGCACACAAACCAAAAAAAAAGTGTGCGGATTGTAATCTTCTTGCAGAAAGTAGTGAAAGAGAGAGCGAGTTTATTTGATGCTGGATTCGCTTGGTTATAAACTTTGTTTTCAGTTTCCGGCACGGAGACGCAGAGCAAGTGGGTGTTGTGTGGCGAGTTTTTCTTTATTTTTCTTTGCATTCGACGGAGGAAAGAAGCCAACAAGAGGATAGCATCTTATTGATTTGAAATCTCGACACAGACAAATTGGAAGTGTACACATTGAGGGACACACTGGAAAAACATCCTGGAGGTCACAATTTGCATCAAGTGTTGGGCGGATGGGCGGTTGAACGGCTGCTGGGGGTTTGTGTGAAAGTTAAACCTTTCTGAATTGATTCGTTCGCTTTCGATACGGTGACGTTGGTAAGAGGTTTATTGATTCGGTCGTCAAAGGAACAACATTGAAGGAGGTATTCAGCCAGATTGGTTTGTTGCACGGTTGGTTGCTTTTGGTTATGATGGTCACTCTGGAAGATGGACAGGCTGGGGGGGACTCAGAAAGCCGCAACATATTGAGGAGTACCCTTATTATAAGCTTTTCCACTACGTCACATGCACATCGGAGGCTGACTATTAATGAATTCGTTGGCAGACGATGGAGCGGCTAGTTAAGGTCCAGGAAGGAGACACGTTTGTTTGAAAGAGAAAGCTGCCTGAGCTCATGCACTTACATTCACTCAAATAAATCCCATAAACAGGCTCCATTGCCATTTATTCAGTTTCCAGGCATTAACTTTTTTGCAAATGGAGTAAAAGATAAAAATTAACCACCAGCATTTTTTTTTCCTTCCAGGTCGATGGTGATGACACAATTTCCCTTGACATCAGCTTCCTGCGGCTGCCGTGCCTTTCACAGTACATTAAAATCCGCGATGGGCCGTCTCTGTCATCGACGCTGCTTATTGAACTGATGGGCAGTAATGCGATTGAAGTTCCGCCAACTCTCGAATCGACGGGCCAGCACATTTTGGTTGAATTCTACTCGGGTGACAGCAGTCTGATTGAAGCCGGTTGCACGGGTGGCTTCCTGGCAAACGCTGAACAGATACGTAAGGTCCCTGTGCAAAATAAAAAATCGTGACCACACTTAACTCCCTTCTCTTCCAGTGCCAGCAAATCAAACGAACAAAATTGTCGTCCGAAGTCGAGCGGTAATTCAGGCAAAAATTCGAACCAACTTCACGCTGGTCCACCTCTCGGCGGTGGTCTTTGCGAGCATCATCATCCTCATCAGTGCCCTGCTAGGTGAGTTCCAGTTACCGCTATTTCGAACGCATTTACAAATCTCTCTCATTTAAAGGAGCCCAGTACATCGTGCGCTACAGGAAATATCATTTGGCGATTAGCGAGCGACATGATCACACCTCTCCGGTTCACACGCCAAGGGCTTCAATGGCTTCACTGCACAATCCACCGTCCAGAGCAGTGTCGACAACCACTCTGCTCTCGGAAGTCATCTACCTCGTGAAGATGCGCCCGAAGAGGCAATTGAGGCACTCGATCTTGAGGGAAAGTGTTGACGCCGAAAACTTAGCCAAGGAGACCGAATTCAATGATTCCGACAAGCTGACCAAGTGGTACTCCCCTTCAACACCAACTCACATGAGACATCTTTTCACATTCTTTCCGCTTTCAGTGACGAAATGGGAAGCAACTCGAGCATCGTTACACTTCGCAACGAGGCCATAGAGGAGAACAGCGTCCCAGACAGCCCGGAAGACGGAAAGGACTCGGCGTCCATGTTGTCCGGCGTGAGTTCATCGGCCAGTAACTCATTACGCTTAAGTAAACATTCAAACTATCCCGATAGGGACGATGGGACGCTGAAAAGAAAGAGCCTCTCACCGAACGATGACTCCATTGAGAGCTCATCGCTTCGATCCCACTCGATCAGGGATAGTGACCGGTTCAGTCAGCTGGACACCAAGAGCATTACGATCTCCCTAACGAATGTGAGTTTCATAGTTCATCCTTCGCCTGTGAATGCTCACAAAATGTTGTTTGTCTCATTTCAGGGTTGTTATTCACCGGCGGCAAGCATCATCAGCACGGCCACTATTCGAACGACCAATCAAAAGGAGAGCAAGGAGAAGCAGAACCGCAAGAAACTTCTGGCCCGTCCGGGATCGGAGTTCTCGCTCACCAATCCGGAGGAACTGGAACTCGACTACTACGACTACAATGTGATCAATGCGGGAGCAGCGCCTGGCTCGTACCTCGGCATGGACCCAGCCTACCTCGTGTGGATACCGCCGATGGACGACGAGACAGCTCTTAACGACTCCAACAAGACTCCGGAGCCGATCTATGAAGAGATCCTCCCGCGAGACAATAGCCTGAGTCCGGGTAGCAACACAGAAACCCCTGACTCCGAGATCAGCACTGGCACGTCAAAGCCATCAACGTCGCCAAATGAAACCAACCTCAAGAACGTTTTGATACAGAAAACCCTCGCCACTTCGGTGACACCGCTGCTGAACATGCGACGCAACAACAAAAGAAACTCCGGTCACGAAAAGGAAACTCGTCGCCTCTCCGATTGCAATTCGGAGAAGGAAACCGCTGTGGTCAAGTCCCCGAGTGACCTGCAAGACTTCTACGAAATGGACGACATTCAGTTTGCCGACGACGAGAGCGATGCGGAACAGGGAAAAGTTTTACCCCATCGCGTTAGCTACTTGAAGACAGTGGCCATTGATAATCAATCGATCGCTTCCAGCACGGAACAGATAGCTCTATAGACGCCGTTGCCATGCAGGCTAATTATGTTGTATATATAAGAGAGAGAGAATATAACCCCGAAGTAAATCTTCTTACATTGGTTAGGTTTAAGTAGACGAATTAGGAAAGCACACATATGTATTTAATTCAAAAGAAGTCCCTGCGATGAGGAGGGGAGTTACTTCGTTTGATGCGTTTGACGGGGATGCCATGTGCACAAGCTGATCCTGCCATCAGATGATGCTTGCATTCAGCAACAGGTCGATAGTCCATATTGTCGAACTGAGGAAGGCACTCTTGGACTCTTGGGCTCCCCCACGCCATTTCATGTCTCCTCATCGTCAGGGGTACTTTGTAACTCACCTACTGCATAATATCATCATTAACTGTGTACCTTCTAAGAGAAACTATTCAACCAAATACTTGTTTAAGAGTTGAACCCACATTAACTAGCATACTACATAACCCCCAAAAACGAGAATAATATCAGAAACAAAAGACGCATATTTAATAAATGTTACAGCAGAGAAAATACACTCTCCAGACCCTCGTATACGTATCACTGCCATCGAAGTTCTTAACTAAACCTGCATTTGATGCCAAACCCACCCCTCCGACAATGATTTTCTCTCCACAAGAGATCGGCGCGTAATTTACGTAATTTTTTTGAATTCAAATTCTTCGGACCACTTAACTGAAGTGCTTTATTTAAAGAAACAAAAGAAAAATGGCAATATTTATGTAAATTAAAATATACACAAAAATCTATTTATTTATTTATTTTCACGTGTAAATTTGTTAAATATTTTCCCCATCTTTGCTTAAGATCCCAGAGATAATCAAAAAATACTAAGAAATCTTCAAAGCTTAGGGCTGACAAGAATACGCTTCAAACTTATTGGCGAACGATATTTAAATTCAAATAGATTAGGGAAATGTTAGCTAAGGAGAAATCCAAATGTAGAGGAACGTAGAATTTGCTTTGAGTTGATTGTTACATTGGTAGACTTAAGAGACCCCGCCCGACGAATACATTTTGCTCATAGACAAGACCGAGAGGTTATTCAGAAAGACGATCGTGGGAACACGATTGTTGCAATAGATGTTCCAGAATTCATCAGAAAATAATAGTTGTACAATAAATTACACAAATCAGTTCTCATAGATAGTAAGAGACGCAAGCACATAATCCAGGATGAAATAATTGCACATCTTTCAAGTTAAGTAGAGGCTTTAATTACCAACAGAAACAAATCTATTTATACAACTTAGTGTTATTCTGTAAATAAATTAATAAGATAAGTTTATGAAAATGTAAATAAATTATTTTCCACATCAGGCGCGTTTAATTTACCAAGGGTTTCCGGCACTGTCACTTATCTTCCACCTGCCACAGCGGCCCTATTATGCCTACCTACGACCTCTGTACATCGTTTTTCATGCTTTCGCATGTGTATTTAGCGATTCTGAAACTTTGGGATCAATCGGACAACATCGAATTTTTCGCCCAAAAAAGTTGCCAGTGGTTAGTAAGGCATTTCTGATGGTTTTCGTGGTTCATCTTCCAACTGCTACAACGGTCTTATTAGGCCTACCTACGACCTCTGTACATCTTTTTTCATGTTCTCCTATGTCTATTAACCGACTGTGAAACTTTGGGATCAATCGGACAACATCGAATTTTTCGCCCAAAAAAGTTGCCAGTGGTTAGTAAGGCATTTCTGATGGTTTTCGTGGTTCATCTTCCAACTGCTACAACGGTCTTATTAGGCCTACCTACGACCTCTGTACATCTTTTTTCATGTTCTCGTTCGTCTATAAAGCGACTGTGAGACTTTGGGATCAATCGGACAACATCGAATTTTTCGCCCAAAAAAGTTGCCAGTGGTTAGTACCAACTGCCACAACAGCCTTAGTCAAATTATAAATTTGTATCGAATTTTTTGAAAAACAGATCCCGTTTCTTTTCAAATAAAATCCCAATACGTTACATTACCCAATTGGAATAACATTCATGAGTCCATCTAGCTGCTACGTTATTCACACGTCGATAAGGTAGCGTCCAACAATCTGTCAACCACTTCCAGTTCGTTGGATCCATCAAAATGTGCAAAACCGGCAAAAAATTATGCAAGATTTGTTTGTGTATTGTTTTTGGCGCTGAAGAGGTACAAAAAAGGCGTCTCACAATCGCTTGATCCCACGCTGATTTGTGTCTGTAGCGTCTATTGTCTTCGTTTTCAGTGGACTTCGTAAAGTGCTTAGAAACATGTCCAAGCGAAACAGTGTCACTGGGACACCTACAAACACATTGTTTAGATATTTTGGCAAATCACCAGCTACATCGGATAAAAAAGCATCAAAACCCGATGAAATTCCAAAGAAAATCCCCAAAGAAGAGGTGCTGGACTCGCCCTCACAGAAGCCAAGTAAGTAGACGCAATTATCGGTGAGGAACTCGTGAAGTAAATGGTGTCTTGTTAGTTAAGAGACAATTGGAATCAGAGTTAGATGACTCTGACGATGAACCCATCATTGCTCACAAAAACAAACGCAGTAAGGTGGCACGCTTGGCGTCTGACGACGACGCCGACTCGGATCAGGAGAACGACAACAGAAATAAACAGAGCGATGATGTAAGTTATCAGCCGTTATTGAAAATTGAAAAGTGAACAATCTCTCGTCCAAAGGAACCAGAAGAGAAGAAACCCAGTGAGCTTGTCCAGAAGCTACAGAGCTTCCAAGATGAGGCGGGCAAAAAATCAAAGAAGGAAGAAAAGAAGCTGGAGGAAATCGCCAACACTGGCTCCACCCTGGATGAGCCAGTCGTCTGGCCCCATAACAAATTGGAGTTCCTCAAACCTGAGAAGATCAAAGACAAAAAAGGGCGTCGCCCGTCTGACCCGGACTATGATCCAACCACCCTTTTCGTTCCGGAGAGTTTTCTCAACTCACTTTCACCAGTAAGAGAATGTCCTACGAGTGGGATGATAGTTAACTGATGTTTCTTAATTGCAGGGTGTTCGCCAGTGGTGGGACCTGAAATCGGAGAGCTTCGACTGTGTGTTGTTCTTCAAGGTTGGCAAGTTCTACGAGTTGTACCACATGGATGCAGATGTTGGTGTGAATGAACTCGGATTCACCTACATGCGTGGCGAGTTTGCTCACTCCGGTTTCCCGGAAGTCTCATTCGACAAGATGGCCACAGTTCTCGTGGACCGAGGTTACAAAGTATGTCCCGTGCAATGTTCCCACACAGTCGGTTTCAGTTGGTTCCTCTTTGCAGGTGGCTCGAGTGGAACAAACTGAAACTCCCGACATGATGACCGAACGGTGCAAGAAGCAGGCGAAGACAACCAAATTCGATAAGGTGGTCCGCAGGGAAATCTGCCAGATCACAAGTAAGGGCACCCAAGTCTTCGGTTCACAGTGCTCCATCACTCCCAATTATGCACCGAATTTCATGCTTTCCATTGAGGAGAAGGTATGTGCGGGGACCAGACATGGAGGTGTGCTCTAAAGACATTTTTTCTTCAACAGGACCTGGGGTCTTCGAGCCGATATGGGATCTGCTTTATCGACACTTCCATTGGAGACTTTTACATCGGGGAGTTTGAGGACGACAAGAGTTGCTCTCGCCTGCTGACCCTTCTGTCACATCACTTGCCTGTCCTGGTAGGTCGCCTCGTATCTTCTCTGAGACATTGTTTTTATTACCCTTGCTGTCTTAGGTGGTCACTGAGCGGAACTCTCTAACCGCTCGCACGCAACAAATCTATCGCACCATCTTGAGTGGAGTTCTGAAGGAATACCTGTCCGGCGGTAATCAGTCTTGGTCTGCGGAGAGGACGCTCAAGCATTTGGGCGAGAAGTACTTCTGCAAATCCGGCGAAACAGCATGGCCGTCAGTCATCAAATCGATGCAAAGTCAGGACGATCATCTCGGCCTCACTCCAGACGAAGAGCACAAGTTGGCCTTAAAAGCCTTAGGTCACTGCATTCACTACCTAAAGAAGTGCCACCTCGAGGAGAAAGTAATGTTTATGGCTCGCTATCATCAGTATATACCGCCCGACCTTCTGGATGATGTGGCGTCAAGCAACGCACCAAAGTCCAAGGCGTCCAAATCGCGAATGATAAGGAACCACATGGTTCTGGACTCCATAACACTGTCCAACCTCCGGATCACTGGCGAACAGCACTCCCTGTACAGCACCCTTGATCAGTGCTGCACGAAATTCGGCAAGCGCTTACTCCATCACTGGATCTGCTCACCGAGTTGCAACGTAGACATCATTGTCGAGCGGCAGAAGGCCATCTCAGACCTTATCGCAACCGATGATGTCCTGAAGGAAGCCCGTGCCATGATGGCACCACTGCCAGACTTCGAGAGGTACTTGGCTCAGATCCATTTGTTCGGCAACAAGGCAATTGCAGACAATCACCCTGACGGACGAGCGATCTTCTTCGAAGAGAAGACGTACAACAAGAAGAAAATTCAGGTACACATCAATCGACCCGGTTGAGGAGTGTGTCTTCATTACGATTTCTTACAGAACTTCATCAGCATCCTCAAGGGCTTCGAAGTGCTTACCAAAATACCGGAGGTCTTTCAGAGGTGCGAATCCAGCTTGGTGAAGCATCTGTCGCAACTCGATCCCGACGGCTCTTTTCCGAACATGAAGAAAGTCCTGAAGTTCTTTAAGGTACGCTCTGTCCTCTTGTTTGGTTTGTGCACTTGGTGATTCTTTGCTTTTAGAATGCATTTGATCACGAAGAGGCCCTTAAGACGGGTTCAATTGCCCCCGAGAAGGGCGTGGATCGCGAATTCGATAACACCGAAGCGAGAATTGAAGAAATCAACGAGGAACTTAAGAAGTACCTAGTCACTCAGGAGAAGCACTTTGGCTGTCGGCTCAGCTACTTCGGCACAGACAAAAAGCGCTTTCAGTTGGAAGTGCCTGAGAGCAATGCCAGGAAAGCCGGTAGTGAATATTTCCTAGAGGGCCAGAAAAAGGGTGCCAAGCCGGTGCGACGATTCCACACCAACGAGACAAAAGTAAGCAACTTTCGCATAGAAAGCGAACTTTCATCATTCCCAAGATGTCTCCTTTCAGAAATTCCTGAAGCAAATGTTCGAGGCCGAGGAGAACCGCAACAACGTCCTCAGGGATTTGTCTCGACGCATTTTCGAGAAATTCTCCAACCACTACGAGCTGTGGAAGAAATGTGTCGACAATGTGGCCTCTTTGGATGTCCTGTGCTCTCTCGCCGAGTACGCTCGAAATCAGAACTCCATCTGCATCCCAGAACTGGTAGAGGATGCCGACACACCATTCATCGAGATCGATGAAGGCTACCACCCTTGTGTGGCTGCTGAAACGTACATTCCCAACGGAATCGTTCTCGGCTCGTCCGACACAGCCCCGCTGTCGCTTCTCACCGGCCCCAACATGGGCGGCAAGAGTACTCTCATGCGGCAGGTTGGCCTGTTAGTCGTCATGGCTCAGATCGTGAGTAAAGTTCTCGTGCTTCGCCGACAATCCATTTGACTGTTTCCATTGCAGGGCTGTCATGTTCCTGCACAACGATGCAAATTGTCAGTCGTTGACCGAATATTCACCCGGCTGGGAGCACAAGACGACATCCTGTCCGGCCACAGCACTTTCCTGGTGGAACTCAGTGAAACATCCCTGATTCTCAAGCACTCGACCGTCAACAGCTTGGTTCTGCTGGACGAGCTGGGCCGTGGAACTGCCACCTACGATGGCACAGCTATAGCCGCGTCAGTTGTTCACTTCCTGGCAAATCTGAAGTGCCGAACTCTCTTCTCGACGCACTATCACAACTTGATAGATTTCTTCCAGAACGACAATCGCATTGTTCTCGGTCACATGGTTAGTATGATGGTTTGTCTCTAGTCTCGTCCAAGTGTTACGCTCATTTCTTCCAGGCCTGCATGGTGGAGAACGAAGACACCGAAGACCCAACGCAAGAAACTGTCGTGTTCCTTTACAAATACTCGTCGGGAGCCTGTCCGAAGTCATACGGTTTCAACGCCGCCAAACTAGCCGGCATGTCGCACTCGATTATAAAGAGGGCTTACGAGGTAGGCAGGCTTTTTTCTTTTGGAATGGGGCTAGTGACCTAAACACTTCATCTCTTTCAGCTCTCGAAGAAGGTGGAGGCGATTGCTTTGAAGAGGAAAATCACGTCCAAAATCATCGCAGGAAACGACTGCTCGTCCATAAAAAATCTCATTGCTCAATTGAACGCCTGCAAGGTGCACTAGAGCCGGTTCCTGCAATTCTCTTTGATGCCATATTTTTGTTAAAACTGTCAGTTATTCCCTCTAACGTTACCCAAAATTTGTTTTGTTCAATAAATGCCGTGTTGATGTAGATGTTTGTGTTTGTTTGTGGTGACCACGACATTTCCAGGAGAACAGCGTCAAAACCCTGATTCAGGACAGAGTCTGTGGAGTACGGCGGTGGATTCAAGACGAAAGATGGGTTATGAAGTAGAACTAAACTAATCCTTTCGTCTTCTTTCCCGATCACTGCAGCATCTTTCAAGAGGAAATAATGTGGCTAAGGTGGAACGTGGTATCCACCCGTAATATGTCTCACTGCGGATAGCCAGGCTGCAATTAAATCCCTGGCATGCTTCTCTTCAAACTGAAAAGTAGCAATCAACTGCTGCGCATCTCTGAACGACGTGGCCAAGCATTTTAACATCCTACTTATGTGGGTGTCGGGACACTATGACATTCCATAGAATTGCAAAGCGGACGAGATGGCTAGAAAGGGTAAAAAATCTGTACCGGATTGCGAGGGACCATGCACTTCCTCTTTACGGCTCCTGTAAAGCATCTTCTAAAGCTGGACACCCTTGCTAAAGCAATTTCTAGCTGGTCAACTGGCACAGGATGCCTCATAGCTAAAGAACTCTTACTAGCTCTTGTCCATGCTAGTCCCAAAACGATCACTTCACCTGATCAATATGAGCAGACCTATTAGCGCTAGAAGCGGCTTCTCGCTCTTCTGTCCTCTTTCATCTCTTAGGTACAGACCTCAATAACCTGGTCGACCTAAGCAACGTAAAAGTCGGTCATCTCCGCTTCATCAAAAGCAAAAAATGGTTTGCGGAATAGGAATAGATCCCCGTGATAGCACAATGGGAGTACGCTGGGCTAAGTGTGGCTGTTGTCCTCTCGTACAGCAGTCAGCCACTTCAACCGAACCTAAGCAAGCAGTTTAAAGTTCGCATATGCTGCATTCCAGGCCATAGAGGCGGATAAACTCGCCGAACGCTCCCCTAGACTGCCAGTTGATGAAATCTCACGTAACATAGGAACCATTATATTCAAGTTATGGCTAACTAAACTCTACGTTCAGAAAATAGACACCAGATGGCTGACAGGCAATGCTTGCCAAGATCAAGTATGTACTCTGTGGATATTGACCAGACACTGCCTCCACACAAACAGAGTAGGCCTATTCTCATTTTGACCTCTGTAAAAACTGCCTAGTCGTACAGACCACTAATCGAACCAAGACACGAAGGTTCAAGTGCGTATTCGTCGACGCACATATCCACAATGCCACGGTCGGCAACAAAATTCTGTTCAATCCACTGGTAAAATAGACAAAACTAGTAGTCTGCCATAATGACAGCAAACCGCCTTAAGTTGAAACACCCCTGTGGGTGCTTTCTGGCCTAAGTGCGTATTGCCCAGTACAGCTGTTGGGTGACGCAGATGACATCGACATAGTCGCGCGGTCCCAATACGCCATAATAGAGGCTCGCACAGTAATTGAAGAACGGGTGAAGCGAGCTGATCTTAGGGTCCATGAGGATAAGACGAAATACATGCTGTCGAGCAAGAAACGATCCGCCGCACACCATCTAGGCCAAAACATCACAATCGACAGCTACAATTTTTGTTGTACTGAACTAGTTTGTCTACCTCCGGGCTAACGTGAACTCTACGTGAACTGGGTTCTTAGTGGAGATCCAACATAGAATCGTCCCTGGCAACCGATGCTACTTCCGCTTGTCAAAACAACTAGCCTCGAAACTTGTGACTCGAAGGACAAAAATCGTGTCCTACAAGACTGACATTCTACCAGTCATGCGTTATGGAGTCGAAAGCTGTAAGCAATATTTCTTGGTGCCATCAAAAGAAAAATTCTACGTCGGGTATATGGTCCCATCTGTGATGAAGCGAATGGAGAACACACCACGAACTCTACGAGCTGTACATGATGTGGATGTAGTATGAAACATTGGCTTGACTACATCGAGCTCATGGGCAACATCTCTGCAGCAAAGAGTCTCTTTGAGTTCGAGCGTCCTGGTTCGAGAAGAAGAGGAAAAACGAACCTCCGGTATAGAGACGAAGTCACTGGAAGCAGCGTGCCCAGGACCGTCACAGATAGAAGGCAGCTCAGGATCGGACCCTCCATGGTAAGTAAGCAAGCGCATAATGCTGCCACCTACCCATGCCAACTCGCAAACTGTGTACATATCTCTAAAAGCAAACACCCAGCATTAAGAATCAATTCGTATAATCATTTTATTTTAATTATCACAGAAAAAAAGCATAATGTACTTAAAAAAACAACACATACGTAAATAGGACGCATAAAATGATTCACATTGACAACTTAGGACATAACTTCAAAAAATTCAATCAATTAAATATGCAATGTACACACATTTTTAAAAATAATCTGGGCTCTCTCTCTCTCTCGTTTGATAAACAAAACAAAACATTTGGAAGCTGTTCTGTTCGTAAATATACATTAATTTACATACTTAATCTGTACACTGTGGAGGTAAGTAAAATATCAAAAAAATATACATACATTCACGTTAAAAATAGGAATAGAAAATAATGCTAAACAAATTCGGGGGAAGATTGAAGACTGAGAGTGTTCGGACGTCGCGACGCAGTCCGCTCCCCGAAATGTCTTTTTTGTCAGTGTCTTTACTTATTTTTGTTTGTTTTTTTCACATACGAAAACTGCTGTATACATTCAGCTGCAGCCTTCGTTATGAGCTCTTTGTATAAAATAATATTGCATTAATAATAACTTATTCATTTAAATTGAATATTCTCCTGCAAAAATGTTTGCGCAATTTAGTACAAAAAGTGTGTGTGTGTTTTTTTGTAACAAATGGTTACTTATCAAAATGTTATTACTTCATTTGGTTTCTTATCAACTACAAAAATCCTAAAGTTAATTACTGTCTATTTTGAATTGAATTAATTTATATCATTTGATTCGTTCAAATTTAACATTATCTACTGCATTTCGTTACTTTAAGAAACATTTTTGTTTTTGTCTTTGAACGATTAACTAACAATTAAGGTTTTACTGATCAATTTTAAATCATATGAGTTTGAGTTTGAAGAGTACGTGAACTCTGTTGTTATTCCTGCGAATGGGTCTTAGGTTTACTTTGTGCTTGCAGTTTTAATTTGATTTATGAATGCATCTCATTATCCATTATCAGTCAGTTTGCTAGCCGTTCTAGATGTTGTGGGACGTAGTTTCTCAACCTGTGTGGACACCCGGCAACGAATTTATCTCTTGCTAAACCCCTCCCAACATGCAACTATAGTGGAATGATAATATAGTCGCAAGCCTTCTGAATGTGCTAAGAGGATCTTCAAGGGTCACAAGTTCAAATTGACTGTGGTATTAGACAACAGATCAGGCATTAGAACTTAAACACGAAATGGTCAACGCACTGTATACCGTCATTTTACCGAAAACCGTCAAGGGGTCATAGCCTGTGAAAGTTGGCAATCTGCGGTGCTTCTTAACAACCGTGTGTGTTATGCCTTGTTGTGCGTGCTATTGTTCTCTCACGAGTGAAAGGGACCTATAGTTTAATAACGACTCCGAACGGCCAAGTTTGATAAGCTTTTTCTGACAGAAATACTCTATGAGCATTGTCAGTGACTCGAAAGAGGTAGGTACCAGAGATCGAACCTACAACGTCGAGGTTGAGGTCGACGCACATACCCACAACGACACGAGTCTATGTACTACACTCAATTACCTTGAATGCTCTGAGTCGATTAAAGAATGTATGTACTTGATTCTTCCTCATTCCAATCTTCCGTGGCGGCACCTTCTGTACTCCCTCGCTTTGGGAAATCTACACTGACGACTCTAAGACCAGCGGCGGATTCGGTGCGGTTGTATTCTCAGGAGCTCTGAATATTGCTAAAGCCTACAGACTGCTGGACAAATGTATTCTGTTCCAAGCGAAACTATTTGCAAACAGGGAAGCATGTATATAAAGGCTTTTTGGAATAAGGACTTGCCACCTTTTTTTCCACGTTCAGCTTGAACTTGTATGGGTGTAAGCCAGATCCTTACTCAAAATACACCATAATGAATCAGAGCAATGCCCAATTCTTGAGAACGCCGTGGAAACTTGTTATTGCCTGTCTACAAGCCCAGAATTATGTGCTTCATACTCTAAGCTAGTACAGGAATGCCGAGCTGCTATCGTCTTTAGAAGATCAAAATCTCTCTTATCTGGGTTCCAGATCAGTGTGACATCCCAGGTAATGAGAGGGCTGATGAACTGGCTAGGCTGGAGAGGAAGAAGAGGTACACATCCAAATTCAAGCAGTCAAGCATAATATCTCTACACACTGCTTTGAAATAGCTGACCGTAGATGGAACGGACTGACAAGCCGCGCTACATTAAGCAAAGCAAAAGATCTCCTTCAGCAAACTCGACAAAGCATTTTTTCTCTGTAGGGGCACTGGCCGATTGAAGAACATGCTGCAAAACTTGTCATCCTACATAACACACGTTGTGGCAGTTGCAACAACCTAGCTGAGAGGGAAACCTTAACACAGTTCGTATACACTTGTTCGTATACACTCGGCTCTTTTAAGAGGGAGACATCGAGCGCTTGGCAGACCCTTTTTCAAATCACTGAACAAGATTTCTGCGAAAAATATTAAAGAACTTCTTCTTAAGTATCTCACTTAGAAGAAGTACAATAAAGTCCAAAACTGCACTAAATTGCTCCAATGCACGCGGTCTCCCTCTTATGTGTTCTTGGGCATATGGGAAACTAGGGAAATGAATCAGCTAAGTTTGGCGTCACAATGTCGTCTTGAGCATCGCAGCTCTGATAAAATTTTTCTTGAATAACATCAAACAATACAAGGAAGCGCACTAATTCATGCCGCACAACCTAACATTTTCTGGCTTACTAGTAGGTGAGTCACCATGCTCTCAGACTAGACCTGATTGCCACAGATAGATGCTGAAACTGCAAAGAAACAGAGGTCTTTGAAACTCTGGATACAGTGGACTTCAACTAGGTTTACTCTGTTTCGTTGTAGCTCTATGCACTATGAGGTCTGTGTGCGACTAAACTGCCACCCCTACATACTCCACCGCTCACTGAAAGGGCTGTTGTATAAATTTAAGGCGCCCCTTAAAACAAGAATGCTCTTAGAATATTGTTAGTGTCCCTACTAGAAAACAATAAGATTCTACTCCAATTTTCTGACTGATCTGTTACATGTCCACGGCTTTCAGACAGAAGCCTTCTGCACACTGTTCAGGGTAAGAACTGCCAGATGCATTTCGCTGACGAGAACATACGCAAGGCCCAGAGAACACAAGCTTCATTTTAAACCTGAGGCAGCGCCTTTGCGTCTCACAGTTGTCACAAGTGCAAAATATTCATTGCACGTGTGTGAGAACCACTCACTTCATTTGTGAGTACTGTACGATGCAAAGGCGGTGCCGCAGCGTCAAAATAATGCACATGTGCACTGTCCCTAAGTGTCTGTCAACTCAAAATGAAACAATCTACAGCCAGCTTTAGAATGCAACCCTGAATGAACAACTGTGATGCTTGATGAATCCACTTCCTACTCGCCTACAGAATCCCCCCCAACCTCCGACTCCGCTTGAACAGATTTAAGTACGAAACAAAAAATAAAATCATAAAAATGATGTTAACCTTAAGCCTACAGCAATGGAATAAACTAAACTTGTGTACTTTTCAAAACCGACTCCTTCCCAGCATCACTAGTCATCGGTGATTATGTCTTTGCGCGCTTTAAAGTTCCTCCACGAACCGTTTGTACAGACACCGGCGCCTCGCCACCAATCGTTTATGTCCGAATACCATCGCGGTTTCCGCAGTCCCTCGTCATCGTGCAACGTCGCACACACCCGACACCAGAAGTAGGTGTTGATGAACTCACCGGTACCCTTCCATTTGAAGTACGAGTTGTACAGCTCGTCGTCCTTGTCCAGGATATGCAGATACTCGGCCAATTCCTTTGGCGATGCAAACTCGTCCACGTGTATGTACGAACGATAGGGCGATGAGACTTCGTAGTCCTCTGGACGGGCACCCATCACGATTGGCAGAATGTTCCGATTCAAGGCGTTCACAAAGAACTTCTCTGTGATGTAGTCCTTGCAGTTGGAGTTCTCAAATGCGAGGTAGAACTTGTAGTCGTGATCGAGGATGTCAAAGCATCGATCGGCAGTGCTGCGGGAACACTTGAATGTTCCACACGCTCCATAGATGTCCACCTGGAAAAAAGTGGTTAGAAGTTAGCCGGAAGGGACTCGGTTTGACGGGTCTTACATCGATGTACTTCTGCAATTCGTGAGCGAACTGCAGTCGGCCATTTCTCGCCCCGCAATTGGACACGAACCAAGCGACTTTTTTCGTCTTATTCAGCGCGTAGTTGCGATCTTGCTCGATTTGCTTGATGTTCATGTCGTAGTACTGCCACTTCTCGTAGGGGGCCACAATGTCACTGTCTCTCCTGGAAGAAAAGCAAGCAAAAAATAGGTCTCACTCCATCTCACAGATCATCCAACTCACCTGTAGGTTGAAGTCCAGTTGATGGCGTCGGGAGACTTCACGTTCTGCGTGTGATACGGGCACTCCAGGTAGTACAGCATGTGCACTTGTTTTGGCGGCCTCCGGACGCCTGTCGGGATGTAATGATCCTTGTACAGCACCAGGTCAGCGGTGCTCGCTTTCTCTCTGTTCGCCGTTATCTCACACGTGTCCACCGGGCACTTGGACTTGAAGAAGACATCCCTCCCTGCAAGGCGAACCATGACACAGGTGATCGGTATGAGTCCCAACACACTTACCACTTCTAACATTCCACGGACCCAGCCCGTTGTACAGCAGAATCTGCTTCATCTGGCCGCTCTCCTGAATCTGCTCGTAGTTCGGCGGCACGAACATCAACTGATTCATGATTCGATCGCTGTGCGGGTCCGCATGCGGCAGCAGCCGAGGCACCTTGCGATTGCCTTTCGTTCGGTGCCACGGCAATGGATACCGTTCGCCGTTCTTGAAGAACCACGCTTTCGACGTGGGCTCGCCACTGCCCCTCTGCTGGTCACTCTGCTGCTCGCTCTCGTAGTTTTGTTGATTGCTGTTGCTGCCATCTCCCGGCTGCTGGTTGGCCTCCGTTGCTTCGAATATCGAGTTCTCCTCCTCCGGATGAATGCTATTATCTGCCGCTTCCGTCTGCAGATACTGCTGATACAACGGTTGCGCTTTTGGCTTCCATGCCTCGCGATCTCTGCAGGGACGTGTTGAGAATGATAATGACTGTGATGTGGGCGTCACACACACACTCACCTGAAGTTGAATCCAAAGATCAGGAGCAAGACAAACAGCGACGATAGAAAAAAGTACTTCTTCAGCGAGATCTTCGGGCGTCGCATATTTAAATTGTATCTCTAGCGACTGTGGTCATTTCACTGAAAGTACACACATGATATTTTCAGATACTAAAAAACAAACACAGAATCCAACAAATGAAACAGAAAAAAAAACAGATAAATTGAGCTAGTGGAATTTTATCGAGTTGAATCGTTTTTGGCCGCCACAACAGATGGCCCCAGCGGGCGCTGTGTCGTGCTCTGCTTTGCGTATCTTTTTGTCGTAACTATCTATGAAATGCTGTATCCGCCCTGAATTAACATTAGACTGAACACTTCATTATCCAGCGAAGCAGCTTTTTTGTTTGACATTAAATCGGTATTCGAAGCGGTGAAAGAACACATCTCTAAAGCAAGTGCACACGGGGCGGCTGATCACTTGAATTCGCCTCGTACCTCGGTCAATTATGTGCGAATGAAATATGTCAACAAATTATTTTTACCTCTGCGGGCCAATTGTTGTCAGCATTTAGGGTTTGCTTTTCTTTTTTTTTGTTTATTTTGGGAATTCGAATGCGAATTGGCTTGATTAAGAGAACCGAACCGTCAGTGGGTTGTCGCATCAATCCCATCAAGCCCATTCTGTCGTCGCTGACCGACTGTCAGTCATTCATTTAATTTCACTTCAATTATCTATTTTAACACTGTCCACCAGTTTGGATTCGGTTTTTGTTCAGAGTACTGCAGGCGTGGATGTTATCAGAGTTGAGATTGGAGATACACCAGACCTTCATAGCGAAACATGGTAATTAGGGGACCAATGCAAACACAACGTTATTATTTCCACGAACAATTGGATCGTGTGATGAGGGTGTTGTTGGCCGTTCAAAATTTGTTTGTATCGTGTTTTGGAGATAAGATTTTATAATGAGTTCAGTTCATTCATGTATTTAGGGGCAAGGAACTGGTGTTTCCCCTACTTTGTAGTTGGACCAGTACGGGAAGTACATTGACATGAGTCTAGCCAGGTGTGGATTGAACGCCTCTACGATGGTTGAGCCAACACTGCGTCAGTCTGAAGAATCTTCGATTTCGAGTGGGGCAACGAAATAAGGGACGCCCACGAAACCGATGGCCATCACAAGTGGAGAATCTCCTCGACCAACTTGGAGTGCGAAATTAGAGGCAGCTGGGAGGCTTTGTTGGCTGAGGTCCAGGTCAACGCCGGACTGTAGCGCCACTTACATCAGACTTGAAATACGTTGGTTGGTCCTGCCAGGATACCTTGTGTGTGTGGTGGTTCCTAGAGAGCCCAATTAGCACCAAGTGCCCTTTCGAAACCACAGCTCTGAAAGATTTATGTTTGAGCAATCGCTCGACGTTCAAGAATTTCCCAGAGTTACCAGAACATGAAAAAAGATGTACAAAGATGTAGGTAGGCCTAATAGAGCCGCTGTGGCAGCTGGAAGTTGAACCACGAAAACCATCAGAAATGCCTTACTAACCACTGGCAACTTTTTTGGGTGAAAAACTCGATGTTCTCCCATTGATCCCAAAGTCTCACAGTCGCTTGATAGACGTACGAGAACATGAAAAACGATGTACACAGGTCGTAGGTAGGCCCAATAGGGCCGCTGTGGCAGCTGGAAGATGAACCACGAAAACCATCAGAAATGCCTTACTAACCACTGGCAACTTTTTTGGGTGAAAAACTCGATGTTGTCCGACTGATCCCAAAGTTTCAGAATCGGTTAATACACGTGCGAAAATATGAAAAACGATGTACAGAGGTCGTAGGTAGGCCTAATAGGGCCGCTGTGGCAGTTGGCATATAACACCACGAAAACCATCATGAATGGCTCACTAACCATTGTAAATTTTTTTGAGTGAAAAATTGGATGTCGCCATATCCGTACCGAAGTCTCGGGATCATTTACGGGGCTCTTTTGCATAGAAAAAAACATTCAACTTCACCTTACAAGGCATATGTACAGAAGCAACTTCCAGATGTGCAATTAATTAAAGTGCAGCACATTCAGAGACACTTTATCAGCTGCACGTTACTCAGGGAAAAAAAGCTCATTAAGAGCGCTCTTAGAACTTCCGGAACAAATAATAAAATCCCTTAGCGATCACTTTTAATCGTTCTCAGTATTGAACCGTGCAATTTTGCGAAGAGCAATGTTATCGACTGAGCACAATTAGGGCAAAAATAAAATCAACAAAATAAGTGCTTTCACTGATAATTTACGTTACACCAGAGATATTCTTATCAACGGCACCTAGACAGCTTGGAAAAAAATTGCCAATTTGAAAATTCCACAGCAAAAGCGTGGCCATTCTTCATCAGTAAGCATGACCGCGCGCAGATGGTTCACTCAGCGCGCACAACGAACTATTGTTGACGCATTTTTGTTTAACACTCTAATTCAACAAGAATGTCTTTTAGTCACGATCACTGACCAAACAAAAAATTGTATGCGTAGGGCTGTTGAGATAAGGTTTCCCTACTTGTGCATGACTGGACCACTCATGGTGCTTCTGTGCGAGAGATGCTAGGGAACACGTCTTAAAATAGTAATTTCGAACCGGATACCGTGTGCCAGAGTGCTTCATGAAACTGCTTAACCTCGAGAAACAGAAACCACGAAAATAACAAAGCTGACCAGTCTATTTTTTTTATCTCACCTAATCTACTGATAAAAAAACATGACACGGGTGTTTTTTTTGTCAAGATTGCGATAATATCACACACATTTGACACTAGTTTATACTTGGACGGACACAGGGAGGCTATGCAAATTAATCAAGGACTGCCGTGGCAGTTAACTGATAGATTTAAATTGATCACTTCCCCTTCGAAACAGAGACGCAGGAAATTCCGGACACACTGAACAGTTTATGCACCGGTTAACTTAATAATAAGATGCAGCTTATTAACCGTACTCACCGAATAACGTCCTATGTACGTCTGGCGATTCGTTTAACTCTTGAGCGATGTTATCATATCGCCAGCCGAACTGACGGAAAACCGTTCGAAGTTAATTACGTGTCAAAGTGATTGCGTCTGGTGTGAATGTTTGACAATATCTGAGCATCAAACAAGAACCATGTGTGCCACAAGCTAGCATTTTAGACGTTTTTTCTTATGTATCATTATTCCAGTTCCATTATCATTTGTTTATACAAGTGAATCACTTGTCGTAGTTTATATTCAATTAATCACGTATGGGAATTTGGGAAAAGTCGCTTTTTCAAACTGCGGCTGCACTTATAAATAGACGAATGTGCTGACATTGCACAATGGCATCATTGTGTATTTTTCGCCGGGAAATGAAAGAAAAGAAAGAAGTGACGACGAGAAGGTGAAGAAATATGAGTCTCGGGTTTGAACTTGGAGACGGGGTTTTAGGAAGTGAATGGTTAACGTCCAGTGCAGCGATATCATCTTCGTCACAGCAGATTAACTACTTTTAACCGATATCGTGAAATGTTGTATATTCGTGGACGACCACATCAATGTCGCCACGAATAGCAGCACGGAGAAGGAAAAACCAAAAAGTAAAGGAGTACAACTACCACACCGAATGGGGCATCCGAAGAAATGCTGAGAAATCAGTGCTTCAGAAGACCATCCAGAGATAGATGCAGATCACTTACAGAATGAAAACATTGTGTATTACAATGGCGCGACTATCACATCAACAGACAAGGTGGAGCACCACGGTGTTAACTTCGCCAAGGAACTAAAATTTAGGTTAGGTTAGGTTATTGGGATACCAGCGAAATTGCCAGAACACTTAAACCACTCTTGGTTCACAATGGACCACCCAGTTCAGTGCAGTGTCAGGGTAGATTGTTGCACTCAATTTGGACGATGATGAACAATAAATCAGTCCACTCGACTTAGACGAAGTCAAGTCGAACAAAGCTGCTAGAGCGGACGAACTGTGCACGGAACTGTTTAAAGCAGCTGAAAATAAAACTGTACAGTGGAATGCACCTAGTTAAGCGTCTTCGGATCCAACGCTTAAGATGGCTAGGTCATGCAGAGTGGATGAATACCACAGGCCGGCCCGAAGAGTCTTCGATACCGAGCCATTGCGACAGCACAACAGAGGACATCCTCGAACGATATGGTGCACGCAAGTGAAAAAAGACCTCAACCAACTTGGTGTGTGCAGATGGAGGCATTGGTTGAGGCCCAGGTCCTCCCCGGACTGTAGCGCCAATCGAAGAAGGAGAAGGCACTTAACCAAATGCGCCATCCATCCGCTTTAACAAAAAAATTAACAACCACTTGAAGCTGTCTCTCAAAAGAGCTAGTTTTGTGTTTCATTGTATCTACCCTCTACCCGAAGACGAAGTTGCTATTCCAACTCATTCGAGCAACCATAGCGTATCTGTTCCGTATATGGTATACCATCTCCAAGACCAGCGTGGAAAAGCTTTCGATCTTCCAGAGGAAGGTACTCCGAATATGCAGCGGTCTTACGTTTAGCAGGGACCACCAGAAGAATCCCAGCAACAGGAGACTGTACAAAGAAGCCCGCATCGTCCCCCTACAACAGTAATTAATGACACTGTTCCCGAGGCAACTACACGATATCCTCAACCACAGAAACATGGCTATCAGAGATATGAAAAGCTGGACAACCGGACAGCAAATCCTCAACGCGTTAAATCTACTAAATGAGCACACATTCCCAAGGACATCTAGCAACGGACTGTGTCGCTTTTATTAAAGTAGTGACAGCAGCTAAATAGGCCGCCACACCACCACCGAGAGGACCAACAAAGACATACGAAATTGAACACCCCGATGTCAGAGCTTCCAAAAAGCATGAAAATAATGATCCGTTGGTCCTCGATTGTTGAGCCAACTCCTATTTTGATAGCTTAGACTCTCAGCACGTAAGATCAATTATATAGTGTTTCTTCAAATAAATTGAAATTGAATTGATGTCATCTTCGTACACATTGGCCCTCTTCCACGAACGCCATGCTACTTCTTACTTCAACGTCAGCCCTTCTCGAAGAACCTTTACCTCCTTGGACTACCATCAATTAAAACATCATTTGTGGTACGCACGTACAATTATTCAAAGTCGACGCTATAAATAGTTTGAACTAGCCCACAGGCACGGGGATCGATAAATGGTACGCAATCAATTCCGTGCATGCCACACCAAGCTCTCCTTCTTCTACGAACGTCTTTCCCGGTGGTACCCAAAGGTAGTGTATGGCATTTAATCATGACACAAGATAAGAGAACTACACCCACTTCCGCTAAAGGACTCGCATTAACGTTCCCTCCTTTTGTTCTGTGTTGCCGCCCACATGCGAGTGTGTTCACCTGAAGACAGGACAGACATGTCGCATTTTAATTTTCCAAAAAGAGGCTACAGCACAATGCTCTTGTTCGCCTCAACACCTCCGCCCACGTTGTCCGCATCGCAGCCACATCAACATAGATACAAACTGCTTTGATATTCATAAGATTTAACCTAAAGTACCTGTGCCGGTTGTGTTCATTAATAAATCTAAGCCATTCCATCACTGCTCCATTTATTTTAGCTCCCCCTACCCCACCCCCGGGCACAGGCACAGGCACCGACCCGGCTTATGGCAATAATGTTAAGAGTCTATAGCCGTCGCGAGCTGGCTGTAGTTGACTCAACAGCAAATGATCCGGGTGCACTACACGGACGCGTACCCTTTAACCGAAAACCGGTTAAACTTTGGTGAACTGAAGACATTAAGGGTGAATGACTCGCATGCAGGAGGGGTGTTCTTTTTCTTTCATCCCCCGTCCGTCCGTGCGCTCGTCTCGTCTTATTTTGTGTGTTCCCATTTTGAGTAGTGATAAATGCTGACATGCACGTCATGAAAAGAAGCGATTGTCTCTTCACGGATGTGCACAGCGTACTCGTCGTTCGTGTATCTGCAGCGTGCGGTTTCAAAAATAGATACGCCAAATGAAAGGAATAAAGATACAAACTTAAGGTTGGCTAAGTAGACGAGTTAGTGGTGTGTTGCAAACTGCAAAGTGAAGTGTTAGCAGGTCCTTTTGTACGTAAACACTGTAAAGTGCATTAGGGAGGGCACACTGATGTGTGCCATGCGGGTGAATGCGAGTGAATGCGGGCCGGTGAGGCGGGTGAGCTAATCAACAAAGTAGCCCTATTTACTTGGTTCACTTTTGTTTATAGACAGCAGATTGAAAGGACCATAATGGGCTTAGAGCATAAGCTCTCTTGATATGACTGACCTCATTCGGGGGACGGAAAATGATGGATTATATGCCTGTGTTGACATTTTCAATTGAGTGAAATTGGCACTACTTAAGGGTCTCATTGTGAGTGCTTTGGAAGGGGTGGGGACTAATGCTTGTTGATTGAAACCCAGCTCAAGACTGCAGCGCCATTCCAAAAACAAGAAGAACAGAACAAGTCAAATGCGTTGTTTACCCAGACAGAGTGTTTAACACCGAAATTCCAAGAAAAAGACTCTGTTTTGTCAGACAAACAAGTCACAAATGCATGAAAGCACCACTCTCTTTAGGTGTGTAATTATTTATTCAATTGCAAGCGCGTCACATCGATCACCAAAGGGAATTGAATTGAATTTGTTTTTCAGCTCTGTGGCGCCTCCTCGATGACCTACTGTCTGTAAACATTCATCGACTAGTAATTCCATTTGTTTTCGAAAACAACCGAAAAGTTACCCTTAACTTATGACAAGCACAGAGTTCACAAGGCAGTCATTCGTTGGACGTTAGTGCAAACGTTTGAAACGACCTCGTTCTATCTTCCGATTGTTCAGGTGATGGAGAGCTCTTTGTTTTCCTATCGATGTCAACCAATTTCGGTCAAAAAGTTTGGTAAGCAAATCTTGTGACGAAAAGGAAATGGACAACTGATAACCCTTGTTCTCACAGATCTTTATTCAGACAGATTTTCAAGCATAAAGCACATAGATAAATGCTGCATCGATAATAGGTCAAAAAAGGATTTGAATTTGATGAAGCAGAATAAGGAGGAGTGGAATCTCTGCGTCGTTTTGTCCAATCCGCAATAAAAGTGAAAGTTCTGTTTGCATTGATTTCGTCTGGCGGACAGGATTTAACAACGGAATGTACGGACTGTACTCCTTCAAGCAACTAGTTTGGCGACTTCGGTTCCACCGTGTAAGATGGCTAGGTCATCTAGAGCAGATGGATACCACAGCTCCGGCCCGAAGTGTCGATTCCGAGCCAGTGGTACAACTCAAGAGAGGACGTCCTCGATCGAGGCGGCACATACAAGTGAAAGGAGTATTTTAATGCACTGCTCACAAAGCAAGCAAAACAAGCACACAAAAAAGAACAAATATGACGATGATTTGAAACCAAGTGAAAGACATTTGAACAGACGTGGTTCAATTGGCATGGAAGGCAGCACTTTTACGATTGTTAGAGAAGAGATTGTGCCACACCTTCGTGATGTTTGCCCGGTACGTCACAATGTTCCAGCATCCACATGAGACGGGTTAAGCCTCCAATCACGGGAGATCGAAAACAAAGTAAAAATTCACCAACACCGACGTTTTCTTCTTATAACTTGGTAATAGTGAACCACATTGTCTGCCATGCTCCGAAGTTAACACTGATTGCTTTGAGACCACCGCCGAGATGAAATTTAGGATAACGCTCGCCAATCGCTGTGTCTTACGGCTTGGAAGGCAATTATGCAGAACCAATATATAAAACCTTTTTAGTTCCAGCGCTGTTATATGGCGCAGAAGATTGGACACCAGCCTTTCTGATTCTTCGTCACTTCGAGGGGAAAATCCTTCCTACATATCTTTGTCCCTGTATGTACTGGTGATTGGAGTAGTGGACTAAATGGCGGGTTTCTCGTTCCAGATGCTTAGGTCATGTAGAGCGAACGCACTCCAATGCTCCGGCAGGGAAAATCTTCGACTTCAGATACAATAGATAACGTGTTAAAAGAAGCGAACCTCAGTCAGCTGAACGTACGTAACTGAAAGCAACTAGCATTAGGTGGAGAGGCATATTGGTTAGGGTCCAGGTTCATACTGGACTGTAGGAGACAATGAACGGAAAAAGAAGAAGAAGGTTCATAGTGTTTTACCGGAGGATGGCAGCTGGTCTTATCAGCCTGAGATCGTAATTACTACTAGAAGTGTGCACAACCTGCAGCTGCACACAGATTCAATTACGAAGCGGCAAAATGTTCCAATTGTTATAACGAACGTCGGAGTTGCCACTGAGTGCTCACTACTTACTGCGATCCATTTGTGTCAAGCCAACCAATCAGCTACCAGTCCCTTAAGCCCCTTCAAGTGATGATTGATTACCCAATGGTGACTCACACACCGTTAGATTCAACGACAGTAACGGCCAGAGTTAGCAAACAATCCCTAATCGATATTAACTCAATTAACCACACACCGGGGAATTTGATGGTTTCTTCGTCGATTCGCCGACAAACACTGAGCATTGTTTGTTTTAAATTCACTTGCAAAAAAAAGCTATTTCCATCCACTTTACACTCACAGCCTCAACCCGCCTTCGCTTTCATTCGAAGAGCCATTCAAGTCATGTCACATAATCCCAATCAGAGTTCGCGTTCAATGGTGATCGCACCATGATCGCTCCAGCTCGAAGCACATGTCACCGAGATCACTAACCGACTGATGGCATGCGTCGACAAGAATAAAGGTATACCGACAGAATTTGGCCGATTGGTTCCACATGGGCCAACAAAGCAGATCAACAAAACATTACGCCGTGCATTTAAAGATGTAACACCTCTTGACCGAAAAAAATGCGCGATATGAAGCCATGATGTGTCAATTAGTTGGTGTGTCTTAAATAAGAACCGGTAGCCAACTGCAGTCACATTGAGATCACTCCAATGTCAAGGTGTTAAAAGTCACGTTCATGGGTATCTAATGCCATCTTTGGCTACTGATAAGATAAGCTTCTTTTCTTCACGGGGATTATTGCGCGACGAGCAGAAAGTGAGCAAGAAGGAAGGAAGACGCTCCGACTGAACAGGTGTTTACTTTCGTACACAAATCGAATTTGCCGTGTAGGGCTTCGCAAAAAAACAATGACCTTTTCACGAGAAGTGTGAGGAATGACTCAACCAATTGTTGCTGTGAACAGTAGTATTATAACTATGTAGAGAATAGAGGCGATAAATAGAACTTAACAATAAAGATTACGCGACGGTGAACAACTCGAGTATGTTTAGTATTTAGTTCAGTTATTAGGGTTTTATTACCTTGTACGCTAATTAACAAGATAACGAGAGAGTTGACGAGACAGTGGTGAACTAGATTTGTGGAAATATATGTCGCTTTGGCAATAGGCAAGGGATGTGGAATTTCCGTGTTGTGGAGGTGGGGATGGTGGCCTTAAAGGTCTTGATGCTAGCGGAAGAGACTCAAAGCTGCAAAAGTACATCACCTTCGTTTATGTTAGCTTCGATTGAACTTGTCGACATAGTAGAACAGGGAATTTAGTAACTACAAGATCAGTTATAGGTGTCAACCTTCACAGCAATGAAGATACATACTTACACTTAGGGAATATTTATTACGTCAACAAAAGAGGAAGTGCGTCCAATCACACGCGTATGCCGACGATATTATCATGGCAATGACACTTTTATAAGCATTGCAAAGAAGGCGGCGAATATCGGTCTCAAGGAAGGACACATAACACCGATATCTCGGATAGAGGTTGCTTGGAGATAGTCAAAGACTTTGTCCACTATCGTAGGTACAACAAAACAACGACCCAGCACTGAAATTAAACGAAGAATAACTCTTGCCTCTCGCTGGTTCTTTGGGTCAAGAAGAAAGCCCACACTCGAACAAGTAACGATTTATAATACATTAATCGTTCCCGTTCTGCTGTATACCGCAGAGGCATGGGCTTTGTCAAAAGCGGACGAAATTGCTCTTGGTTGCTTTAAGAGGAGTTCTACGTGCGATCCGTCTGTATTGATGATGAGAGGAGGAGAAGATATAACGACGAACTTTGCGAGTTGTTCAGCGACATCCATATAGCCAGAAGAATGAAGATCAAATGATTAAGATGGCTAGGTCCTGTAAAGCAGATGGAAGCCAATGCTCGGACCAGGAAAGTCTTCGAATCCACCCGCGAGATAGAGGATGACCTCGACTCAGGTGGAGCACGCAGGTGGAAAGTGGCCCCGACCAAATATGCGTGCGAAACTGGAGACAGCTGGACATAGATCGAGCTGGCTAGAGACGCTTGTTGTTTTGCGGTACTGGTGCACTCCGGACTGTAGCGCCACCTTAAGTAAGTAAATAAGTTCACCATGCCAGGAATCGACTCGGCACGCCTGTGACTGTTACATATTCTATCCGCCAGTGGTCACTTAGGGGGCGCATTAGAAAAAGACTGCGACTGTAGTAAAACTGGAGGCAGCTAGCTGAAGATCGGGCTGGCTGAAGACGCCACATCAAGTAAGTACGTAAGATAAAACAGCAATACATGATGACAAAATGATCAAAAGGATAAGATCGCGAGTAGCTGCGGAGATTACGTCCTGCTGCTGTGGAAGTTACTCGCCGGGATTGGGAAAGAAACAGGGCAGCACGCGAGGAACTAAACGTTGAGCAGGTGCTTCTTTGAAAGAGATGGGCTTCGATGGTTTGGGCATGTGGCACGAATGTCCCTATCATCACCTCTTCATGCTATAAGTGCGATTTCAGAAGGTAGACCACAGCTTGGCAGACTCAGGACGAGGTGGTTGGACCAAACCTCGCTTGGTTGCGCCTGAAGTTAGAGATCTGTAGTGAGTTCTTAACCGTCCCGATCCCTTTAGGGGGCCATGTGGATCAGAAGATGATGATGGCTTTACTCTTCATACACTGGACCTCCAGAATTACGAATTCCTATACAACGAATATCAAGCAAAACAAAGCATCATTGGAAGCCTATTGGTATCTCAACCAATATGAACAATTTGACTGATCTATACAACGAATACTGTTCAATTTCAAGGAAAAGCGACAGCCGTGAGCATAAGCGAAGAGGAAGATGAAGGCGAGTTTCTGAGAAGAGTTTCTGAGACGCAGGTTCAATTGATCAATCATAAGACCTATGATTGCTTCAAAACATATATCAAATGGATATACGGAAACCAATAAGATTGCTACAATAAACGGGTCCGATACAGGGAATCTTTTTATGACAATGAACATTATATCCTTCGTTATACTGTACTCCCAGTGCATTATTATTCAAATTTATTGCCATCCCCCAAAACTACTATTGATTTTCACTTTTCCGCCTCAACAGAGCCACCAGAGTCTGTAAACAACGATGACCACAAAGCAAAGATACGTCCCAAACAAATGCAGTCTGCAACAGCACACGCAATCGCCAATATTTGAAGAAAGAAAGGAAAACCATCTTATCTTACTGCTTACACGAAGCATACTTCATGTGACAAAACCAACAATATGCACTAATTAAAGGCCAACAGGTCTTCTTTGATTATCAGTTTTTTGTTATCCAAATTATTATCTCAGAGAGAAGAAAAAACCAGTCCCCATATGTCCATAGACTGAAAATCTGCTTAAAAAATCACTACAACCTTGCAGACCCCCATTCCACAGCAATCAATGAGGGACAGTTGAATAGTTCCAATCCCCCACCCCCACTCATCCACACAAAACTACATAAGTCAGGGCACACAGTTCGGAAATGTGTTTTTCTTTTGCAGACAAAAGGGTAGCACATCCCTTCCGCACACATTAACATAGAAATAGCTAAAAGGAACTCATTAAATAATTGTTTACAAAGTAAAATGAAACACGAAAATCCAACACAATTTACATATCACACGCTCTCTTACATAACAACTTTTCGGGCATTGATATTTGGGCAACAATTTTGTTTGCAAAAGTTCCGAACAAGATTTTCCACTCACTCACGAAACGCTCTTCAGTTCCAACTTCTTTATGTGCGAATAAGAATTTCGACAAAACTCACAGCTCGTAATCGCCCTTCACAGAACGCTCCTCGGCAGGCACTCCGTTGATGTGATGTTTGAAAATTCAATAATTTATCACCCGCCACAGAGAAATGGTCAGGCCAGTTACACCCTTTTCCGTGGCTCAAAACACTTCCATGTTTGATAAACACTAACTCAACCAATAATCTTTCATGCAGATAGAAGAAATATAGATGGAATTCTATTTAGAAAACTGTATCTGTGATGGGGAGAATATTATTTGTGTTTACGTTTCGCGGTCCGATATGTGTTTTTGGTTTTGTCGTAACTTTAGTACTGATTGCACGACACAGCTGAGCATGGCGAGTCCTTTTTTCTTTTGGTGAGTTTCTTTGATACTGAAAACGTTGACAGCAGCACCAAAAGGGGGTGGTTTTTTCCTTCTACACATGCGAATATGAAAATCCGCCCCGAGGATAATATGCCAAACTGAACACACGGTTCCTTTTCTCCCTTTTGGTCGTATACCTTCGTTCAGTTTAGACCAATTGAAGCAAATCTTGCGAATTGAAATGATGCGGATACTACGGCTCATATTTGCTCCAGTTAATGTGCAATCATGTAGGGTCTTGTTTGGGTGTCCATTGCGAGTGCCTAGAGTATTTTTTGAAGCCGGGTTGCCACATTCAACTGAGATCAGAGGTTGACACCAAAACGTCAAAGGGTATAACAGTTTGCATTGGCATATTCGAATTTTGAAAACAAACGACGTCTGTGCACAAACGGAAACGATGGACGGTTCCCCCCGACGGATGTGAGAATATGAGTGATTTTGTAATCATTTCCTTTTGAGAAGAATCAATAATGTTTTCCATTAACAGAAATTGGCCAGCTGTTGGGTGAACCCTAAACGAAACTCCTGATGAGACTGCTTCCCTGGAATATTTAATTGTGTATTGAATTACATTGAAGTACATTAAGTTGTGTCTAAAGAAACACTTGTACTGCGACCTTGAAGATCTTCTGTACCCCCTTCTATTGGTCTAGGATCTAAATGCACTCTTCGTGAGTTTGACAACAACCCTGGCTGGGATGACCTCGAAATCTTTCCCTGTTACTGTGATTTTGTTGATCGTTTTGAATCTGGCTTAGGCGAGGCATGGACATTCTGTTATGATGTGTTCCATAGTTTTCCTAGCCTCACCAAAGTGTCTACAGTTATGAGGCCTAGTAAGTAAGACCCAGTTCGTGAAGGTGGTCTGCATAGAAACTTCATGTCTGTTTTGCGTAGTTGTAGAGCATTCTTAGCTCTAGATTTTTAGAGAGTTTTAAATTGGAGAGGTCTTCTTTGTCGCACCAGTTCCACGTTATCCTTAGCGCTCTTTGCATGAGATCCCCTAAAGTATATTCATGTTTCCCTTAGATTATTCTGATAGCTGTAAAGCCATGAGTGTCAAGTAGGCAGTCTATTTACTAGAATTGACCCTAGAAGTGGTTAAAGAACAAAGCTCTGAGGACAGCGTTTGATGGAAGAACGCAAAAATCCGTCGACTACAATAGCTTAGCTACATCAAGCGCATGGACACCAAAGCTCCAGCTAAGGGGGTTTTCAAATCCGAACCTCCTGGTTCAAAAGGAGAGTAAGACTGAACCTCCGGTATAAAGAGCAAGTCATCGCGGGTGTAACACAGCTTGGCCTCGATGACTGGATACTCACCGATGGAAGTCAGCAATTGATTAGGCTCGGACACTCTATGGGTCAACCCCTCTTTTATACAGTGCATTTGTTTGTGAAGCGTGATTAGCATTGTCGAATGCTCTCTCTACCGACCTCTTTTAGGGAGGCTGCTCCCATGCATGTGATTTTGTGGTGCAGTGCAGTAATTGTTGATTTGCCTTTTTCGTAGGCAAATTTTAATTTATGAAGTGGCGAACAGCACAATCTTATGATACTAACTCATTCAGTTTTAGGTTGCTTTGACCAGAAACGAAGAGAGACTAATCGGTGTATACGATTTAGGGTTGCCATTCGGTCTGTTTAACAAGATCTCACTTGTGGGGAATATAGTTTGAATGGATACAGATGCGGATGATTTTAGCAATCGAGCAATCGATTTTATTATGAGAGTTTATTAAAAGGGCTTCTTTGAAACTTTTATAGCCCAATTCACCTTTTCATACGTTATGTGTTCATACGCTGACATTGGAGTATCTATCTTTTTATCTTTTTTAAGGAAGAAGCCTGTTTAGGTGTCCTCTGTAGTGCTTCTTTTACTAGCTTACTGGCTTTGGTCCTAAGACCGCTCAGTACGGATTCCAGTAAGGCTCCGACTTTGTGCTTCTCTTAAAATTATGTAACTGCCAAACACGGGAAAACAAACCAGTGACCAAAGAATTCCTTCAGACGGACTGACAGTATACAGGAACAAACAAAGTACAGCAATAACAATCAACTTTATTAGACAATAATAACATAAAAAACGTAAATCAATCAAAATGAATTCCATCAGGCAGTAAACCCTTTTGTCGAGCTATTTTAACATTTTCATAATACTGTGAAAAATCCACGTACGGCGGTACTTTTTTCGCAACTCTGGGATTTCTAATATTGACCACATCATCTCTTGTTTCCCGCACCACCACACGGTTATTGCGTTTGTTGTTAAAATTCCTCAGCAAGATAGTCAAATCGTCGTTTGTTCTCTTGTCGCCATCACGAGCATCTTTGTGCAATTGAATGATCTTGTCAATCACAGACTGTGCGACATCGCTTAAGTTCTCATCATTCGCCTGCAGTTCTTTGGCACACATCTGGACAATTTGTCGATTCTCCTGTGTCGTATCGCCAGCGTATATGTCATGCAAATATTTACACGTTCCACTTGACATGAGAAGCAAAAACTGAAAAGAAGGATCTATGGTGATTCCCCCGACGATTTCGGGTTTCGATATAATCGGTTCAGCAGTGGCCATAGCCAGGTCACGACAATCTTTGTATCCGCCCTTGCCCAGATAATAGCCAATCAAGCGGGTATTGAACATATCAAAGCGCCTCAGCTGTGAAACATCAACACCCAGCTGACTGAGTCTCAGGAGTTCATCCTCGTTCAGCAGATTGTGGTCAACGGAAAACTGGATAACCCTGGACGTTTGATTCTCATCAGTGCGACACAGAAGCACCCTACAAGTACCAATGTTACAAATGAACAATCGCGAATTATAAATTAGACAAATCGCAGCGCTAGCTCCTATGGCCAGTTCCTTCTTAATGGCTTCCATGCTTCTTATGATTTCCTCACGCACTCCGATATTTTCGTCGATTTGATACTGAAGCACTACGTACTTGGCCAAGAGACCATCGATCGACGCTTGATAGCATTTCTCAACCGAATGGAATGCCTGCCGCAGAACTTCATGCACCTCTTCGTCGGTGTGTTTGTCGTTCAATTGTCCGAACATAATTTCCGCTGCTATTCCTTCCATTGCCATATTGGCAACTTTAGGTCCTTGATGGCCGGAAAATACCGCATAAAGACTGGCATTTTCATTCACTTCGCGGTAGAAACTACAATCGGTTATTCTCTTGTTCTTGGGTTCGTTCTCTCCATTCCAAAGGGTACAGCGACTCGCCATTCCAGCTCCTGTATTTTTGCATTTTGGCACCAGATCTTCGGATTCTTCATCTGTACACTCAGTTTTCATATTATTGAATTAATTCTTTTTCCAGATGATTGAAATTAATTTGTAAAGTAAATTCAACTGACAGGTGTCAATCAGGCGGCTTTTTTGTGTGTTCATAAATGCGACATTTTATAGCTTATTTGTAAACGAAATTCGCTCATCAAAAATATTGTGTATAATTGCTGAGCGTGAACGCCGCTATTCTCTCCTTATTCTTATAGCATGCAACTCGTAAATTTCTAACAATTTATTTAATTCTAATGCACACATTTCTTGATATAATTTAACATCTTTTTACGAATATATTCACAAACGTGACCATTAACTGACTACACCTGCTATGTAAACCCAACAAAAAAAAATCTTTCAAATCGCTACAACTTCACTTCACATAGTGCCAGATTCAATTTGACATTTCATAGAAAATTCTGAGTACTGTAATCGCAGGTAAAGTGTGGTCAAATTTTATTTGCTTCTAATTTTTTTTCCACCTCTTACATAACAGACTAAATAAATAGTTTATCTTTATATTCCAGTCAGTAAACGTTTTGTGTTCTCCTACAAGATGACTAACGCTCCAGTGTCCGCCAGCTCTATCCCAAAACCCGTCTTGAAGGGATTGCATAATGCCACCATCAAGAGGAACTTAATTGTCGCCTTGGGTTTGGTCACCGCAATCACAACAGCTTATAAAATTTTGGTAAACGACCCAAAGAAGAAGGCCTATGCTGAATTCTACAAGAACTACGATGCTCAAAAGTCCTTTGAGAAAATGAAAGCCGCTGGTGTATTCCAATCTTGTTAATTAAGCAAATATTATTACTTTCAAATGTGATAATAACACAAAATAAAAATAAGCTGAAAAAGTAATAAAACTGTGAATTCTAGTTCTAATTTTCTTAGGACAGCTATAAGAGGGGGAAACTACATTGTCATTTTCTACTACACATGCGTCAGACTCATTAGCTAGCTCAACATGAAGTTCAAGTTATTTTCAAGTGTGTTTGTTGATTTCATTTTCATGTTGACACATGCTTCGCAGAGAGGTAAATTTCCTTGTGATTTGGATTGAATTTTTCCACAGAATGAATGATGCCACTCTCTTCTTCACACGTCTTAAAATATACTCGATTACGGCTGAGAAGAGTACTGTGCATACAACCTACTAAGCAACTCTGAACATAATCTAGCCATGCCATGAGCTGTACATGTCATATTTCACAAATCAAAATTTCATGCCACTCATCGAAGTTGTGTCGAGTACAGAAGCTTTGTTTTCCTCAATGACATCGGCAAAACCCCAACTCAGAGGCCTTCACATGACCAAGGCCAGACGTGATATCATTGGTGCTTTAGCTGCAGCGATCACCGCGGGTTCCATTTACACCTTATTCAGGAAACAGCCAAGGGAACGGCGTGTTGCAGAATTTTACAGGCACTACGATAGCGATGCAGCCGCGGAACGAATGCGTGACGCTGGACTTCTTCAATCTTGGCCTGTAGAATAATAAATAAATGTGATATCTAACCTACGGCTTTGTTTCTCTTTTTGATTCTTTCCTTCATCACAGTCGACAGTTGTGTGTATCTGGAGGAAAAACCACACCGCAAGTGTTCCATTTTCACATGATAAATTAATTCAAATTTTATTTTCAAAAAATACACTTATAACCATTAACATAACTATGCATTAAAAACTCATCCCAGGACAATACAAAAACAAACAAAAGAAAATATATTCTTCACAAGCGAAATACACCAAGGAATGCATAGTGCGTAGTTCACCGCCCGGCTCGGGTATCAGAAGCTTCCAATTGATCTCTTCTATACACTAAAAGCCTCATACACATTCGCTCCCAACGTCTTGCACTTCTCCGATACCAAATAGAATGATACAAGGGATGTGGCGAAGTTTTGCGGTCTTCTACTGGTGTCAACACCCTTTGACGTCAGTCCATTTAGAATGGGAATTATTTTCGCCAGGGCCAATTCGATTTTGTTCACATCAATGATACCAGTGCCTTCGGCAGAGCCTTGCTCTCTGTTCTGTAACGACGTCTTGACCGTTTCACCCATACACTCCGCAATGCTGTCGACGGCGATTGAGAAGCCCCGGCAAATGTTGTTCGAACATATTGTCGCTACGTCGTCGCTCTCCAGCAAGTCCAAAGTTTCACTAATCATTTTGTCTATGATTTCGCCGCAACCTGTCGCCGGCTGTTGCATAAAATAACTGGCCAATTTGCTGTTGGGATCCTCCGGATCGCTATTGATTGACATTTGAATTGACCAGAACAGCTGCTCCAAATCTGAAAGACTTAGTCTTGTCGTCAGCGATTGTGTCTTAAGAATACTCTTGACTTTGCTTCTAATTAATGCGACTAAACTGCTAAGACGTTCACTTACGAAACGCTGAATTAACGACAAATACACCTCTCGTATGTGATCGGTTATTTCGTTCACCTCACTGACGGTGTCCTTATATACATAGCCTCCAATCACGTTCATTTGTACTCGCAAGATTATGTTCAACATAGATGTGGCATAAATGAACGCTGTTAGTCTAGTAAATGCAATGATCTTAAGCTCTTCCCAGAGTTCAACTTTGTTCTCTGGGTTTCGTCGTAGTCTCTCCAAAATGTCATCTGTGTTTGCAAGAACAATGATCTCATTGCAGAGATCAGTACTGATACCAACGATCACTTGATTGCAGTTGCGCTCCGTCGATTCGAAATACTGTACGCGTTTAGTGCGCTCGAGGAACTCTCGGGCTTGTTTCTCTTGAAAGTCTCGAAGTTTCTTCTGAGCGAATTTAAGAACCAAAAACGTTCCCCCCACCACCACTCCGGTCACAATGAATTTCCTTCGATGCCGGGATACGAATCCTCGAATGCTGGAGAACATTTTAATTCCTTTTTGGTTATTCGACTAGGAACACCCTCTTAAGCCCGGGTTAAGTTTCGTTTAATAGTGCTGCGAAAGAAAAAAACAAGTGTTTGCATGAATAATTAACGTATCTTACATTTATGTATACGTGAGTGTTTGGGACGAATAATTAGAAAACTGGAATCGGTATATCAAACCTATGAGAGTCGCAAAAGCAATTAGGACATACACGAAGATTACTCTCAAAAACCTGGTGTCTTCCGATTGGGAAAAGGGTGTGATTCCCAGGAAATACTTATTTTTGATTATCTCAAGTGTTGTCCGATAATATCTCACCTCGGCTCTTTAATATTTAATCTCTATTGATTAAAGCACAATTCAAATTCCAATAACAAACAAAATGTATTTAAAGTGGCACTTTGCCCGACGAAATCATGTCCAATTGGAAAATATGCGAATGTCAAATAAAAGAACTGACAGCATAGGGGTCTGTTCGCTTGTTGAACTTTGTTTTTTTTTTAATTAAGCGGAGAGGTTAATCTTGTGATTATTAGAAAATTTACAAAAACAAATAGCTTACTGTCAAGTTTTTTGGAAGAACATTTCGATGTCGCCAAATACTCAAATGTCTCAGAATCGATTAATACACGTAAGAAAACATGGCTAACGGTGTACAGAGGTCAAAGTTGTCATCATAACTTCCAAAGGCCTCTATGACAGTTGGAAGATGAACTAGGAAATCTACAAAATTCAGTGCATAAGTCGTATTAAAATAATTAATCAAATAATAAATATCAGCATGCATGAAATCACACACACTTCGACAATTTCCTGGCACCGAACATAATGTGTATGTGTTTTTTTTTTAATTCTCATTCATATAATTTTCTCTATGCACTTATTCTTCGAACACACCCTGCAAATTAACCTTCAGCAGATAACAACGCCATCAACATTTGGAAGTGTGCTGTCATTTCGTCTAATAAGAGAAGAAGAAAGTGAAAAGAAATCAATAGTTCTGTGTGTCATAAAGAGAAAATTTTTTCCGTATCGTCCCAAGTGGAAATTTCATTAAAAAATACACAATTTAAACAAATTATTCGGAAACAATGGCAGATAATGAACAAAAAGCCATGCAGCTCATGGCTGAGGCTGAGAAAAAGTTAACCCAACAGAAAGGTTTCCTTGGATCTTTGTTTGGGTGAGTGTTTTTTTTTTCTACTTCTCTAGTCTAATTGGATTCATCATTTTGAAATTTACAAATTACCAATTAAATTCACACAGTGGTTCAAACAAAGTTGAAGATGCGATCGAATGCTATCAACGTGCTGGAAATATGTTTAAAATGGCCAAGAATTGGTCAAAGGCAGGTCAGGCATTTTGCGAAGCAGCAACATTACATGCACGAGCTGGCAGCCGTCATGACGCTGGCACGATGTATGTCGATGCATCAAATTGCTACAAAAAGGTAACGCATTGAGGAAAGTGAACCAAGTTTAGATTGATTTAGTCATTTATTTATTAGTCGGATGTTGAAGAGGCTGTCTCATGCCTACTGAAGGCAATCGATATATATACTGATATGGGACGTTTCACAATGGCTGCTAAGCATCATCAGAGTATCGCTGAAATGTACGAATCGGATCCGAACACTTTGGTATGACAAAACGATCTGCTTGTACGTATGTAGTATGAATGATTCACTTTGGAATTTCTTTCCTGATAGCCTAAGTCAATTCAACACTATGAACAAGCAGCTGATTACTTCCGCGGCGAGGAATCGGTTAGCTCGGCAAATAAATGCATGTTAAAAGTCGCACAGTACGCTGCTCAATTAGAGGATTATGACAAAGCAATACAAATTTATGAGCAGGTAAAGCATACGCATGCATTTATTTGAATGAATGTATTCTTAATTTATTGCGTTGTTCTCGAAGGTGGCCACATCATCTTTGGAAAGCTCCCTACTCAAATACAGCGCCAAAGAATACTTCTTCCGAGCTTCATTGTGTCATCTCAGTGTTGACCTTTTGAATGCTCAACATGCTATTGAGAAATACGCTCAGCAGTATCCAGCTTTCCAGGATTCACGAGAATACAAACTAGTTAAGGTATGTATTTGATTTGTTGACAGAGATTGAGTGCGGAGACTATTGATTGCTTGCAATGTATGACTATCCCAACAGACTCTAATTGAACACTTGGAGGAACAAAATATTGAAGGCTTCACTGATGCTGTCAAGGATTACGACAGCATCTCCAGACTTGACCAGTGGTACACAACTATATTGTTAAGAATCAAGAAAGCTGCCAACGAAGATCCCGATCTGCGATAAATTGTCTTTTTTCTCCCCATTTTTTCCTTCCTCATCTCCTCATAAATGAATAAGATAAATGCAAAATATAAATTTACGAGATTCAAGGCATATAAAAAACATTTAAGCAACATTTGACAGAAAGATTTTTTTGGCGTTCCCATACCTGGTTCTTGGTTTAAGTGTTTATTTCTTTTTTGATATTACATACGCAAACCAAAATCTTATCGAAACTATACAGATATGCTATCGACATGTGGATTGAAGAAATGGTCTTGTTACTAAAAGCGTTCACTAACCTACCGCCCACCCCAGCACATTTGTATGAATAACATAAATTAACAAAAAAAAGAAAGAAAATTAATTTGCAAAGAGAAATACCTAATCTTCCCAGAACTACGTATTAGAAACGTTGTTGACGTTTTTTTTGTATAGGCATACACTTCAGCAATGTACTCGTGTTTCATGGCGTTGCGTGTGCTTATCTCTTGTTTAATAAAATCAGAAATTTCAAATGTGAATGGTATTGAGATGGAAATAAAGTTGCTAAACGTGATTATAACTTGCATAGCTTATCAACAACTACTATATAACATTACATATGTAGTACTAAAATAATATATATATATATAAATATATTTTCTTTGTTTTTATATGTACGTATAGTTTCGTTAAATGTTAATGAATTTTTATTTAATCGTTAATCATATACAATTTAAAATGATAACAAATTGTTTAAATTCTCTCAAGCGTAGGTGTAGTAATGTTGTTTTTTTTTATTTTACGTCTTAAGGTTCAAAATGGATAACACAACACATTATAAATGTATATTCTTACGTATATAAATGAAATATATTCCATAATTTAATTGTAATTTGAATTTGACAATTTCTAAGTAAGCAAATATACAAGTCATACATAAATATATGAAATACAGGCGAATTGCGAATTTTATTGATAAAATATACACATACCATGAACACACACACACGCGCATGCATTCTTATATTTAAGAATATATATTTTCCAAAAAAAGAATTCTGAGAAAAAGAACACATTCGAGTTTGAGCTGGGAGTGAGTTAACTAAAGGAGAGACAATTGTTGCAACATGCTAAATAGATATATATATTATGTATATCATAGAATATCAATTTAGAAAACTCGTACTACTATTAAGCTTGAATGAAAATTGAAAAAAAAAAAACAAAAGACAAAAATTCATAATTGTAGCTGGACAAAAACACAATTTTATTTCCTTTTCCAAAAGTAAAATTAATGAACATTATGATACACGAACATTTTAATTAAAATAATCAAAAAGAAACATTTAACGAATTCTTAATTAAATAAAGGAGACATATACTTGAGTGTATACATATTGAATTCAATTTGAAAAATACAGCAGTGCGATAGATGCACTTATTGTAAAGCCATTAGGTATTGAATCCGGATAAAATAAAACTAATATCTACATAACAAAGCACATTCAGCTTTTTATTAACGTTCAAGCTTCTGTCATCTGCTCCTTTTGTCACACATCTGCCAACAGGGCCAAGGATTGAAAGTAGAATTTTCTCGAAGGCGAAACGCATCATTTTATTAATGTTTCAATTTCTGTCATTGCCATCCTTGAACTAAGATTTCAGTAGTTTCGAGGCGTTCGAGAAATCAACCAATAACATATTACCTCAAGGTATACCATTGAAGGATTTTCTAGATTGATAAGCACAAATCTATAAGGCCATTTAGTCCAGGATGAACTAGGGCCTAAGGCAACAAGCCTCTACCTTGCACAATATTTAGCCAGCTGCCTCCAATTTCGCACACGCACAACAATTTGGTTGAGCTCTTTCTTCACTTGTGTGCGCCATCGATTCTCTAGGCGTCCTCTATTGCTATGCCCCCACTGCATTTTAAGCGTTGACACCCGCGGACACCCGGATAAGGTTATGTCGCTGTACAGCCCGTTCAGTTCATGATTTCTTCTTTATCAACGCAAACATTACGAATTACGAACGAGAAAACCCTCGTATCCTGGAAAATGTAGATAGTCTATGTCGAATGAATATACAATGAATTCCACCTCGAAAGCCAAAACCTCAAACGTAACTCATCAGCATCATCTGACTTGCATGATCTAAAGGGCCCATGGGAGTAAAGCACGCACTAGAGTTCTCCCGGGCCATTCGATCCTACGCCATCGACTCTAATTCACATTCCTAATATGCCCAAGCGCAATCAGGCGAGTCCTCGGCCTGCCAAGCGGTCGCCTTCCTTATAGCCGCATTTAAAGCACGCCTCGTAGGACGTGGTCATGGGGTCATTTGTGCCACGTACCAAAACCATTGAAGCATAGCCCTTTCCATTCGGAGAAATAGCTGATCAACATGTAGTTCCTCGCGTACTGCCGTATTTCTCACCCCACTCCCAACAGCACTCAACCCGGCAGCTTGTATTCGCGGTGTATTCGGTGTTGTACTCTTCCGGTCTTTACCAAAATCTCTTGACCATAAGTGAGAGTTGAAACAAATACTGAGTTGAAACTCGATAACTTAGCTTTGATTACAGATCTTTCGAGCTATTTCAATATTGGCTTAGCTTGGCCACACCTACTGCAGAGCTCAGCATTACCCCACCCATCACTCGTGAAAAAAGACCCCGAGGTACTGAAATTCTACACCTGCTTCAATGGGACTCCAGTGACATGTAGAGTGCATTGAACAGGCGTTCTGTACGTTAATCTTCATCCCAGCATCTGCGCAGGTGGTCACAAGCTTCGCGAGTGCGCCCTGGAGGTACGTATAGGAGGATGTGAGGATAAGACGTCTGCAAAGAACGGGTGGCAACCCTGAACTCTCCCAATGAAAATATTCCTCACCTCGGTTGCGTTGCAACATCCAATTCATATATGATATATGCTGGGAATTTCGCTGGCAGCCCAATAACCTAGCCTAACTTACAGCTCAATAAACTCTGTACACCGAAAATGCATGCCAGATGGTTGACAGGTAGCACCTGTCGAACAATAAAACAAATCTGGCCTCATCTGAGGACCATCAATCTCATACTCCTTCAGAACACTCCAAATTTACCTCTACAAAACAGCTGCTACATTGGTTTGGCATACTCCCAAACCTTCTCGAGTACCACTGTTAGATTGAAGCTGGTCGGTTGTGCTTCGGACGGGACAAGACCCGCACTGGACCCATCCTGGACTCGACCACAGCTCTAGAGCGCCCCTCTAACAAATTATCGTAGAGCTTTTAGGGGAGACTTGAAAGAGATATGCTCTAAGATATGCTGTAAGGAGCGATCTCTTTTGTCCCTCTTGTTCAAAAAAAAAGATGAACAATCAACCCTGTTTGCTAACCGCTAGGTATTTCGCCACGCTCCCAGGCCACCCTAATGACACGAGAGAGTCATAAGACCCCTCTTTACCCAGTGCCTTTAGCATTTCACACACCACCGGATTTGCCCACTTTAAGCGGCTAAATCGCCCAAATGACTTCCTCCAACGTTGGCAAAATCATTTTCATCTCTGCGAGAGAAGTACCTACATACATCTTACAAAAAAATACATCGAGAACCACACATTCTCTTCGAAATAACCACTTTCATGATAAGACCACAATACAGAACAAACCTGATCTGAACACTCTTTTTAGCAGAATGCCGGTGTATCTACATCAGTGCTTAGAAAACAAATAAAAGCAGCAAAATAACTTCTCTTTCAAATTCAACTGATTTTAATGAGAAATCGAACAAAAAGTTAAAGAAAAGCCATGCTCTACCCCTTGGTCTGATCTGAAGTTCAGTCCGTTTCAAGCCATCATGTCTCGCTGAGCGTTAAGCTAAATATATATATGTGTTCATTTGTATGTAATAAGTGCTATCGCAAACTTGGACTGGTTAGTTGATCGTGCATCATTCTCATATTAAACCTCCAGTCATTCCGGTATTGTCGTCAGTTTGCAGTGGCGTTTGGAGAGCTGTAAACGTTCGTTGGACTGACTGTTGAGAACCATCGGGGAAAATATTCTTTTTATAATTTGTATTATTGTTTTTTTTTTGTTGTGTGATTTGATTCTCCCAGTGTTAAACGTGTGTGGTTAGTAAACTAATGCATGACCGTAAATAATTGTAATTAGAGTGATCCTGAAAGAGATTTTCGGTGAATTGTATTTGTGCGGTGTTCTTACGATCGAATGTGTTCATAGTGATTAGTTTTGGATAAACTTACAACTGAAATAAATTAAATTGTGTAAAATACTCAATCGAAATCAAAAGCAAACAAAATGATGCTGAAACGGGGTAAGACTGCGAATTATTTTTTGTTTAACCAAATAACTACATACATTCGTACGCGAGTGTATAAAACGTATGTATAGCTTTAGCTGATACTATCTGCCCACAATGTTTTCCTTTGTCGGATTTCTGATGTGTTTATTTTCTCCACTATGACCTTTTGCGGCATGGCGAACTTGTGTGTGGACTTTGGGAGCGGGGAAAAACCCATGAGGAGAATGATACAGATATGCATACATAGATGTGTGTATGCGTATGACGTCAGGTTAAATTTTGAAGATTTGTTGTGCTACTCTACCCAGCTAGCTACTCAGCTCCGCCAAGAAAACAAGTATTTCGCTGGAGAATTACGATGTTCACCTTGACGCCTGGCTGTGATTTTAACATTTTTTTTTCCTTTTTTTGTTTTTTGTTGTTTTATGTAGAGATGATAACCACTTGAAAATAAAGTCACCGTCTCTGACTCAATGGTGGTGTGTTGGTAAATCCAATTTTTTTTATTGTTATCATTTCTGGTTAGACTAAGAGGTCAGGCAAATTTATAAGAAAAAAAAACCTTGCTAATAGTGCGATAAGGAATCTAGACTTGGTTTAATTCTTGAAGTTCATCTGGAACAAGCACACAATCAATCGTTTACGTGCACTGTGAGAAAAGTGGAAGCATTTCGTTGGTAAACACAAGACTGGAGGGAAAAAGAAACAAATGCTTTTTTTTTGCATTTGCATTTAACGTGCATTGCCTGGTGGTTTCAGGAATCCGTTGACGTTCACCTCACGACGGCAACGAACACCGGGGTTCCCTCAATGCCACGACTGGTTTTACATTGATGAGCTAGTCTCTAGATAAATACAGATTAAAACGGCAAGAAATGAATGACTTTTCCGGCATTGGGGCTGTCCAGAACTTGAAACGTGTGTCGTCGTCGACGTTAATTGATGTATACCTAAGACCTACGGCATATATATATATATTTCGGTATAGCTGCAACATGTTTTTATCTTGGGTTTTTGTGAAGTTCGCACTTATAATTAACATTCGCCAAACGAGAAACCGCGGGAGATTAAGCAATCGGGGAAATTGGAAATTCGAATACTGGTTATTTATAAGCAGTGCCTCTTGAAAATGTTATGAATTCTTTAAACTAACTAAGCACGCTCTACAGACTCTGTTTTGGCCCTCTGCGGCTATAGATCGCTCCCGGTCGCGGTGTCGTTGCCTCCACGGTATGGTTTGCACAAGAGGAATCTGATGAGCATCATATACAATGGCGGAAGCATACACTTCAAAAGAAAATACACAGAGGACGATAATGTGGTTCATCTGTAGATTTCTACAATAGATCTGAACTGCAAATGCAGATTCGATGAATGAATTTCTATAGATAATAGGCAGGAGAAAATCCTTTGAAGCGCTGAAGTTGGATTGACTTCAACCAAATGGAAAAGCGCGAGCTCATCACCCCAAAAGTCAAGCCATCAATCCAAACTGCGCTCTGAATACGGCTAAGCAGGGTGGCGAAAATATCATGGGCATTTTTTCTTCTTCTATTATGAAGACATCCTGTAGAATGGATCAATATCAATATAAGAAAATTTTGCAATTGAATATATGACCATTTGGCTTCGAAAATTCATAGACCATAAGCTGGATGTTTGTCCATGAGTTTCAGTTAATACAACAACTAAGTTAGCTCAACAGTGTCTTTATGGCGCAGTTAGTTGAGTGCACTTGTTTATAAGGACCACAGGTTCAAATCCCTGAAAGCTTTTATCTGGTTTTGAAATCTGGTCTAGACAGCATTTGCCGTTGGGATAAAATTAACGGCACTGGGTATCACAATGGAACAACAATGGTCTAAGTGTCCTGCAATTTCGCCGACATCCCAATAACCTAACCTAACCTAGTACAGCAGTGGGTTCAAGACAATCAAATTAATATCTCAATCTGGGTTCCACAAATTCTGCAACCCAATCCAATTGAGAATCTCTGGAATTAAATGCAATTACTTATAAAAATAACATTGGTGGCGCTACAGCCCGTAGATGACCAGGGCCTAGGTTCTACACAACCTACAACCTATAAGGGACCTATTGTTCGTGTCTTCTCCGAACGGCCAAGTTTGAGAAGCTTCTTCTAAGCAGGGAAGATAATTGTCAGTGACTTGAAAGAGGTGGGGACGTAAGAAGTATTTGTGGTCGTACTAGGGATCGAACCTAGACACGTTGGGGTGGACGCACATACCCCAACGCTACCATTGAACTTCACTTGGTATCAGTGCTACTTATACATATATATTTCCAGCCTTTCTTGACACCCTTCTTCTACTAATTAATATAAATTTTTGTTCGATAAAGTAAAGTGCAATCACAGAACTCATAATGATCATAGATGATCAAACTGATAAGTATTTATGGAATCATTGCAGTCTTATTCTTATTTTATACATGTGTATAAATTACTGAAAATACACGACATTTTCAGTTTGGCAATGCACATGGTATTGTTCCCCAGATGTGCGATTGGGTAGATCTGGTAACAAAAACCCACCTTTTCTTGTTAAACTACAAAAAAAAAACTTGAGTGTGTTCTATATGCACACAGAACACTCCCAAGTCAGGTCGCAACTCAAAAATTTGTACAAAATGCGGTGCAATTAAATTCCAACAGAACTGAAGCATTTTATTCACGTGGAGCCGTGAAGTTTCAATTAATCACATGTGTACATTTATACGCCTGTAATCAATCTTGAACTTTTCCACATACTCATTCAATTTTGTAGATCATTAACTTCTTATGCACCCGACTGGTACCCGGTTTGCGATTCAGTTCTACACCAGTCACCGCAAATATGCACATAGTTGTACATGAATACCACGCTATGTGTACATACTTTATATGCACAACGTCGAAGGAAATATAAAAGCACATTTTGAAAATCAATCAATTTTACTCATCCTCACCAAAACTGGTTTTTCCTGAGTAGGAATGTTATCTTTGCGAATTATTTCCATACACACAATACACACCCATGTGTGTATGCACGAAGTGCGTCAAGGGAAAGAGTCTGCAGCAAAAATTGATTCATCACTGAATTGTTTCTTCACACACATATGCATGAGTGTGATTCTCTTATTTTTTTGTCGTTTTCTTTGTACGACGTTCAGATTTAAAAAGTGTATCATTAAATTTCACGTTTCACATACGAGTTATTACTACATGTACAATGATGCGGTTGGAAATTCCCGTATCCCGTATCTCATACGGGGTCCTTAGAACGACCCATATGGTCATGCCAAAGTTAGTTATTTTTGTTGAGGCGATAAGGAAGCTTCGCTGCGAACAATACAAGGGATTAGAAATGATTCCATTGGTTGGCTGTCTGATATTCTAATTTAAACATTTCTTGATTTGTTGACCCGTTTAATTGCACCCTCGACGTCATTTAACGGTTGAGCTTCACTTCCGGACGGCTGACGCTTGTTTCACTGGATATCAAAATTAGTTCGAGTTTGAGGGAGTGCGAAGTAGAGAATCGTTTTTTGTAAAATATGGCAGCAAAGTTAGAGGGCAATTCGACTTAGGGAGAGGCCACTGCACTTCCATAAGTACATACAGCTCTGTTCGAATCTTTTCTGCATTACATCTGCATTTTTCTACCACATCACACACATCTCCAGTAAATGCTTTACTGTGACAGGCTTAGATCTAACCATGTTAGCTTTTGAAATAAATATTTATGAGCGTTTTTTTTTTTTTCCGAGTACCTATTTTAGCTTGTTGGAACGTCGCGTGTAACAATTCATGGTCGTGATGTTTAGGAATGACCATTTGAATATTGGCACTTTAATTTTACACACTTATACATAAATTGCAGATATTTCATTTGTATATTTAGCTTAGGTTAGGTTCGTGGGTCCGAAGGCCCGTCGCACTTAGGTCTTTGCAGACCCATTGTGATTCCCATGGGGGAACGTGTTCCTCGAACCCACTTGCCGTTTTGTCTCTCGTTCTGTGAGTGTCTAACCAGACGGACGTCTTGATGAATCTGTAAATAGAATTTAATGACACATCTGTAAGTTCGTTTAGGTCTATATATATTCCTTATATATATATAGACTTAAGCCGCAGAGGCTTGTGTAGTGACAATAGGTAGGGAGGAGTGTCCTCTCTTTGTACCTCTTCACCAAGGCCCCTGTAGATGCAGCCATGGGTTAGTCCTACTTTGTTTTCACGGTACAGATGGTCATGTCCAATTAACGCTAAGAATGAGTACGTTTTTATCGCTTATATTGTAGTTAGCCCATAACATCCGAATGGTGTCGCACGCTATTCGATTTTTCCACTATTCCGCTATTTCTATTACCCTGTCATTTAGTTGACGTCTGCAAGAGGAGGTTGAATGTCGAAGTTGAGTCGATTTCGGCCAATTTCCTACGAAGTTCATCTGCTGCTTCGCTGCCGTTTATGTCCCTTCGTCCCTGAACTCACCAAATAGTAATCGTGTGCTGCGTGCTGAGAACCAACCTTGAGGTCTTCGCCACAGGATGCGACCAGCTTGGACTTGGCCCCTTGAGTGTCAATAAAAATTGTGATATAAGCTTCTTTGACTGCTTGAACCTCCGCATGAAGAACACTGCCGTAATCAGGGATTCTGATAGAGCAGGGCATGTTTAACTTTTCGGAGTAAATGCCCACGCCTGTTCCTATACTCATCTTCGGAGCATCTCTATAGACGTGAATGGTAGAGTCTTTGATGGGCTTGGTTGATTTGTATTCCGCTCCTCCCCTATGTTTTGGTTACAGTTTACTAGAAACTCTAGTGATTCAAAAAGCACTACAACTAGGCTTAAAACTAAATGTCAAGATGTTGGCTAAACAAGCTGTTCACCATGTACTATTGCAAGGGGATAAAGCTTCTTGACTCTCGGTCTGGGTCGTGATCTCTGTTGAATGTGTGAGACCAGTTTCTGTTTCCGTGAAGATTTCGCCGAGATCAGTCTTGCGTTAATATTTCTCTTTTGCTTGCAAAAATCCTTGCTAGACCTTCAGAGCATTCGATTTGTTGATTAAATGATAGCCACAAGCAGGGCTTGATTTCTTGACATATGTCTTGTATCTATATAACACTTTTTTTGCATTACTTTTCAGGAATAATACTTCTATTATGTCTTGTCGCAACAATCTCTGCACAACGTGTAGATCTGAGAGCCAGAAAATCCAAGACCGACATGCAGACCAACATTATAGAAGAACTCTCAACTGCGGCCGAAAAGTTTTCTCTTGACCTATTTACAAAAGCTTCCAAAGCGATCGCTGGCAAGAAGAACAATTTAATGATATCACCATTCTCGATTTGGGCGTTACTTTTACTGATCACGGAAGGTGCTGCACAAGAAACCAAGACCGAACTGCTGAAGACGCTCCGCATTGAGAACACACCGCAGATGTACCTGAGAGAAGGATTCAAACTAATACAAAACAGTTTAACGTATGGCATGCAACAATTTAGCGATTTTTGAATCATCATTAACCATCATTTATATTTACAGAGTAAATACCTCAACTATTGAAGTGTCCACGTCGCAAGCACTTTTCTACAATGCAATCAATCCAATAAATACAGAATATAGTCGTGTTGTAGCAAACGAGTACCAAGCTCAGTTGATACCTACGAATTTCCTAAAAGTGTCACAAGCCCTCTCCGAAATGACTGAATACATAACAAGGGCAACGAGGAATTTAATTCATCCAGCATTAACCCCCGACGACATCAAGGACGCTGATCTAGTAATGATCTCATCGATTTTCTTCAAAGGAGATTGGAAGGTAACAATAAGCAAAAGAGAAAGTCTTGTTGTAGTTGAACCAAAAACCATATTTTCTCATATTTTCTTCAGTTACCATTCGATGAGGCGTCAACTAGGGAGGAAGCATTTTTTGATGAGGATGAAAACCCTATTGGCACTTGCCAAATGATGACTCAAGCAGCACAATTCAACTACGCGCCGATCGCTGAAATGCAATCCCACGTTGTAGAGTTGCCATACGGCAAGGAAGACCGACTGTCTATGCTCTTAATCATCCCCAAAAAAGGTAAAACCGAGATTTCATCCAGCTCACTGGGCGGTCTGTTTTATAAGCGAGCATCCAATTTTCAGGTACACGATTGAATGACGTTATTGCCAAGTTGGAAACGGTTGGATTGAAAAAGATCTTCGACGATCTGAAGAAGAACGAACAGTACAATGATGACGGCGAAGTCGAACTATATTTGCCAAAATTCATATCAACCACAAGCTTGGTTATGAATCAAATCCTTGAAGAGGTTAGTATTCATCGAATGCTCATTCGCACGCGTACAACTAAACTAATGTGGCTTTATTTTTCTTTCAGATGGGAATAATTGATGTCTTCCAACCGGACTTTGCAGACCTTTCTAATCTGTCATCCAAGAAACTCTATTTGTCACGAGTGATTCATCAGACTAAGATCGAAGTAAACGAGGAGGGAACTATTGCAGCTGCAGTCACCTCGGGTACATTCGCAAACAAAGCCTCACCGCCACGATTCTACTTGAATAGACCGTTCGCCTACTTAATTGTGGAAAAAGAAACACGATCTCTACTATTTTGTGGACATGTTACTAAACCTGAATATAAAAACTAATTTTATTCGTAATGACTTTTAATAAACTATGAAATATTTAAGCCTTAGCCGTTTCATTGAATTAGTTTCAGTGGAATGAAAGTAAAAAAGCCTTACTAACCACTCTCAAAATGTTTCATGAGCCGTGAAACCCATCAGAAACTACCTATATTTATACATATTTCAGTCAAAATCTCAATGTTGTCGGATGCACTCCAAATTCTCAGGATCGATTGATACACACACCAGAACATGCAAAAAGGTGTGTGCAAGTCGCAGGTAGCCCTAATAGGGCCGCTGTAGCAGTTGGAAGATGAGCAGTGAAATCCACCAGAAATGCCTTACTAACCCTGACTCAAAGTGATTCTTAAGGCTTATGTGGCTATCGGCAAGCTCTTTGAATTGGATTATTCCGAAATCAGAATAAAAGCAGTTTGAAAGAGCCAAAAAAGTACGAAAATTGAGCTTAAACTTTGAAAATATCGATCAAAAATGGCTTATTCAGCACAATAAAACACAAAATTACATCACACACACTCTCCCCCTTTGCCCTGCAAAAGAGCCGATTATCAAAAATGAGTAAAAATACAAAAAAATTAAAAATTGGCGAAAAAACCGAGAAAATGGGGGGAAAATTTCAAAAATTTGATCGCCGACCGGGGGGGTGACCGAGGCTATATAAGGGTGCCCCGCCCGGGGAGAGATCACAGTGCGTTGGTGACCGTCGCGGGGTGCACATCGTGGTTAGTGGTTTTTCCCGATTGTGTTTTTTTTTTTTTTGTGAAGTGTTCTCCTCTCCCAGTGCCCATCCCACCCCTGTGAGACCTCGCCCACTCTCCCGCTGCCCCTCTCCCATGTGTGATGGACCATCTGAGAGGAGAGTATGATGGCCAACTTGTATGGAGCCCCATCCACCGACTGAGAGGCACCTTCGCCGATGTGGGGGCGAGATGAGAGATGTGTTACAACGTAGAAGAGTAGCCGTGATGATGATGCATGTGCAGACAGTACGTTCGAAAGTCGTTGCGATCCTTCGTTTTTTGTATGTTCTTGCATCATTCGTCGTCGAGTGCAAGTTGCTCTTCGCGTTTCGCGGACTAGCACCCACCACCACGCACCAACCAGGTTTTGATTTTGCACTTGACCCTCGATAGAAAGTTTTGGTATGCATGTGTGATGATGGTCCGCCTATTGAATCATGCTCGGGTAATGGCATGTCGGTACGGACATGCATACCTACGCGGACTTCCGTCTGAGTCTCTTGTCTCTCTACCCTTACCGGTTGCGCATTCACGTTGGAGCGACCAGAAATATTTGCTCAAGCGAATCTTGAGAAGGCCTTTTTTGTTGTGCTATGGGGGCGGGCACATTTTTGCCGCGTCCGTCGTTTTTTAACTGCCACCCTTCCACACACGAAATCCGTCGATATGCCTAAGTGTTTCCGTACAAACAGCGATTACAAGCGGGCCTCCTCCGCCCATGGATTACGGTTCGGATCCCGGTTCGGTTTTGTGCAAAAGCGATTTATACTCGGGCCACCTAAGCCCACGGATTACGGTTCTGTTACCGGTTCGCGGTTCGCGGTTCGGTTCTCGGTTCGGTACAAGCTGTAAGCAGACACCAATGCATCACCAATGGCCACAAGCGGGCCACCAAAGGCCACAAGCGGCCCACCAATATTCCAAAGCGATCCATCGAAGCCCAGCAACAAGGGACAGCTGAGTAGTACGTGTACATGGGTATACAAACCACTCTTTAATATTTTCTTATTTCTCTTTATTATTCCATTGAACATATATACACACACCCATCGTATTTATTCTAAATGAGTCATGACTCTCGTTCGCAAATTAACATGCTAGCATGAATTCGGTTTCGGTTTCGGGCATCTGTGAATCCTTAGCTATTTTATAATTATTATCATAGCTTCACTAACCCCCTCGGGACCCGAACAGGTGTCCTTGAGGCTAGGTAGGGGACCCCTCAGGGCCCGAACAGGTGCCCTGAGGCTAGGTAGGGGACCCCTCAGGACCCGAACAGGTGTCCTGAGGCTAGGCATTGCTTTTCTCTTCTCTTCTCGTTTCAGGTCTGTTCTTCTATTTTCAGGGCTTTCTTTTCCATTTGCTCTTCTCTTTTCAGGTACATCTTCCTGCTCAGTGCTTGTTTAAGCGTTTATCTCGTTCTTATCTCTTTGTTGTTTCTTTAGACTTAAGTTTCGTCAGAGCCTCGCATCCTTATCCGCGCGATCGGTCTTTCAGAACTAAGAATTTGTTTTATGGCAGTTCGAAGGTATTCGTAGCTTGGTAGAGGGGTTGGGCTTGTCTGAGCTCCTCTGCTCGCAGTTCGTCTACCCATGTGGCACTTTGGCTTGTTATTGGCCGATGGTGCCCATGGTCGCGGATGAGCGCTTGAGCTTGAGTGAGCAGCGGACAAGGTTAATTGTCCGTGTAGTCGTAGTGTAGTATTTGCAGTAGAATTTATAATAGTGTAGTAGTAGTTGTAGTAGTAGTTGTAGTTGTAGTTGTAGAATTAGTAGTAGTAGTTTTCATTTAGGAGGCGTTGGCAGTCCACGGATGAGCGAAAGAGTCAACAGATTGGGCACATGCTGAGCAGACCATTTTTTTTTCTTCTTAACTTTCAGTCGGGCTTAATAACTTGAGCTCTATTTCTTTTTCGCGTAGATTTAACCCCATAACTATATATTTCTTCATTTACTCCCTTAGCTCCCACACAGGCATCCTTGAGGAAGACAGCAGACTAATCACTTGCAGCAGACCATGGTTCGAGCGCTCCGCGTCGCGAATTGTCGGTTCGTTCTGATTCGGTTAGGTTTTATTTATTTTTTTTAATATGCATGCATGTAGGATAGGTAGGGTTGATAGGTAGCTTAGATAGATAGGTAGGAAAACATTCTAGGAATGTATATATTTGTGCTTAAGATAGGCCTTCAGGACCCGAACAGGTGTCCTTGAAGATAGGTAGGGGACCCCTCAAGGGCCCAAACAGGCGCCCTTGAGGATAGGTAGGGCTTCTCTCATTTCAGGTACACCGCCAGTACTGGCTCGGGTGCGTCGGTATTTATCGTTTATTTTTTCATGCATGAAATCCGCATCCACTTATCGATCTTATCGTTCAGTGCACTGTCTCGCAAATCGCTCTCGCATTCGCAAATCGTAAATCGTTATCGTCCGGGCGCGTCGGTTCGGTTGCAAGCCCTTTTCGGGCACAAACTGCAATCAGAGCAGGATATAAAAATTGCGATTCACTCTAACATTCAGTTGGCTTCTAAGCTGAGTGGACGATTGAATCGCAGACATTCCAATTACAATTCCATTTCTATTTTGTTTGTGACTATGGTCACATCACCCAATCAATAGACAATACAACGAACGGAGATTGGTTTACTTGGGCCAGCATTTAAAAATCTGCTTTACCCAGCGATCCCTAGCAGCCTCCAACAGTCAAAATCAAATTGAAAATAAAAACAAAAAGTACTTGAGAGGACTGGAATGTGTAATGGGTATGAGGACGATCCTGGACGTTTGGTTCTGTTGTCCTGAGAAGAACTTTTCGGGTTGAATTTTTGTCGAAGGCTTCTAGCATTTGTCTGAGCCGAGCAGACTTCTTAACTGCTGACCCAGATTATATTGGATTTGGTTGAACAACCATCCGAAGTGCCTTACTAACCACTGCTACGATTTTCCGGTCAAAATCTTAATGTTGTCGGATGCACTCCAAACTCTCAGGATCGATTGATACACACACCAGAACATGCAACAAGGTGTGTGGAAGTCGCAGGTAGCCCTAATAGGGCCGCTGTGCCAGTTGGAAGATGAGTTATCAAAAGCATCAGAAATGCCCGTGGCACATTCCAAGCTCTGCGCATCTACTAATAAAGGCACGATAATAATTTCTCCCCAAAAGCAAACAAAACAGCGTGGTTTCAGTTTCATTACTTCGACTGTTTATTTAATACATTTCGAATATTACCATACGAGTCTTGTGTTTTACGAATGCAAAGTAAACAACTGTTATAACTAGGAAAAGGAAAAAAAATTAGAATTAGTATAAAACATTTCAAAATCTTGTTTCAATCGGACAGACTCGCAGCTTATTTCACGAAATTGGGGTTCTTTTTCAAAATGACGAATCCCTCCATGACCGGCGTCAACGTGATGTACTCATCGGTGGCCAGCTCTGCTCGTTCGCCCATTGCCAACAGAACGGGGGTTGTGTGTGTCTGGAATCCGGTAATTGTTTTCGGCTTACCTGCCTGGCCGACCACGTCGATTGCCATACCGACGCGCACGGGCACCTGCAACTGATTGAGTTCCTCATCGAATGTGATAAGCATGCGCGCCTGCATTGCTGGGACGAGGGAATACAGCAGATAATGAGCTCTGCCCAAAATCAAGTTTTTGACATCCAAGAATGAGACTAGAGTCGCCATCAGACCTGCTACTGCCATGGGATTCATAAGTTGACGATCGCTGTGGTAGGGGCTGAGTGTGAGTGTTCCTTTGCCCAAATGCGTTAGACTCTGTGCAATGCGGACCATGAACAGATTGCTGGGGTCCTTTTGATGGTACTGAGCCAGCTGACGCAGCATTGAGGCCAGACGGGCGTTGTTGGTGCCAGCGCCAGCGAGACCCATCGCGAAGATGGCGTTATGAGCTACCTCGGCATCACTGTCATGGGAGAACTTGCTCAAGGTGTCGAGGATGTTCAATTTCGGGTTCGATGCTGAAATCAAGCCTAGCGCCAAGGGGACAGCTCGCCGAATGCATGGTTCGCAGTAGCGGAGCAAGTTTCCAAATGATCGATATGCCATTTCTGCGCCGATATCCTCACCCATCGCAATCAGCGCTATACCAAGCACAGCAATGGACTGGGTGGCGGACAGATCCTTCTCGCGTTCCTTTTCCTTCTCGGCCTTGTCCTTCTCCTTGTTCTTCTTCTGCTTGTCATCGCCATCGGAACTCGATGTTTCGTAATGATCCGAGCAGATATGCAACAGCTGTTGGATTTTGAGAACATTTCCAGTGCCGGCGTAGGCACAGATTTCAACCATCGTAGTCGCCATCGATTTGTACGGCTCATCGAGCACCTCCAATGTGCTGAGAACGGCTTCGGTAGCCTTCTGGCGGCCCAAATACAGCAATCCCAATCCCAGCATCAGGAATCGAGTGTAAGTATCGCGCAAATCGCTTTTGCTCAATCCCATTATTGTCTGCAGCAGGATCTCCGTGACTTCTGCGTTGCAAGAGCCGACACTTATCAGACCCATACTCAACGAGGTGATGCCTAGAACCTCAATACTGGCTGCGTTCTTGCGGTCCGAATTGAACACGGTCTTCAGAGTGTCGATGACAATCGATCGATTCGAGCCAGCGTACGCGATTCCCAGACCCAGGATGGCTCCAATACGCATAGACGTGTTGTTGTTCTCGATGTAGTCCGAGAGCAGAGCGTGTGCTGGGTCAACCTCGTTCCGAATGCCACAGTTCACGATGCCACAGGCTAACAGTGCACCTGACTTGATGTAGTCATCGGTAGAATACAGGTATTTGTCAATCATAGCCAAGCCACCATCAACGTCCCACAGAAGGATGAGGCCAAGTGAAGCGGTGGCACTGAGCATGCCGTGTTCCTTGTTCTTGTAAAGCCACTTGTTTCCGTCTTCGCTCAACAGTTTATCCACACCAAAGCCTGCGTTGACGAAACCGTTCACAAAGCTGGCTGCCAAGTTCTGCTTGGCCGAATCCACCTGGATGGAGGGGAAGCGAGTCCGAGCGTTGTCCAAGTGCGATTTGTAGATGTCTTCCGGCGTCTTCGGCTCCATAATGTCCAACTCGCGGGCAAGATTCAAGAAGTTTTTGTTCAAATTTGCATTTGACATAATTTCCATCAGATCATCATACTCGGGCACCGATTCATCGAGTTCTAGGCATATCTGCTGCCTGGCTAACATGAATGCCAGCTGCTTCTGCACAGACGGATCCTTCTGTTCCTTAAAGATCTCCCCTATGATGTCCATGTCGTTCAGCATCAATGCCAGGCGCATAGCTTGCGTGTACTGATTGAATTTCCTCGACAAATTCAACGCCGTCTGAAGGATAACTAGATTGTCGGGCTCGGGGACGTATGGATAGCAGCTTTGAAGGTACAAGCACACCCTTGGATATGCTCCCTCATCCACATAATCCAGCAGCAGATGGAGATGCTCAATTTCAATCAGCAAATCGCAAGCATCAGCTTCGGCGTTGTGCTCCATATTGTAGGGTACAATCTGTTTAACCAGCTCAATCAGCTGCGCTTGGAACTCGCCAGTTGTCTCCAGATAGTGGGCAGCAATTTCGCCGGACAAGTGACGAACATATTCATGGCCCCATTCGCCAATCTTCTGATCTGGGTCACACAAGAATCGATAAGCTAAGCAATCCTTACCACTGCCCATGGTCATGGCCAGCACCGAAATAATATCGGCACACACCATACGGGATTTGGCGTCCGGCATCTCCTTGTAAATATTCTTCATTGTCTCATAGTGCGGACGCATGAATTTTAACGGTTTCGGTACCGATGTCATGCTAGTTGTTGAGGCTCGAATAAGTTTTCCCATCACCTCTAGCGCTGGCAGATAGAGTGACTTATCCGGTTCTTGCAGTCGCGTCACCAGCATTTCCAGCTCTTCTTGCAGCTGCTGATCCTCATCGGAGAGCTCCTGTTGCTCCTTCTCGTCGTTGTCTTTCTTCTCATCGGTGGCAACGACCGCTGCTGGTTTTGCCTGCTCGGCTTTTGCTGTTTCACCCGTCATTTTAGATTTTTTCTCTTTGTGGCAGAAATATGACTAATGAGAACAAGAACTTTGACGCGTATTTTCTTTATCAAACACTTTACTCGATGGACTTCTAAATAAAAAGATGTGTAGTAGAAAGAAATGAATACTATATTTTTTTGAGGAAATTTACCTTGATTGTGTGGAAAAATAGATATTCGGACAATGGAAATGTAGCACAGCTCGGCTTTTTAGTAGATTACAGTGCGTTTTTTGCTGCTGTCAAAACTTGCTGCCACGCTAGGCAACTGCAAGAACTAAAAATCGATTAACATGGAGACTGGATCACAGTTCGCCAAATGTTATCGTTTACAAATTTGTAGTGCTTTATTCTATCTTTGAATGATGAATCTGTGAAATAGAATATTTTTACAAAAAATCTTCATCGAGTTTAGCATATTTTCAGCAAATCAAATTATTCGCAAATCTTATTGGAATCGATAACATGACCCTTCAAACCAGAGCCAACTTCACCGGGGTATGTCCCTCATTTGTTTACTATTTTGACAGCGGCTCGAATATTTATCGTTGGCGGAGATTTTTATTTTGTTAGTTTTAGAAACAAATATAAAACAATTCTTTTGAAAATTTCCTAATACTATGTCAGTATGAATCTTGAACTGCTTGGTAAGTACTCTTACCCCACTAGCACCCTTGATCACTTATACCACTCCTGCTTCTAGAATCATTCGGACAAAACTATCCCGAGGAGTTTGATGGATCACTGGATTGCATTTCCTTAGCTGTTACATGCTGCTTCAACAAATACGGCACACTCTTGGCAGTTGGATGCAACGATGGCAGAATTGTTATATGGGACTTCTTGACGAGAGGCATTGCAAAAATAATATCTGCTCACGTTCATCCGGTCTGCAGTTTAAGTTGGACAAGAAGTGGCCAAAAGGTAAATACGAGAATGATCTATGAGCAGTGCTAACACTGAAACGGAAACACTTTCTAGCTTCTCTCGGCGTCGACGGACAACAATGTATGCATCTGGGATGTCTTGTCGGGAGAATGTGAGCAGAAATACCGCTTTCCATCGCCAATTTTGAAGGTTCAATTCGATCCCAGGAACGACCAGAGATTCCTCGTCTGTCCCATGCGATATGCGGCTGTTTTGGTGAAGATCAATGACACTCATAAGTGCTTGCCACTGGACCAGGACGTAAGTGCACATTTTGGTGACCCTACTCATCTTCACTTTATGATCGATTTCGTAGGGGGATCTTAACATAGTGGCATCGTTTGATCGCCGCGGGAAGCACATCTACACGGGAAACGCAAAAGGAAAAATCCTCGTTCTGGATGTTGAAACCTTGGACATTGTGGCTAGTTTTCGAATCATCGTGGGCACATCCAGCGCAACGGCTGTGAAGAGTATTGAATTCGCCCGACGCGGGGAGTAAGTGAATCAAAAAGTAACCTATCTGAGTAACCATATGTTACCATCGCAGTGCTTTCCTCATCAACACATCGGACCGTGTGATTCGAGTCTATGACTCCAAGGAGATCATTAATCACGGCAAAGACGGAGAACCCGAACCCATACAGAAGTTACAAGATTTAGTCAACAAGTAAGTTGCACTCGAAATGAAATCGATTTAATAACACATCTCATACAGAACAACGTGGAAAAAATGCTGTTTCTCTGGCGACGGGGAGTACATATGCGCTGGAAGTGCTAGACAACACGCGCTGTACATATGGGAAAAGTCAATTGGTAACCTTGTGAAAATTCTCCACGGCACCAAGGGGGAGCTTCTTCTGGACGTTGTGTGGCATCCAGTCAGACCGATTATCGCGAGCATAAGCTCTGGTCTGGTCTCGATTTGGGCTCAAAACCAGGTCGAAAATTGGTCTGCGTTTGCGCCAGACTTTAAGGAACTCGATGAAAATGTAGAGTATGAAGAACGAGAATCAGAGTTCGACATCACCGACGAGGATAAATCGGTTGACTTAAGTGCTGAGGCGAAGCAGGATGAAGAAACCGAAGTGGATGTCCTGAAAGTGGAACCAGTTGCGGCGTTTTGCAGTTCCGATGAGGAATACGACGATGAGAGCGGTCTGCAATTCCTGCCAATGGCCCCGGAAGTTGAAGACCCTGAAGACGGTTGGGCAACACAAGAGAGTAGCGATCCAAATCTGTCAAAAGACAGTGAACCAATGGAAGTGGATGAGGATGTGCCGACCAAGAGGAAAAAAGTTAATAGCTATGATATAAGCTTACCTGATGCCCCGGTAGATGGTAAGATTCGATGTCCTTTCTCATAATTGGTCTTCAAACAAATGCCTTTCTGTAGAGACTCACCCGTTGATTGCAAGCAAAACCAACAAGGACAAACAGTCGTCTGGGGGAAAGAAGAGCGCTGGAAGACCGAAAAAATGATCCCTCTTTGCCTTTATTTGCACATGAAATTCTGTTTGTTTTCTTTCATAAATGTTGATACAAAAAACAAAACAATTCAAATTACTGCTTTTAATATTTAATTTATAAATATCTCTACAATCAACTTGGTCTATTGATTTACATCGCACACTATTCTACACACTACACATTTACTGACTAGGTTTTTCAATCTGTTGCTCTCAGTTTGCTAATAAATGCTCCTTTGATTCGATCTGAAAATACACTTTGACTGGAAGAATAAGTACACTACACACCACTGATGATATTTCCAGGATATGAAACCGTTAAAGTACTTCGCCTCTAATTAGGCACAATTAGCGATACAGGCTCATCTGAGCTGATAATTCAGATTCATCGATTTCTTTCATGTTGAGTTCGGCTTCTTGCCGCTTGAGAAGTTCAAATATTGCAGCCAATTGCTCACGTTCAACCCTGAGGGGAAACAAATTACATAAACACCATTGCACTGACCATCGAAAGACTCCAAAACAAACCGCTTTTCCTCCTCCAATTGGTCCTCAGTGAGTGTACTTTCAAGTTCTTTTATGCGCGCTGATTTTAAATGCCTCACAATACCATCGGAGATTTCTGTCTCCGAATCTGATTCCGCACCGCTGCCGTCATCGTTTATTTCATCCACAGCCATCTGTGGTGTGGAATGTTTTCCACCCTGGAACATTGAATGTTTGTTTTAGTCTCAATTAAGGTCAGAAAATATTTTGATACCGCACCTCGTCTTTGATGAAGTTCGCACAATACAGTGCAATTATGACCGCCAAAAAAACCGTGGCCGTACTTAGAATGTAAACATTTGACAGTCCTTCAAAGAATGCAAACATCCTTTTGTCGTTGATTAGCAATGGGATAGATTAAAAATAAAACGTTCTATTAATACTTAAGAAATACTAAGGAACTAGTCTTGCAAATAAAAAACAAAAAAATAAAAACAATCAACATCTGACACTTGGTAAAACAGGTTCCACAATTTGATGGATTCCAATTGGTGTGGCGATTAGTGTTGCCACTTTATTAGTACTTTCACAATTGTTGTGGAGAAATTGAAATGCACTGTAAAATTAAAACAACCGTTACAATTGACTGTTTTTTTATTTATAACTGGATTTACTTCGATTTATAAAATTAAACTTTTTGAAAGATGACTGTCTGAGGGAAAATCAAAAGTGAGCTCATTTCTCTGAGCACTGTAGGTAGGATGAATGAAGACATCATTGCGTCGTTTTGAAAATCGACTGTCGCCCACCCTGGAAGGAGGACAAAAAGATCTGGTTGACTGATGTAAATGTGTACATATCTGAAAACATTACCTGTTTACCGTCAGCTTTCTCAACTCGCTTTCTAAATGTTTCTTTTCATTGCGAGCTTTCTGTTGGAGATAATAGGCTTGTTGGCACTCCGCCTTCAGGCGATCCCTCTCCATTTCCAACGACTTATTATAAGCAGCCTATGATGCAGATACCCTTAGATTTTTTTCCACAGTTCATATGTGTGTACATACCATTCTACGGCATCCGATCAAAAACTGATCCCGTTGTTTGGTTTGAAAATTCACAATAGTGCACGCTTTCTGAATGCTAAACGTCCAAGGTTTGGGATGAAACATTTCTTTCAGATTTGATGGTAAATTATTGCCGATCGGATAGCCTTTTACAAGTTTCTGACAAGCCGGACATTTGAATTCAACTTGGCTCACTTGAGATGGAAAAAAAATGATTCAACTGTGCACTTAGGCAGTTTTTGTTTGTTACCTCTGGTGAGACAGCCTTCACACGCCACATCAAAGCATGATAAAATAAATAATTTCTTCTGTTTCTGCATGAAGTTCTCGAAACATCGATTGCAATGAATCCACACACTTGAGGATTTTGATGAGCTCGCGTTCCCCGTTGCCATTTTAATCGCAAACTGTCTTCATGAATCTGTCAACAGGAAATGATGTTGTGACATTCACTCAGATATCCGACATTTTTAATTTCCGTTTAGGGAGGTAGTAGATTTTTGAATTCGTGACCTCAGTTTCTGATGGTCAAGAAGTTGATTTTTCATAAACCTGAATCTCAAAATGAAAGCAATCACAGTCTTTTCAAACACAATGGGTTCTTCTTGAAGTTTATGTTTATTTTCGATTGCTTTAAGTTTCCATACATATTCCTTTTTCTAATGATTGCATGATCTGAGACAATTTGTTATTTATGTACAAAAAATACAATTTTTAGGTACACCGAGAAACCTGTTAATAATGATAAAAAAATTCATTGCTTTTTAGTGTAAAATAAAAAAAATAATTGTTAATTAAAAAATATTTCCATCTACGTCTTGTCAATAATTTGCTATTGTTTTAAATAATTTATCTTTGCAGCTATTAGTCAAGTAACTAGTTAATTTGTACGGTTATTCCTTAAAAGTTGGTGTTCCTTCGAAAGTACATCCGCTGCGCTGAATAATTTCCCGGGCAGCCCATATTCCGCAACGGATACAAACGTCTAGTGGTTTCTTTTGTATGAGTTGTGATAGAAATCCACCAACGAAGGCATCACCAGCACCATTTGTGTCCACAACATCTTTATCTTCCAGTCGAACAACAGGATACTCTTCCACAGAGTCCTCCTGGATCAGCAGAACAGGATTATGACCCTGGGTTATGATAACAATACGTGGCCGGTTTGGATTCTCCTTTGGCAGTTCCCTTAATTTCTTGCCAATATCCCTCATTTCTTTCTCTTCCCATTTTTGTTGTTGTGCAAAACACTCTGCTTCCTGTAATGGAAAAAAAAACGTATCTTTAGACACCTTGAGACACCGCAAATTTGTCAACCACTTTACCGACTCATTTCCGAACAGAATATCTACAAAGGGAAGGGCAGCCATAAGGGGTTCCTTGTAAAATTCGGACAAGAATGGAGCGCTCAAATTCATGATGAAGCTACGATTGTGCTCATTGGCGTAATGCGCTACTTCCATTATACTTGGCGGGCTTACGGTCAAAAAGAAACCGGATATATAAAAATATTCCGCATTTTCAATACATTTCCTATTGTCATCCCTCCTCAGATGATCAATGGTGAATAAATTCGCTGCTGCAAGATTCGCACATAGCGAACGATGCGTCCCAGTGATAAGTACCGCGCATGTCCCTGTTGGCGCCTCCTGTGTGTACTGATACCGCACATTGACACCGTCTGAGCGGGCTTTATCTTCTAAGATTTTCGAAAACTTATCATCACCGACACAGCCAAAGAATACCGCCACATCCGGCTTCTGAAGGATCCACTGGCATACTCTCAGTGAGTTTTGCACTGAACCACCAGCTATATACTCGGCATTATACTTCTCAACTAGCTCCTCATAAAGGGGCTTATGTTTGTCTTCGGCCAGGATGGCATTGTCTGGCTTGAGGTCGTACTTTTGTAAGAATTTCTCGTCAGCCACGGTAGATATGTCGAGCAAGGGATTGCCACAACCCAGAAGTAAGCCTTCTCTGAAAACAATAAACGTCAGTCATAATCAAAATTGTTTGTGTTTAATTGGAGCTATTCAACTATCATGCAAACCACTGCTAATTGTTAAGAAGGGTTCAAGGTGATGTTATCTCTGAGAATGCGGCAATGAATTCAATCAGTAACGTGATCTCAGGCGGAATTTCGAAATAGTTCAACACATGTTGTCCCGTGAAAAGCTTTCTTCGTATTCGAGCGCACAAACGGAGAGATAGTGGCGTACAATCACACATGCGTAAAGTACAATTAAAAAGAAATAAAACTTGTAAATCACCCCTGACCAACCCAAAAATTGTACGTTCGAGTTCAACTCGGAATCAATGGACACAATGCACACAAAAAAAACCGCCAATTAGCTTAATTCTAGCACAAGCAATTATACATACAAACTCATCATACGCTTCATGCATGCTCACGCTTATGCGGCACAATCAAACGTGAAAAATTAAAATTAAAAAGGAAAGACAAGAAAAAAAAACAATGAGGTAATCATGCAATGTCTTAAAAGTCTCCATCAATTAAAGAAGTACCTTAAATTAGACATCTTGCAACTGCCGAATAATATGTGCTTTGATCTTAAGTTAGAACTAATCGCGAAGACTTTCGAACACCAAGTGATGGTTAGGAAAAAAGATTATTTTCATTCAAAAGCATCACGCTTTTAAACTCGTAGCAACAGACAACACACAGTACAATGCCTAATGAGTTCTTATCATTCATCTACATATATTTTTTTCTGTCGCTGGTAATACATAGTTCAAGAAACTCGACACACATGCGATGGTTATCGCCTACAACTTGTGTATTCAAAAATATAAAAGAAAGTCAACAAGAACCCTCATGCATGACCAAGTATTTTTGGAAATGCAATTGTGTTACCTTATATTCTCCATTATGTAAATTTCGTTTTTCCGAGCGTTTACTTATTGACTGCAAAGATTACCGAGTATTCGAAAGCAGATCTTTGTGAAATGTATTCAAAAGTCGGTGGACGAGACGGCAGAAATAAAACTTCCACAGGAAAATCTGAAGGGTTAAATGGTTTCAAACCAATTTATGAAGGTAAGGAAAACAAATTATCGCATTCCGGCACGGAACATGCTGTCGCTTTACCTACAAAAATGTATGACAGCTGAATGCCACTGACAGTTGAAACCGCGTTTACACTGTTCTTAGGCTAACCAAATGCGGAAACAAATTCTGGGACTGTATTCAAGAAACACGTTCTCTATATTTCCGAGTTATTGAATAATCTGTGAATTGAATAAAATTATAAAGGATTCTTAAATTTTTAATTGCAAGTAAATTCCTTAAATGTCATTACATTCATTTTTCTTTAATTCATTGGTCGTATCAATTTTTTACAAGCCCCATTCATAAACAGGTTAAAAAACCAGTCGCTCGCTGAACGCACCCCATTTGATAAAATAGTCGGTGTATGTTTTCGTGTTTTTTTTGTTAGGTTGGCCAAAGTTTCTCTTCTCCTTCTTTCCGGTTGTCAAAACGGTACGAGTAGAATGAATTTTCCGAAATCTTAAAAAATAATTTGAATTTTTCTTATGCATCATAAGTTTAAATAATTGAATTGTCTTTTATTTTAGTTTTCAGACGACATATATAATTAAAAATGGCAGACGTTGATGTGTAAGTTTTCAATAAAGTATATTTTTGGTGAAGTAAACATAGCCTCATATGCGGCACTATACTTTGTCAACTTTGTGAACCCGGTTAAAGTGAATTCTGTATTGTTTATTCATAGAGATGTTCCTTCAGCCGCTCCAGTTTTGGGTGGAGCAATGGATATCAACACAGCTTTACAAGAAGTGCTGAAAAAGTCATTGATTGCTGATGGTATGGTCCATGGTATTCACCAGGCCTGCAAAGCTTTAGACAAGTAAGTGTAACACTGACTGAAGTGTAATATGTGTACATCTGTGCGAGGATCATTCAGTAATTCAATGTTCTTTCAGGCGTCAAGCAGTCCTTTGCATTTTGGCTGAGTCATTTGAAGAGCCACTGTACAAGAAACTAATCACAGCACTCTGCCATGAACACCAAATTCCACTGATCCGTGTGGATTCACATAAGAAGCTCGGCGAGTGGTCAGGTCTCTGCAAGATCGACAAAGAGGGCAAACCACGTAAGGTATGTGGCTGCTCGGTGGTCGTCATCAAGGATTTCGGTGAGGAGACACCCGCTTTGGATGTTGTCAAAGAGCACCTCAGGCAAAACAGCTAGACTGCTGTTTGTTGGGATTTCGATCAATACAAAGACGACATTCTACTGAGGTTAAGATTTTTTTAATAAAAAAAAGAAAACAAAACTTATGTGAAGAAACGTGAAAGAATCGAGTGTTTTCTGTAATTTCTAATCGCTTAAGCAACGGGTTCGTCCGCGGTCGACATGCATCGACTCTTGTGACTTGGCCAGTCTGCCAGTTGACATTCTCTGGAAAATACGGGGCGTGAGAGAGCTGTTGAGATGAATGTGTGGAAAAAATCACCTGGAGCAGTAGAACGTTTGTTTACATTTGGAGCACTTCTTCTCGGCTTCCCTCTTGCAGGCTCCACATCGTTTCTCGTGCTTTTTGTCTTCGCTTTTGTCCTCCATTTCGGCCAGGAAGTCTGTGTTGTATGCCGTGTTCAGACGTTGCGCCATTTCACATATCGCGGCTGATGAAGAGGTTAGGAATATTTCCGCTTGCTGTTGGGCGATGGCCAAATAGAACCCATTTTTCTCAGCTTCAATGATGAGTTTCTCCTTGATCTGTGGCAGTTCTTCCAACATTAAGTTCGCCTTAGGCTTTGCCTTACTATCGCTCATACCTAGGGTGCACAAGTGCTGCTTGAGCTCTGCAAGTGGTGGCAATTGGTCTAAGAGTGTATCATGCAGAAGACCATGGCACTAGCAATTTGAAGAAAGCGTGAGTAAGTTGTGTATATCATACTGCACAAATACGAACCTGTGCCAGACGGTTTCGCCGAGACTCGTTCAGTTCATACATTTCCATCAAGGAGGGGGTGAACAAAATTTGCCGTAGACAAAACCACGCCTGAGCTTGGTGGTGAACAACCTTAGCCATGTCGTCTCTGTTCACCGTGACCCAGCTTTCGTCTTGAATTTAAGAAAAATGATGAGAGTTTAGTTCCTGGAGAGCGTCAAGGTCTTTAATTAATCTACCAATATACTTCTGCACTCCCTTGGATGTTTTGCGTTGCCATGGAGCAAAATCCAATATATCCACCAGCAACCACGGGATATCGTGCGTTGTGACCATGCGACGTGCGGCACTGATGGGAAGAGAGTCCAAGTTTATGGCCAGATAGTTTAGGATCGATATGCAACGAAGACCAATTTTGTATAGCATATCCCTTTTCTGCCGTTCCATCTCGGTGAGAGTGGATTCGTCCACATCCAAATTGGTTTCATTTTCGTGGTATCCCATGCTAAAAATATTCAACTCTCCAGTGTCACGGGACACGATTTATTTCACAACTTACCTCACTAGCCCGATTAACTGAGCTACAGCCTGTGCGCAGTAATCGACCAAGTCCACGGACGTTTCTTTAAGCGATTCACACCCACTTTGATGGTACAAAGCGATATCCAGCAAAGAGATGACCGATCCCTCGTGAAACAGCACGGTGTATATGAGAAAAGTGGCCTGGGGATTCGGATCAATATCCAGCAGATGAGGCAGAACCTTTGTCTTCCAAAGCATTATACAATACGCTTCATGGATAAGAACCTTCAGCTTGTCATGAAGGATTAGATACTCCTTCACGGACTCCTCCCGGTGTGTGGCTGCTTCTAAAGTCGCTTGCTGGCTTAGTTTGATGACCATCTCATGGCTATCCAGCCAACGTTTGGAGCCCACTTCATGAATTTGAAATGGCCGAAGGCTTTCAACAAAATAGAGTAACTCTTCTGGGAACACAACGTCCGACATGATAGATAGATATATGATGACTGAAAATAAACTGCTTCCTTTGCTCACAAACGTTTCCATGGGAAACACAATAAACAAGTCATGATTCAGTTGATGTTACTCTAGTTTATTATTGGGGTAGTTTATAAGTCCCGCAAACTCCGTACAATATAAACAAATTTTGCAATGAAAAAGGGTAACGATGTGGGTAAGCCGTAACTTAGAAAACTACTTTCGAAATGCTGTGGTCTCTTATTTCATAGCTATGGCTACTTGATATTGTTGCTGGAGCTTTTGAACATTTTCTCGATGCTTATGAATATCTTTTTCCATATTTTCCAGTGTTTTATTGAAGGACTTCAGCTCTTTGGAGATGTATTCAATTCGCTTGCCAACGTTTTGGCGTGACTCTTCAAGATCCTGTTTCACTAATACCGGTCCATAAAGTTTGTACACCTTATTTTCTGTTCCCAGGAGATTTAGCTCATCTAGCACCCACTTGTTTTCGTTCAGTTGTCCTTCTAAGATTGTTCGATGTTTTGCCAATTTCATAAATGCTAATAAAGACGGAAGGACACTGATATTGAGAGAGCCCATGGAGTCGATTAGTCATACTTACTTTTCTGACTTGTCTGGTATGATTCCAATTCGGCTTGAAGTTTTTTCAATAAGGCACCACTGTTTTTATCCATTTTTAGAGTTTAATGAGGCCGAAGGAGTAGTGAATATTTAATAAATTAAAAGCAGATGCCGAACGAAGCTTCAATTCGGAAACCACACTGAAAAGTTATTTATGACTTTTGTCAAAAAGTGACAGCAAATAAAAGAGGTGTTCGCTCGTACAGCTGAGATTGTTTATTCGTATGAATAAGTTTACCAACCCCACCCACCTTCAATGTTTTATTCTGGATAAAATAGCACTTATTTATCATGTTTCACCAGTGGTCATAAAATCTTGATAGGATATGGCTAGTCATTATTTGTTTTAAGAGATCGAATAGGTGCAAAACACCTTAAAAGCATTTTTACCATTGTCCAGACATCAATGTGATACCACCCTTAGAATTCTTACAGGACAGCTGTCATCAACAGACGTATCTGTGTATCTTATCAAATCGAAAAAAAGTCAGACGGCTACGAATCAACATGGGGTGCAAAGTTGTTTATAATATTTATTATTAGTTTATGTGATTATAAAATTCTCTGGTAAACGAAGAAATCAGTGGGCCTGTTCAACATGGAGGTCAATCCACTGGCAGTTATTCTATTCGAATCAGACAGTAAAGGTGCACGTATCTTGTTTCGCTATCCTTATCGCATCGAATCTGCTAACAACACAGTCAACAAGAATAAAAAGCGAAATCCGTATGCAATAAATACAACCGATGATATTCTACAGAAGCCACCGCAGCACACTTCGAATATCACAAAAGGTCATCTCTCGGATTTCACAGACGAAGTGCTTGTAAACTTATTCGCTGTGAAGTCAGAGCTGTGTAATGAAAAATTCGAACTTAAAGTGAACGACGTGCGCTTTGTTAGCCATCCAACGCTATCGGAATTTCGCAAATCGTCCAACAACGAAAGGCATATTATTCTAATAAGTATTGTTTTTGCTCTACACGCTCAGGCCTCGTATTCCATCGTGAAGAGCTACTACGAGTTGAGCAAGAAGCTAGTGCTGGCACTGAAGCTGGAAGAGCAGCGAGTTGAATATCTTTCGTATGAAATAAGTCAAATGATAGCGACCCATGACGATGTACTGAAGAAGATTCTGGATAGGGAATCTGCGCTTGATCTTATTCTCGAAAAGTCCACACTAGCTCAGGCGATAAAGTCCGTGCATCAAGATCTATGCACTACAGGACTGCTGAACACCACTATCAATCAAAGCCTCACTCTGAGCTTTTGTCTGCCACAAAAGGCGCATCAGTCACACAAGAAAGGTTGCATTGTCGAACCCGAGACCATTGATAGATGTTTAAAGTCCCTGAAGCCGTACCATGGAATGCTACTTCTAGTCGATTTTGCTGAACTACTGGACTGTGTACCGCCATCGGGAGCAAATATGCTTCTGCAGTTCTTTGAAGTCTACAATCCGCTTAAGAGTCTGCAAAACATGGCTTCGGATGCAGATCTGCACATTGATCATGTGAACAAGTTGGTTGGTCATCTGGTGTACTGGGCGAAGGCCACTATAATCTATCCCCTCTGCGAGACAAACGTGTACGTGATTGCTCCAGATGCCCCGCTTCATACGAAGTCGCATTTGGTGGAGAAATTTACGGCTCGGTTTCCGGGTATGAACTTGTTTGAAGTGATTAGTGACTTTTCATTGCCAACATCGATTGGACACTTGACGACACCACTGCAGCAACCGGCTCGTCAGAGGATTCTCGCGCAAATGGTTCTTTGGATGCTGCAACATCATCTCCTAATGCAATTGCACACATACGTGCAATTCATGCCCAGTGACCTGGTGGACTGTGAAAACCGATCAATTGACTTGGCCAGGTGCGACGACGATACGGAACAGGACATCGATGATGTATTGGACGATGAAATACCACGGAGTATTCTTGGTCAAGGAAGTGATGACGAATTGTGAGTTCCCTAGAAAATTGCAAGTGTTTTTCAATTTTCTGAGTTCCATTTGTAGAAACGATGGCTCCATGCTTAGCATGTCCAGTCAACCATTACCGGTTCCCAATACTAGTCGCCGTTCCATCACCGAAGATCGCTTCTCTGGTGCGGGCTCGACGACGTCCGACAACATTGCAGCTCACCCCAGTTCGAGTCACAAATCGAACTTTAGGTATGTTGACTGATATATACAGAAACACACTAGCTAACGTGAAAAAAATATTCCAGCATCACCGCATCGATGAGCACGGACAATTGTGACAGCATAGACTCCATTGAAGACGAAGAGAAGATCAAGGATATTTTAAGCGTATTTCAGGCTCAAGATCGTTTCGCAATACAGCGCATTCCAGCGTCCAACAACGTCGAAGATCTGTCACTGATGAAGAAACTCTATCAAGCGGGGTATTTCAAGAGTGAACATCACCTCGAAGAGATAATGTACTTTGAAAATCTAAGGCGATGGCAATTATTGCAGCTGCTTGACAAGTTCCGTGATGTTCTGATAATCTACGAGACCGAAGATCCAGCAATCGCATCGATGTATCAGAACTCTGGCAATTTTAACTGACTTCTTATGACAATGGATGTGAATTCAAAGAGTATTTGTGTACGAGATTTATTTTTCCTTCTTTTTCGTGTAGTTAGTATAATGTTGAATGTTGTACAAAGAGAGTTTGTCCTTTCGAATAAGAATATGCATGTAATTTTAATAAATTAATATATTGTTATAAATTAATTTGGTTTTTGTTTCAAATGACTCGATGCATAGATGCAGTGGCTCTGTCTAAGAGAATGAGTGATACTCCAAAAAGCTTTGAGACTTGTAAGCCAATAAGCTGCTCTCTGCTTGCAGATAGGGTCTATGATTCTATAGCTTCGATACAAGTATTGAGACTTGTAAGTCAGTAGTAAGATCTACGTTGTTCAAGACCAGGTTGTGATAGAGAAACTTCACAACCGATGTTTAGTGGGAACAGAAGGCTTGCTGAAAGTAGAAATTAATCACTAGAATAATATATCTACATCTAGACGTTCTTTCGTCTGCTAAGTGAATAACTATTTTGAAATTAGGTAATTTTTGTTATATCTAAACGCCATTTTGATGTGAAGCATAAGTAATTCCAACATAACGAACACCGCCGAAGCGGATGTCACCTCTTAGCCATACTACTTCGTTCAATCAGAAATTCACCAACAGTAGATGAATTTTAGAAAAAAGAGCACAATGCAATTCAACGAAACACCTCTGCTCTCGCTCTCGCCAACTGTATTCCCATTCGCAACAACCATCGTCACTACTCACTCGCAACATTCATCCATCTCACTTCAATAGCACAAAACAACTTTCGTTCAGTTTCGGTCTACAATGTATATATTTTTCTCAACTTAATTGGATTTACTGTATTGGTGATCGAAAAAAAAATAACACTCGAATGGCCGCCATTTATTGAATTTGTAGGCACTTGGGAAAATCGTCAGATTTTTCAAGTCGAATAACTCTGAGAGAATTTCATAAAAAATCATAAAAAATTGTGCAAATCACAGTGAATTAAAGCAGTTCTCAAGTAAACATTGAATTTTGTTGTTAATTTAAGTGAAAAACGATTAAAAACGTTAATAAAATTTGTTGACATTTTCCCCCACAAAATACTTACTCTCTCGCTGTTGGTAGTACATACTAGTGGCTAGCCAACCAACTTCTATAAAGTGCAGACTTTGTCGCGGGTGTTTCTATCATCAAATGAAAAAGTTCTTCACCATTAACCGACGTCAACGTTTTGCAACTACGCTGTCAATTCCACCGCAAAATTGTTTCCTCTCTCCAATTGAACAAATTCCATTTGGAATAAACTCAAAAAATAATAATTTAACAGAAAAAAAATAAAGAAAAAAAAAATACAATTTTCGAAGACGGTTTTCGTGTGGTGGAAAGATTGAAAATTTCAAAGGGGAAAATTTCTTTAGTGAACATTTAGGAATTTTTCTACGCTGGCGATTTTCTTGTGCATTGTAACGTAAGTAATACATATTCATTATTGCATTTATCAAAAGTATTCCAATCCAAAGAACGGTGGTGCAGTTAGAGGATTTTATGTAGCAGTAGCAGCATGTTTGAAACATTGTATTAGTTTGCGTTGCATACATTGGGCTCTCTGGACATTTAATATGGCGATTAGTTAGTGGCTGAACTAAACGTTTACCAACAGAACGCGTCAAAACACAATATGTGCTCACAAGTTTCGCGAATTAACGTGTGGAGCCTCATTTCTTGTTGTAAATTTCCGACGATTTCCCAGTTGGTGAGGATGTTTGGCATATTTTTTCATCACATTTACCCCTGAAATCGTGTTTTGCTGGCGAAAATGTTGACTTTCTCCGATGGAACATTAGTTGTGCAGCCGATGTGAACAATTTTACGGTCGAATATTGGCATGAATTGTGTGTTTTGCGCGATTTTTCATCGAATTTCTTTACTGTAGCCATTTTTATTTTCCTCGTCGCCATATTTAATGTGGGGAAAAAGATTTTGAACGAAGAAAAAAATCAAGTTTTTATTCGTGTGTGTTGTGTAATTGGAACAAATGCATACACACATTTTGTGAGTGAGTGTTGTGTGTGTGTTTGCGCATGGCATGAATAGCCCCAAATGCTTATTGTGTACGTATTGGACTTAGATGTGTGCATGTATAAGGTGGTGGCAGCCATTTTTGATTTGAAATCAGTAATTATAGGCACTGTTCGATGGGCGAGAGTGAGACAACCTAGTCCATCTATCTGCTTTTGATTGAAGTTTGTATTTTTTCTCATATTTTTCGCATTTTCTCGTTTATTCCGCATTAAGAAATTCCTTTGATATGAAGTTGGCTGCACATAGAAGGTAGTTGGGGAGCAAAAAAATGTAGGGAAGCTAAAAAAGACTAGAAGAAAAAGAGTTGTGTTCGTCGGTTCGCGAAGCGTTTCGTGGACCCCTCAGTCAGAGGAGTATAATTTTTCATCGTTGATCTCTCTTTTACACCTATGAAATGTTTGGCATGTGCGCGAATATAGTTCTTGTTTTATATGTACTTTTTTATATTTTTTTCGTATTTCTGCCCGCTCTTCTCATCTACCCCAGCGTTATTCTACTTGTATTCTTTTTCCTTTAAAATTTTATTTGATTTTGCGTTGCTTTTTCGTTGGTTTATTTTGCTCTCAGTTTTATTTATTCGATGTAGATATGCTTAGCCTTTTTTTTGTGTTAGGGGGAGCACTCGCACTGTTCGGTGCGCTTTGATTTGCACTGTGCTGCTGCTGTACATGTGCTGTTCTCCCTGCCCTGTCTTCTCATCCCAGTCGACGTTGTATCTCTGGATTGAGTTTGTTTTTTTCTTCTTGCCGTCGACTATTTTTATATAAAAATACATCAAACACAATTTTCTGTATGCGTGTAGAAACGGCAGCACCTTACTCAGTATAATTCCGATTACTGTCGATGATTGTATCCCAGGTGCTTTGACTAGATTTAGATAGATGGTGTTGATGATATTATCCCTTTTTCATGCAGTCACAATGGTCAACAATCAGATATAATAAACAACATTTGCAAATGTATGTTCATGTGCTGAGCAACTGAAGGTTGTCATCACATCCACGTCCGCGGAACCGCGCTTATATTTCGCGCATTTCCTTTTTGTAAATTTCTTTCCGTGCACTGAAGCACCAGCAAGATGTGCTACGTGTTCATATGATACACAGGGAAATAATTTATTTACTTAACAAAATAATTCAGCGAACAAAAATAGAACTTGTTTTTTATTTTCTTCTCTGGAATCACGATTAGTTCAGGTGGTGTGTCAAATCGAATCGAATGTGATCTAGTACATTTTTTTTGTATTTTTCGTTTTTGCTTGTGCCTTGAGCTAAGGTTACATTTACATAAGATTAGAATTTATTACTCAATCAATTTGAATTGTTATAAATGATTCAATGTACGAGGAAAGATATCGAGAGATATCTTGTCGAAAGTAAATCTATAATTTTGGAACAATAATAAATCGTTAAACAAATCCTTCCATTAAGCTCGACTGTCAAGTATATTAAGCACAAGTACAAATGCATTTATTGTACATGCAAACATGAACTAATGCTGACTAATAAGCTGCTGCTAAGCATGTAAGATTAAGCCAGGTTTATTCTTCGAAAATCGTTGAAAACGAATTGCGGTTTGGTTTTTTCCTCAAACTTGCCTTGCAGCAATATACTAAAATTAGCGTTCTCAAATCTAGTTCAACTGATAACGGTGTTCCTGTTGTAAATAAAAGAATATATCAAATACGTCGCCCTATCGTTTCTAATTATTACCAAGCCAACAATACGAATTGATAAGAGACAAGTACAATTGGAAACTAGCATTTATAAGTTCTCTCTACACATGGGACTACACAGATTAGTCTCAGAATCTGAATCTCGTCAATTAGTCACGGTGCGGCGATACAGAAGTATTTATACATACGTACATACATACATATGTCGGGAGTCTTGTCTGCATCTGTCTAACTCTGATATTTAAATTTATCATTGTGATACTGTTAGATGTTATTTGGCAAGACGTCGTCGAGTCACCAGCAAATGAAAACACATAAATAAAACAATTCTTTCTCGCCCACAAACGAATATGAATCAGTCTCATCAGCTTCTATTCAAATTCTCAATCAGCATGACAAAAACACACACACAACGTGGATACCTTGTGCAAGAGGAAACAGGATTTATTTGCCCACCACCCTAATGTGTACCCGATGAATCTGCTATGCCGGTGTCCGGGGGATCATCATACTTTCATTTTTTGTTCAAAGACGCGAGCTAAAGAAACACATATGTACATATATAAAATGTCACGACACCTTCTTTTTTACTTCATTAAGCAGTCCTCTCGTTTTCCTCAAGTTCTGTTGGATAATATTTTATTCCGCGTTTCGTTTTCGTTTACAGCAGCAGCGCAGTCTATTTGAGAGATTTAGCATTTCTGTTCAAAAGAAAACGAAAGAGGATTCCGTCCGTGTACACCGTGAGTTACGTAAGCGGAATAAAGATGCCTGGGGTGTTGGACAGGACATAGTATATGTATATCCCCCCGACCGTTTGAGAATGCATAGGCATTACGTTTCAAAATAATTCAATGAGCTATTCTCTTACTCAAAGAGGAGAACTGTATTAAAATCACTCGACGGGGGGAGTAGCAGAGTCCATATCATAAAAGAATTAATCCAATTTGAAGCAAACCAAACCTATACCTATTGTCTTTCCTTTCTGCTTTTCATTTTGGCTTTAATAATGGTAGTGGTAGTGTTTTGGGCTTTTCATCTAGCCTCTGTGTACTGTGCACTTCCATTTCGTGGTCTGGGTCTGGTCGTCTTTGCGCTGTGAACTTTATTTAAATTTTTGTCCAATGGTATTCGTCGACGTCGCACAGTTGTCGACGTTATTCCGCTGATGCAGTTGTTGCTACTGCTACTCGCAGCTAGCTGCTTCATTATATGGCCTTTTATATTTATATGTGCACTTTATTTTATGTATACTCAAGTGAATGCACTGTAGACCGACAGCAGCTACTACGTGCTGCTCGTCGCTGGTCATGTATAGTTTTTCTCGCTCTTGTTGTATTGGAATTGTAGTTTTACAATTTTTTTGTTTTTCCTCTCCACAGTTTATTGTTTGTATTCCTTGCACACACTGAACTCACACTAGTGTTGTGTTCGATTATTTTTGCATTTGCAAATCAGATGGTACGCATGACAGTGCTAGAGCAAAGGCGCAATAGAAAATAGTTTAGGTTCGAAGATTAACATTGTGGGATAAAATGTGCGAACTTATTCTCTCGATGATGTTCTACAGCGGACATGAACGCATATCGCACATCCACTACACTCGCAGAATTCAGACTGCACTTTTTAACACGTCCGAGAAGAGTGTCAATGGGTAGCTTCTGCCTAAACGTTTTGTTTTTGTTTTTTTTACAACTGATCGTCAGACAATCCTGATCACCTTTATTGTTATTTTATGCCCCGCCCATAATACGTTTTGCAATTCTGTAAGTGACTGTACTTGTGTTGTTGTTTTTTCTTTAATTTCTTTCCCTTCAAAAGTTGACCCCGAATGTGCACCAACCACCCCATTTCGAGCGCCTCGTTCTTCTGACATACTGAATGAACACAATCGAAAAGTACACACACTTGGTGGATTCCCGCATTAATTAGCACAGCAATTAACAATACACTTGAAAGTGCACACACGGTCCTTCATAACTTACGAACGATGTAAATTGAGCTCTTTACACTGAAAAGTGAATTTCAACAGACGAAAGCCACGTCAACCAGACAGAAAAAAAAAATAAAACAATCGATGGCCACACGCATGACTACATTTTTTTGCGCTTGTTTCCCTTAGAATCGCCGTATCCACCATCTGCTTGCATTTGCAAAGTGCTCTCAACATTACTTGATGTTGTTTAGACAATTGATTTCACTTGAGAAAATTCGTTTTATTGATTTTACTCCACATATACATTAAAAATTCAAAGAGTTAAAACGCTTCCTCGGGTGTACACAGCAAAAAAAATCCTATCCATGACACAGACCTAATGCAGTGCACACACAAAATACCTGGCGAAAATGTTGAGCTTCAAAGAGGAAAAATTGATTTACTCCGTCTTCTTTGTCGGACGTTAACATTGCAATGTTGTTCAACCTGTTTTCGTTTTTTGCGCCGCTTTTCTACTTCATTCGTCAAATCTCCTCTTGGCTTCCTCCTCCTGTATTTCCTTTTTTTTGTGGTCTACATCTCGGATTGTCCACCCTTAATTTGATTGGACTGCTGAAAGATCCTGGGTCTGATTAGATGTAACCTTTATGATTTATGAAACGTATTCTGCTTCTGCAACCCCACTGCAATTATTATTTTTCCACTTTTCTCTCTCTACTCTTTTTTGTGATCATATTGCATTTTCTTTATTTTTGTCTTGAGTCGCCGTTTATTGGAACATGCGCGCTGCACGTTTTGGACAATCTAGGACTTTTTTTCCCACTTTTTTCTATACTCTCGTTTTAATTTCACTTCACTTTTTCTCAATGCGAAGAAAAGAGATCAAAATGCAATGCAATGCAGAGAGCGGGAAAATGAGATAATAAAATAATTGTTTTGAATTGAGTTTTATTGAGTATGTACCTCACTCACAAAATGCTGATTACAATTTATTGTATACCTTAAGCAGAAAGAGAGCATTTTTTCATATTGAACATTCGAAGAATACCATCGTACATATGTGACACCCTTGGGTAAAAGAAGAAGGAACATTATTAGCGATAACGATTTGTTAATGGATTTGTTTTGTTGGTCGGACACACACTGGTTCGTAGTGCTTGTGTCCATGATGTTGGAGTTCCATCTTCAGAAGCAACGAAGAGTTAATCAATACTCGTAGAAATCTCGTAGAAAGGGTATTTTTTTCGTTTTGTTTGCACTTTTAAGGTGCAATGTTAAGGGTGATTCGTTGTGAGGTTTGAATTGTAATGTAAAGGAAAGTGAATTTAAAACGTTTATTCTCGGTCAAAAGAACAATTCATAGTATTTACTGTAAATATTGACCACATCTGAGATGGTTCGTTCAGAAGGTCCCATTTTGGGCGATATGTTTGAGCGGATAACACGAGCAAGGCTGCCTTCCAAAGCGTAATGTTGCCTTGCTGGCTTATTTCTGAAGACCTGAGACTACATATCCCCAGAGGGAATAGTCCGAATGTTTGATATCACACGACCTAGCCGGCTAATTTACCTTAGCAAAACGCGAAATTAAGTGCTCACCAAAATGATTCCTCAACAAGTCCATTGTTTAATGCATTGTTTGGCTCGTAGCACCGTCTTGTTGCAGCCACAGCTCACCGAGACCATGTGTTTGAATTTCAGGAAGCACAAAGTTCGATAACACGGCAAGTTGTTTTGGCTAATTTTTTGACCAATGATTCCACCTAACCCAGCAGTCTCTTCACTCCGTGCTGGATGTGGTCTAACCCATCGAGTGTCATCAACTAATGCAAACTGGGTTTTAAATTTGTAAATGATATTGGCAATAGTGGTTCCCGTATATCGATTATGTGCACCTTAAGTTCCTCGAATCACACGAGCGGCTCACTGTAGAATAATTTGCAGACACTGCCAAAGACACTGTTGTGGTTTGAGACTTCCCATGAAGGCTTGTCAAACGGTACTAAACAAAAATGGCTGGCTGATGACTGAAAGATGACAGTGACGATCTGTCAAAAAAAAAAAACCCCGATTGAAAATCCAACCTCACGATTTTACCAACTTTATTAAGTATTTCTCTTATTAAATTCAATCTCAGAGTATGTCTCTCTTCGTCGGTTGTCCAGTTGTCCCTTTTGACAGTCAGACACTCTATTCTTTATTGTGTGACATGTCCAACATCATGCAATCTGTTATACGATGAACACCCCTTACTTAATGATGTTGATGGATTTGCAGTTAATGCCTTGTACACCAAAAGTTGCTATTTTCAAGGAATAATCCTTTATCCACGTCATGCCTAAATTTGAACAACCACACGTCCTTTTTTTCTCTTACCTTACTCACCAACCTCAGATTGAACTGATTTTAATTAGAATCTCTTATTTTCTTTTCAAGATGAACTGAAATCTCAGGAATGAAAGAAGTTACACGTTTCCAACGGAGGAACCTGAAAAGACACTAAGCGAGCGTCTTACGGAACAAAGGAAGCTAACGATTTACATATTTGAAGCGGATTCTGTTTTAAAATCAGTAATGTTATCAGATGTGATGGCTTATAATGTAATGTCAACAGAAACTAGAAATTCTATTGATAACAATAAACTCAGCCCCCATGATTTTGGGGGCCCACCATCTGCGTTACTATTACCGATAAAGCCAGATGATAATAGTTAAGTGTTAAACTGAACAAAAACAAAAAAAGAAGTAAAAGAAGAAAAAAAAAGAATATAGAAGAAAAAAGTAAATCTCGAAGAAAGCAAAACAACACAAAAAGAAGAAAAGAAAATGAACTTTGAAAAACCGTTATAGTAGAAATAACGTTAGATAAAGAAAAAGAAAACAAAAACATAGAAAAAAACAAAAATTAAGTTAAAAAACGTAAAAAACTCTAAACAAACACACACAAAATTGATTTTAAGTTTCATTTGTGTCGCAATCAGAAACAAACACAGAAAAGACAACATATTTCTTTCGACAAGGAAAATACGCCCTCTTTCGGAAGTACTAAACGATCGAAACAGAAAAAAAAGTTGAGGACCTTGAGGAAAGAAGAAGCACTCTCTCTCTCTTTGACTCGTTTCAGTGTATCTCATAATTCCAACGAATGGTAAAGGTCTTATTTAGTTGCAATGCCATTACAATCGTCTGGTATTATTGTTGTAGATAAGGCATCGGTTATAGCTGCTCCTGGCGCAACAACAACAACACTAACGAATAATAAACCAAATCTACAGCAGTTCTATGAATTGTATGATGTCAATGATGGCAATGTTACCAACATTATTAGTGAGCCGAATAACAATAATAACGGTACAAGCAATAGCAACAGCAGCAATAACAATCCACTAATGCGTCGACATCAGCGAACGATCTCATCGTCATCATCATCGTCGACACATTCGCCATCATCAGCGACAATTCAACAGCAACAGATAAAGCATCACCAGGTTGTCACGACAAACTTGCAAACTCTTGCCTACAATCAACAGCAGCAGCAACAACAACAGCAGCAGCAGCAGCAGCAACAGCAAATGAATCAACTTAACCAGCAACAGCAGCAACACCATCAACAATCAGCAACATCTCATCATGCAGCACAATCGGGTGCACCGCAGCAATTGATTGTGAGCGAAGAGTATCTTGAGCATGCGCAGACGGGCGGCAATGCAAATTCGTCCGGTAGCAATGGCAATGGCAATGTCATGATATCCACAACGAACGACTCGGTGCAGCAAATCATCAAGATTGTAACAGCCGATGGAACCACTGGCAACATGATTATCGATTCCATGGGCAATGTGACCACCACCAATGGCAATGGAACGGGCGGCAACAACGGCACGTCAAAGGTACTCTTCAACAATCTTACCGTTCTGTCGAAACAATCGAATTCCGGTGGAAATGGGGGCGTAACAACCACCACGGGACAGCTGGCACAGCAGCAACATCATCAGCAGACAATCAATTTTGTCAACGCCAAGAGTCTCCCGTACATAACCACAACATCGAAGGGTCAGCCGACAACAGTACAAAAGATGACCACATACAAGGGCAACAATGTGGCGCTTAAACAAGCCAACAATGTCCAACAGCATCATGTGCTGAACACCTCCGGTGGGCATACGGTGATCGGTCAACAGCAGGGCCAGCCGCAGCAGCAAGTTGTTCAGAAGGTGACAATACCACGTAACGTTCAGATGATGGCAAGGGTGCAAACGTTGCAGCATTCACCGCAACAGCAGCAGCACATTTCTGCGCAGTACACAAACACCGGTCAAATGGTAATGCAGCAGAAGTACGTGCATAACATTGTGGCCACGGGCAGTGGTGGGAAAACAAATCTGATTAAGAAATCAACCGGCCAATCGATGAAGTTGCAGCAACACAAAATCATCAGCACCCAACAGCAGCAGGGTGTGAAAACGTTCATTCAGCAGCAGCCCAGCGGCGGAGCGGGACAACAGCAGCACTATCAGACGATTAACATCCATCAGAGTCCGCATCAGAACTCGACCACTGTACAGCCTCAAACCACGCTCAAGCACGTCAAATCGCAGAACAAACTAATCAAGCAGTACAATAACACGATCAACAACAGCAGCGGCACTGTGTCAGTGGCCACATTACATCAGAACCATTCCGCGAATGTGTCATCTGTGGCGACGTCTGGTACGTACACCATCACCAACAAGATCAACAATGTCAGCGGCTCGGGTGTGCATCAGCAGCATCATCTTCCGACGAAGATATCGAAACATCCCAAGTATGTGATGCAGAATCACATTGTGATCCCCTCGGCAGCGAATGCGTCCTCGCAGAACCAGAATCACAAAGTGAACAACACAAGCGGCAATAGTGTCATGATCAATCAGCAGATAATAAACACAATAAACTCATGCAATACCAGCTCGGGCACGATTAAGTTTGTGAATGCCCACGGCACGGTGATTCAGCAGCAGCAACAGCAGCAGCAGGCGCCAACAATAATAACCACAACCACGCAAAAAGTGCGAACAAATAGTGGCAGCAGTGGCGGCAGCGCGAATCACCAGCAGTATCAGCAGCCGCAGCAGGTGCACATAACGCAGCAGCAATTTGTGACAACCGACGGGGGTAAATCGGAGAGCAATAACGTTTATCACATATCCGCAACTCCGACGGGAAGCTACATCCAAAGTGGGGGCCCACAACAGAGCCCCCAGCAAAATTCGCCGCGTCAAACGGACGACATAACGATTGTGAATGGCACGCATATGACCGATGAGATCTCTGCTCGAATCCTGCAGCGAATGGCACAAAACTCCTTCAACAATCAACAACGATTCCATCAGCAACAGCAGCCGACTCCGACGGCCAAGGTCATCCACCAGTCGGGCAGCATGCCACCGCCGACGCCGCTGACTGTGCAGCAGCAGCATCATACGTCCACATCGAATTTAATTCTTTCACCCAAAGAGTACCCGATTTATGGTGTTCAGCAGCAGCAACAGTACCAACAGCAGCAGCAGCAGAGGTTGTGTTCGAGTGCGCCAAACAGCAGATCGCAGTCGCTGGAGCGAAAGTACCACGATACAACGATAAGTACAAAGAAGTCCGCCGCGGAGTACTACAAAATCAAGTAAGTAACGCAGTGTCCCTTGTCTCTTTCAACCGGTTAACGCTAATGTTTCTCTTCAGGAATGAACCAATCACCAGCAGTCAGCAGCAGCAGCCGTCAGTGACAATGGCATCGCGGATTCCGGTTGGGACAACACTCACTCAGCACAGCCATCATCAGCATCAGCAGCAGCAATTTCAGCAACAGCAACACCAGCAGCAATTGTCCGCGCAGCAATCGTCAGCCGGCGCTGAACAGGATGACGAGCTGATCGGCGAGGAGGTGCGTCCAGTGCCGGTGAGCACAAACGACTTGCGTCTGCAGGCCCTGCATGCGGTTCTTCAGGATCACACTTATGTGGTTGCTATGCCAACGCGTTTCCCTGTCGAGTTGTCCTCTGCCTCACCGGCAGCAACGACGAGTATTGTGCACCAGCCCCAGCAGCAGCAACAGCAGCAGCAACAAAAACACCAGCAACAGCAACAAGCACAAGTGAATGTGACCACAGTTCTTGCTCCAACAACAGCTGCAGTTGTGGGACCGTCGAAAGTTGCTGCCGAGAGCAAGGTGGTGTACTCCACCACCGCCGGGCCCATATCCGGACCAACTGTCAAGTGCAATTTGGGCCCATCCTCCTCCCAGTTGTCCATGGTGAATGTGAATGCGCAGAATGCCGCCAGTGGCGCAACGAACACATCGTACACGATGTACGGACAAGAGAGTAAGTGCAGCGAATCCCCCAAATTCATCCAGGTTCCTCATTGTCTGTACATTCATCATTTCAGTTTTGCGGCACAAACAAGACGATGACGCGCACTCGGCCATCAGCAATGGATCGACAAGGGGCGCCGGGGCATCGGCTGACATTGATCCGGGCGAGGAGACAGAAACGGCGCCTGAAGCCGAAGCCGAGGATGACTCCATCACCCGCTGCATATGCGATTTGACGCACGACGATGGCTACATGATCTGTTGTGATAAATGCTCGTAAGTAGAACACGCTTAACCTCTTTTGTGTCTAAATGTCCATTTGACGGAGTTGCCTCTAAACTGATGTTCGTCTCTTTTTTGTTTCTTGTCTGTAGTGCATGGCAGCACGTCGATTGCATGGGAATAGATCGGCAGAATATCCCCGACGAATATCTCTGCGAGCTGTGCCAGCCGCGTGAAGTGGACCGGGCACGTGCGCGCAGCCTTCAGCTGCAGAAGCGCAAGGAGCAAACACAACTGCTCCTGAATGCGACCCAGTTGAACGCAGCAGGACCCCCAGTGATGGTGTCCAATGAGATAGCCAATGGTGGCACAGGCCCGCAACAACCGCAGCTCGGAGGAGCGCCCAGCGTGACCAGCACCAACTCGCAGCAGCTCAACAAAAAGGGTAAACTAATCAAACGAAAGGAATTGGTTAAGAAGACGAAGAAGGAGAAGACAACCGGTGTCAGTGTGGTCGCCAAGCGGCGGGAGAACAAGAAGACCACCAAGAGAAAATCAAAGAGTAGCTCAGGTGACCCGATCGACAAGCACGCGGCGAATCTCCGACAGTGGATCGAGAACTACGAGTTGCTGGTGACCAATCACTACTCGCCGGAGTTGAGGGCGCGTCTGCATGCGATCAGCAAGCAACCGAATTTGCTCCAGAGCATAACCGCGACCGAAAACAAGGCGCTCAAGCACTGTGGCAACCTGGAGAACAAGGCCACCACAGTGCCGCATGCCGGCGGCAAGATTCTCATAAGCAATTTCAATATTCCACCAAACTCACCGATATTCGAGTTGCGCGGCAAATACATGCTCACCACACAGTACAAAACGCAGAACGCCTCAATCAACATGAACAGTCCACCCCCGTCGAACTACTTGCAGACGCTCAAGTCGCACAAGATCCCCGGTGCGTTTATATTCTTCTATCAGTTGCCCGGCGACGGCGGACAGAACGGGCCGGAGATCTGCGTTGACACCCGAACCTACGGCAACGAGGCCAGATTTGTGCGGCGAAGCTGCCGCCCGAATGCGGTTATCCAGCATCTGTTCGAAAAGGGAACCATCCACCTGTACATAGTGTCGCTGACGAACATCATGGCCAGCACGGAGATCACGATCAAGCACGAGCCGCACGACCTGCTGGCGCTGGAGAACAGAAAGCAGTACAACTTTGCAATTCAGCCGACCAGCACCAGCTGCGCGTGTGGCCTCACCAAGGATTGCCTCTTTGGAGTGCCACCTCCAATGCCTCCAGCTGCGCCAGCGAAACCGGTGCGCAGCAACAGTAAGGTTGTGTTAAATGGTTGTGTAGAGAAGGGCGCGGCAGCGGCGTCGAAGAAGAAGGCGCAGAATGTGAATCGCGGCAGATCCACCTCGTCCAGTGGGGACAGCAATGCTGGCCTCCTAAGTCCGAACAACATAAACAACAATAGCTTCGCGCCGAACATGTACAACTCAGCTGCATCTATCACAAGCCTAATGCATGACTCGGGTGTGTACACGTCCTCCTCGTCGCCATCGGTATCGATTCCGTCGCCTCCGACAACGCACATCAGTTCGCCACCGGTTCAACCGTTGCAAGTGCAAATGCAACAACCGATTGTGCAGCAACCTCAACAGCAGCAGCAGCAGCCGCTGCAGCAACCGCCACATCAGCTGCAGCAGCAGTTAGTGCCTCAAACTCTTCAGCATGTGACCCATGTCAAGCTGACGCCATCGTCTCCTAAGCCGCAGCCACCACCGCCGCAAATAAGCAGTGTTCCGGTGGCGCTGCCGCCGCCGCAGCCTATTGTGGATGCCGTCGTTCTGCCACCGATAGTTGTGCAAGCAGTTCCCGAAGTGAAACCTGCCGTGGTTGCAGTGGCACCGGTGGCAGACGAAGCAGTTCTTGCAGCGCCCATCGCCGTTTCGTGTCCCGTACAAATGGTGCAGCCAGAGACGAAAATAGAAGTGGCACCTGTGCAGCCAGAGCCGGCGAGTGTCATAGAACCAGAAGCGGAAGTGCACCTGCCATCGGTACAGCCCCCAGTTGTAGCGGCTAAGGAAACCACCGAAGAACCAGTGGTAGCTGCTCCATCTGCACCAGAGCCGGTGGCTAGTTGTAGCACGCAACCAGTCATCCTGCCAAATGCGCAGCAGCAAGACGAGATCCCGCCTGCAAATCCAGTGGCAGACGCCCAACAGCCAGCAGCAGCAGCAGCGGTGAATGGCTCGCCCGTGAAATCTCCACAGAAGCCGAATTGCGGGCGAAAAACCCCTGCAAAGCTCCGAACCAGTATATCAGAGGACTCCTCGAATGGCGCACAGCAGCCACCAGCGCCAACGCCGAGCACACCGCCGCCGCCGAAGCAGGAGGAGAAGCGCGAATCCCGCAAATTGACGCGAGAAGAGCGCAAAATGGAGGCGATCCTGAGGGCATTCGAGAAAATGGAAAAGAACCAGCAGCGCAAGCAGGAGCTGAAGCAAGCCAAGACTGATGTAACCAAGCGACGGAGCAGTCACTCACCTAGTCCGAAGCGAAGCAACAGCACAGACAGTGGTGCCCCAGCAAACGCCAGCTACCAGTCGGCGAAGAAGAACGCAACGTCTATGCGCAAGAAGAAGCGGAAGTCACACAAGTCGTACAATATAAACAGCAATTCGCAGCGCAAGAGGAGAAAGAGTCGCATGAACAGCAACGACTCGGATGGAGCTGCAACCTCTGAAGAGTCGACGTCGATGCTCTCGCCACCGATACAAGGCCTGCAGAACTGTGTGCCGCCGGGGAGTATGCCAACAGCGGAGTCCATCGCCAGTCGGCAGCTACATCTTATGTCGCAGTTAATGGAGGGAGGGGATCAGCAACACACAAACACCTCCGACCAAGGACACTTGAACGCAAGTGTGTCTAGCGACGCAAATGTAGACGCTGCTGCAGGCCTTCTCCTAGCATTCGCCAATCCGGATAAGGACGCAAATGCTTCGCAGGATAGTGAGTCTATGGAGGAATCGATGAAGTCTCCTGAAAGGCACGACAACTCTCGCGAATCACACGTGGTATCGCCTCCACCAACACCGACAATCGTTAGTTCTACATGCCTGCTGATAGAGGCGGCCGTTGGCCCACTGGAAGGCCTTCCCGAATCGGCAGGCGTCTCTGGGGAATTCAAGTACCCGGCAAAAACGAAAACCAAGAAAGTCCTCATGAGCAACTGGCTGAATCAGTCGAGTGACTTCCAGCCAAGTTCAGATAACCTGAGTGCGTCTGTTGATCAGCAGAACCCTTCAGCTTTAGATGTGCATGGGGATGTGCCACACCATCAGCCGATGCCGGTTTCAACCGGCTTGAGCACACCAGTGGCGCCAATTGGATTGGACAGTCTGGTTCAGGCAGCCATGTGTGAGTACGGACAAGGGCCCACCACCAGCTCCCCATCCTACATGCCACACACCACCACCGCATCGGGCCTGACCAACTGCGAAGAGCCACAGAATCTGAGCATCGTTGCAAAGAAAGTGGAAGAGTTCATCAGTCAGAGCGAGGGCAGTTCGGGAATCACCGCAATGGAGCCCGTGCCGCCGATGGTGTGTCCACGGAGCTCTCTGAAACTGCCGCTGCAGGTAAGCACTTGCAGTAATAACTCTTCTGTGAAGAAACGCTGGCTTCGCCAAGCCATTTCAGAAGAAACCGATGAGAATTCAGCGACAACGCCATCGTCGGCCGCTTCCCCGCAACTCCCGAATGGTTTCACCACACCCCTCAAAAAGCGACGATTGGTAATCAATTCCGATGATCCGAATGCGGTAACGCCGGGCACAGGAGACGAGGGCACCCCCGATGAGTCGGGTCGCTTCAATAGCACCGAGTCGTGTGAGGCCCTCAAGCAGGACGACGAGTGCGACATGAAGGAAGAGCTGAAGCAAGAGTTGACCGACATGGACGACGATGTGGACATCCTTCGATCGCCGAGTCCGGGCCAGAAGATGGTTGCCGAGGACAACCTCGTGAAAATCGAGCCGGAAGACGTGACGGGCAGCTACGACGTCAAGATCGATGTGGAACGCGAAGAAAGTCGAGAGGGTGGCGGAGAGAAGTTCGAATATAAGGAAGAACAGCTCAAAGAAGAGGCTAATCCGGTGGACCAACAAACGGCCAAACCTGAGCTTGATTCGAGCTGTAAACTCGAAGAGGACGTAGACGTGGAGGTTAAGGATGAACAGCCAAAAGATGTTGTAGAGCAAGTAAAGTCTGAAGATGAATTCGTCGCCGTTGTCGATGAACCAGAGATTGTCGCAACGCCGCCTGTTGAAGAGGTTAAGGAAGAAGTCAAGCCAAAGACGGAGGCACAAGAGCAGCCTCCTCTCGCCGTGCAGCAGCCACTGCAGGAAGTCGTGGCGGAGGTTAATACCGAAGACATCAAGCCACCAGCAATGAAGGTTGCAAAGATCGAAGATTCCGGACGGAAAAAGCCGAAGTTGGAGGAAAAGTTCACTTCAAAGCCGCGCAAGTCATCGTCCTCATCCTCCTCTACACCTCCAGTTGCACCAAAGGCCGCCGAGACTTCGGCAGAGAGCGAAAACATCCCCGATGATCTGGCAGACATTCATGAGCGTCTACACTCATTCCACAAGGAGAACATAATGATCCTTCAATCGCGAAATAAGAAATCCAAATCTGCTAAACATTCCTCCTCATCAACGACCAGTAAACTGTCGTCGCATTCCTCCCTTACTGACTCGCAGAAGAAAAAGACATCGAAGAAACCCAAGAAGGATCGTAAATCTCCCAAGGGTGAGGTGGGAGGCGGCTCAACGTCATCATCAAAGTCCAAAAGTGGCAAGAAATCGTCATCATCGTCGTCCACTTCTGAGAAGGACAAGAATCGCCACCGAACATCGTCGACTTCGTCGTCGTCCTCGTCCAAGAAGCGTCAGCTGAACTTCGAACATATCGATCGTGGAACAAGCCATCACAAGCGCAGCAACAGCACCAGCAGCAGCAAAGATGACTGTTCGGCCGCCAAGAAACGTCGAACTGAGGACACCCACAAGTCGTCCTCCTCTAGCAAGTCACACAAATCGACATCGTTGGCACTGCTACCGTTTCAGGAACAGCCGAAGCTGGCCACCGCGCAGAACTCTCTACCACCGACTCCACCGCCAGCAACAGCTGCAACTGCGATACCAAATTCATCCGTCACACCTCTGGCGGTGCATACACCGACAAAGGATGAGGTGGATAAGCACATGCACCACGCCGCAATGACAATACCCTGTTTCAATCACACGGCAGTAAATGCCATGCCCATAGCGGGATATGTCGTCGCGAACTCGGCGGTTCCCCTGCCACCGGCTACGCAGGGCTACGACATGCAGACGCTGATGAAGATGCCCGCGGTCCCGATCCAGAGTCAAGGAGGAACTGCGCTCACTCCCAGCGGACATCATCTGCCGTACTACAACACCATCTATGGGAAACTGATGGACACCCCCACGAACCCGCGAGAGACGTCGAGCGTGACCGCACCAGTAACTCCCACAACACCCGCTCCGAACCTGACGCTATCCGATTATCTGGACGCGAAGACCAAGAGCTACAGCACTCTGGGCGGCTATGCATCGCATTCGACGCTATTCGGCGGGATAACCGCTGTAAAGCCACCCATCAATGAGATAATGCCCACAGCAGTTACTCCAGCACCCGTCTCAGTCGATCAGACTTCACCCATCGCCGAGTGCAATGCATCACGTCTCGCGACGACCCCGCTTAAGATTCTCACGAAAACTGCAAGTCATGATCCGCGGCTGAATCCAATCCTTACAGCTCCCGAGCCACCACCTGCACCAAAGAGAAAGGTAAGTCATAAAAAATCCCCTCTCCCAAACAGAGCTCGTGTGAGTGAGAGTGTAATTTATTTTTACAGCTTTCAATTAACGAATATCGCAAGCGCAAGCAGCAATCAACTGACAGTAACAGCAACATTGGATCGCCGGAGGCGGATTCAGCAACGTCGACGCCAACAACGCCAATAGTTAAAAGTGGCTCGCATCAAACATCTTCATCGGTGGGAGCTAATGAGAATGCATTTGACAAAGCCTTCGACGACTGTGAACGGCGGAACAGTGGAAGCGGCTTGAACAGTAAAATCGATGATACACCAAAAGGTATGTGCTCATGAACGTTTTTTTGTCAGTTTTGCAACGTGGATGTTTCCTTTTTTCAAAAGCAGTTCAATTTAGTCCGGCACCAACACTGCTGGAAAAGCAACAAGAAAGCATATCGGAACGCTTGAAGTCGCTCAAAAGTAAACAAGCATCAACGGCGGCTTCCATTGGGCTGTCATCCCTCCTAGACACCACATCGTCACTACTTCATGGAGCCTCAAATCACTTAGCATCGCATAGAGGTTTGTTTTCTTCGACTGTTGTACGCCCGAGTGGTGGTCTAAAGGGTGCTTCTTTTTCTCTAACAGATGAAATCATTTCCTCGACACTCAATCGAACGAATTCCGATTTGGACAATTGTCTCGAATCAATTTCATCGTCATCAACATCATTGGCTTCATCGAGGGAATCAACGCCGGAACCACGAGAACACACGACGACGCACGTAACGTACAATTCCTCGTCAAACAAAAGCAATTTATCATCGTCATCCCCCTCACCGTCGCCCAATAATGCAACGACGACAACAGTTGCTGCAATGTCAACCAACACCACCGCCAAAGCGAGCACAACAATCGTGTCGGAAATATGTTTATCATACTCACCGATACTTGACACGAGTGCTGATAATTTTGATTCTCCCATCGCTGAATCGATTGAACTTAAAAAAGCTGCCGCCGCTGGAACGTCATCACCATCATCGTCGGCATCACCTCGCCATCAAAACGACACAATAGACAAAGAAGGAACAACAAACACAACAACAACAGCAGTACACGGTAAGAGAGACTAAGAATAACAAACCGTCATTTGAGAGCGAGAATGGGGGATTCAAGCGGAAAAAACGAGAAGCGATTACCATCACTTACCCCCCATTTGAGTTTCTTTCGTCTTAAGTTGAAGTTTGTTGTTTTTTTTTTAGGTCACTCCTTTGTCGTTATTTTTTTATCTTGTTTTGAATACTACTACACACTCAGTAATTTAGGTTTAGGTATTTTTTTGTTTTATTATCTTACTTTCATTAACGAAACAAAAACAATCACAATTCACCGATTTGTACAAAATTACAAAGAAAACTATTTGGAATTTAATTTCTATAACATCCCCGCCAGCCCCATCGTTCTTTATTTTTCATTGAAAATAAGAAAATGAAAACGACAATTTAAATAGAAACAAAAAACTCCTCCTCCGCTCTCCACATTTTAAATAACTTATTTTAGCAGAAAAAAAACAAAAAACAATAAAAGAAGTAATTTTTTATAATTTTTAAAATAGTCTACCGATTGAAATATAATGATAATTAAGAATTTTAAATATTTCCTACTTAAAACAAAAACAAAAACTAAACTAAACCCTTATAGAAAAGGAGTAACCATGTACGCGAGTTGAACAAACAAAAATACACAAAACAGCTATAAATGTAACGAACACATATATATGTCTAGAAAATATATATATAGTAAAGAATCAAATATATTGTGTATATTTTTGTATAAAAAAAGAGAAAAGATTCTAACATAATTAATAAAACAAAACGAAGAGAAACGCAAAATAAAACAATGTTTATAATTAGTTTTCTAAGTGTTTACCACGTAAGAGAAGTTAAATAATATATTCATACAATTCTTAATAAGTGTTGAAGCAATGATTTGATGGGTTCGCGCAGAGTATCCAATCAAACAGCAAACGGAACGGAACGGATGGGAGTGCATAGTAGAGATGTAGAAAAGAAACCAACACCCAATGCGTAAATCGATCTAGCCAGTGAATGTAATTGAGAATGAGTGAGAGTGGAAGAACTGTGTACATACTTGTAATTAGATACATAAAATTACTTATTTTTCATATGAATAATAATTCAATAACACAAAAAAAAAACAAATCCCAAATTTTTATATTGTAAATATTTATAAATAATTAAAAAAAACACCTAAAATTTAAATCATGTAAAATAGTACAAAAAAACTGAAAAAAAATTATTGAATACATTTGAATAAAGAAGTTATAAGTGAAATTAAACAACAAAAACAAAAGAAAAAGTATAGATCTTAAGGAAAAAGAAAATCAATGAGAACCCTCCAAAAAAAGAAAAAAAACATTTTACAACACTGTACTATACGTACATTTTTTGTATATAGAAAGAAGAAGAAGAAAAAAGAAGTATAATACTTTCCACGATAGACCTTAACGCCCCCCTTCAACACGTAAGATGTTATCTCGTTCTACATATTTGTTCTGTGAAATTTTAGTTGTCACTTCTGGAACATAGTTATGCTCGGTATTTAGTTTGATTATGGTGGCGTGTCATTGTTTTGTTTTTATTTTGCATGAAATGAGACACGCTTCGATAGATTAATTGCATTTTGAACTTCACACGCTCTCTCTTGGTCGATTAGTCGGAAGTCTGAGATTCGGTTAAATGAGGGTCTATGCACAGACACGCTCGTTGACAGATGACTGGATTATAAATCTGATGTCTCTGTAATCGAATCTACAGACACACGTCATTTTTTATGTGGATTCTTCAGTTCGCCGGCAATCATTTGCTTAAAGCACTTCAAAGCTCGCTCCAACTGCAAGAATACAAATAGAAATTCGTAATTCGTCCCTGGGACATTAATGAATGGAAATACGAAGGCCTTAGCGCGATATTTTTGTATTTTTGTTCATTAACCACTTCATTTTTATTGAATTGAATTGATCCCAAAAAAAAGTTCTCAGAAATGACTGTGAACTAAAGAAAGACAAGCACTCTTCTTGGATACCGAACGTAACTACTACCCCGCAAGTTCATGAAACAGCTTTAAAAAAAGGTGATATTTAAAATATACTTTCTCCCCCAAGAAATCTCTAAAAAAATCCTTAATTGAAAGGTCTTTGGCAATCCTTCGGCGAACTATACAACGACTAGATAATTTTCCAATCGAAATGAATTGCAAAATTTCTCTTTGTTGTACAGTTCTTCCAGACGGTCTCAAGATTTGTGGTCCTCATTTCGGTTTTCTTCCACCACACCCTTCCAGCCTTAACAATTTATTCTTTACTTAAACATATTTGATTGCCTACCACCAACTGTGAAAAAAAGAAGAAACAAATTGTATTAAATTGAGATCAAAGAAAACAAAAATGGATTCGTGTTTAAAATGGCTCAGACGGATTTATGGGCAGAGTATAGAATTTTCGTTATTTTTTTCCTTTGTTTTTCTACCGAATTCTAGAGTTTAGTTCTCTCTCCACCACCCTCTCCAGTGACAGTTGAATTAGAGTTTTTTATTATATTTTTTATACCTTATTTATTAGTTCGGTCTTCTCGGATGAGTAGGTTTTAGTTGTATAACACTATAAACTATTGGTTTTAATTTACAAAAAAGTTCTATATATATACACACATGCATAAATATATATACACATTTTTTTAATCGTCTCTTGTATCATATCATGCAGTTTTACCAGATTTTTTAATCATTAATTTCTTGTTTATATTTCTATTCTTTTTTTGTAATGTTAATGAGTTCAGTTTTAAAAGGGAATCATAAATAGGCACATACACACATTATGGATTATATACATATGTAACCGCTTTACCTTACCCCCCATGTAATATATAGTAAATAGATTTATTTTTCATATTATTTTGAAGTTAATTTTATTTTTAAACACAACCTCTATAAATTTAAATTATAAATACAATGAATATATATACACACATATATATTTACCTTAATTGATAGTTCTTAACAAAAATAAGAAGAAAAAAAAATAAAACAACAACCCATGAAAAGAGAATTAATCTTCATCTAATATCCAAAATATACAATTTATTATGTTTGTAATCCAAAAAAGAAGAAAATAATCTTATAGACGTAACACATGTTATTGTTTATAATGAATGAGAAAAAAAAACGCAAAAACAAAAAAAAAATACGAACACAAAAAAAAAGAAGATTAAATAATGAATTTTTCATATACGAGAATAAACGTTGAAAATAATTTAATAATTTTTACTTTTGTTTCATTTTTTGGTTTCTTTACTTCATTTCTGATTTTCTTCTTTTCTTTTTTCCTATTTGTTGCGAATCGCCTGCAGTCGAAACCACTTACATCGACATAGCGGTTATAACGAACAAATGCGTCAGTCCCTTGAAGGTTGTTACAACCGGTTTCGAGTGTACACGAATTCATAGTCGTTTTGAGATTAAAATGCAAATAGGAGGCATTCCAGGCCGAATGGGAATTCAGGCTCTGCTGCATATTTGCGCATAGTCACGACGAGGTTTGAGAAAACAACGCCTTCCATTCTCTTTAAAATTTGTTAAATGAAGGGGTGAGCACTCGATTAATTTTGTTTGCTGTGTATACATTTTGTTTGACATTAATGTAGATAAGTTTCTATTTAATACGCCGTCCAATGATGCTCTTCTAATCGAAATGCTCCTCTGACAGGCAATGGAGTCCTTGAGAAGGCATGAATTCCATTGATCTCATGAAATTTTGTTGTTCATCGCTGGGGGTGATTTTGACAATACCAAGGGCCGAATCATCGCATCCGTGAGCGAGTAAATCCTTGTTTTCAACTGGCTAGGCTGGAGGATCAATCATTTTCGTATAAGACTCATGTTCATCCAACACCTTTCGTATTTCTGAGCTTACTCTTCATTTTATTTGCTTTTGATTTTCACACCATGCTTTGAAATGAAACAATTCAATACTCTTACCGACACACCACAAGACTCGGACATGCATATACACAAAAGTCCCTTGTTTACCACTTAAACACCAATTCTTGAGGCATTTGTGCAATCCAACGAGGAACGATACACCTCGTAGCAATAACTTTAAACGGGTGATGTTGATAGAGCAACAAATTTATAAGTTGCTCCTTGTATGTATGTAGAAATAGATAAATCCGCTCAAAACCGAAGAAACAAACACAATAAAGAAAGAAAACAAGAAAACACCAACGTTTTGGAAATCCTGTGGCCCTTTACACCATTAAGAATGACAAAGCAATACATCGTACTCTACTCTCATTTTTGAACAGCATCGTCACATGCATTTTCGGTTCTTATACCTTTGGATTACCTTTGTCAGAGTTTGATTACACCCAAGGCCTTTTTCAGAATACAACGGCATAGCAATAGATGGAAATTCCTCAAAACAAATATGATCATAAGTATGTATGTGAATGCATAAAAACTTAAAGTTGTCCTAGGAAAAAAAAACACTAATAACGAATTTTATTCAACAAAAAAAAGAAAAGACATGTAGTAACTAAATAACACACTTTTTTAGAGAAATTTTAAGTGGAAAAGAAAAAAAAACAAGTAAATGAAAATCAGAATCATAGTCAATATAGTGAAATGCTTTGTACATATTTATTACTACTAGTTGAATGTACATATATATAAATAGAACCGACTACTGTTGAAAAAATGAAAACATCGCGTGTACATTGCGTCTCAAACCTACGAACAAACCACAACAGTTCTGCAATATATTTTTCATATTTGACAACCACAAAAACAAATGCATACATTTCTTTTAAAGTAAACAAAATCAAAAAAAACCAAATGAAGAATTCGGATGTAAGATACATTTGTATTGTCTATTAGTATTACCCATTTACAAACTACAAGTATCCAGTGAAGCAATTATAATTGTTTGTGTTTTTTTGTAATTAAAATTGTACAACTTCTCTACATTTGTATTCAAACGAGAAAATGAAAAACGAAGCTATTTAAATTTTACACGAAAACATGTGTGAAGCGTTCGTTTTTTCTTTGTCTACAAAAACCAATGAAAAACAATATATAAAGTAAACTTGGGTGAGTTACATTGCTCACAGTGGGATGATATTTTAATGTTGTTGTTTTTTTAATGAACAATTTTTATTGTATATCCTTTTGTAAATATCTTAATCTAATCCAGAATGCACGACTACGTGTGTATATATTTGAGAGACGATGATAATGTTTTTTTTATCATCATCGATAAATAAGTAGAACAAGTATTTCTTAAGAAGAATGTAGTTGAAAGAAAAACAGAAATTTAAATCTAGTTTCTTATACTTAATTCTGCAATTGTCTTTGTTGTCAATTGCGTACCCTGTACAGATATTCAAAACAAATAATACAGTAAATGAAGAAAATCAATACAAAAAAAGAAACATATTTTTCAAATGACAACAAAAAAGTAAGCATTTTATTAGATACGACGAACTTGTGTTTGTTTTTTAAGTTAAGAATTTAATTATTATTGAAATATGTATATGTTGCAAGAAAAAAACATTTTTTTCGATAAAAAAAAAACAAAAAAAAGTAGAAGAAAGAAAGATATTTGACATAATTTTAATCTGTTCTTTAATAAACGAAAAACGAGACAAAAAAGACAAAAATATTAATAAAACAAAAAAACTGTGTTTTAATTAATTTCTCCTGCTCCCAGCGTGTACTTACTGTACTTGAATGTTGTCTAGAATCCAGAGTACAGAGATTGGCACTCAGAACGGCGCTCGTTCCTCCGATATCGACTCTAACTTGTCAGGATTAATGCCCAGGCATAACAAGTCTAGATTTTGGATGAATCATAAAAACCATCAGAAATGCCTTACTAACCACTGGCAACTTTTTTGGGTGAAAAATTCAAAGTCGTCCGATTGGTGCCAACGGTTGGGAATCGTCTAATACAGGTGCGGAAACATGAAAACAGGTGTGCACAGGTCATAGGTAGGCTACTAGGGCCGGTGTGGCAGTTGGAAGATGAGCCGCGAAAACCATCAGAAATGCCTTACTAACCACTGGCAACTTTTTTGGGTGAAAAGTCGAAGTCGTCCGATTGGTGCCAACGTTTGGGAATCGTCTAATACAGGTGCGGAAACATGAAAACAGGTGTGCACAGGTCATAGGTAGGCCTAATAGGGCCGGTGTGGAAGTTGGAAGATGAACCGCGAAAACCATCAGAAATGCCTTACTAACCACTGGCAACTTTTTTGGGTGAAAAATTCAAAGTCGTCCGATTGGTGCCAACGTTTGGGAATCTTCTAATACACGTGCATGCTGCCTTTAAAAATAATTTAATGCAAATAAAAAGCGTTCATTTTTTTCTAAAATATTTTCTTTATTCCTGATAAATACGAACATAATAGTAATAATACAAATAAAAATATATCTATAGTAAGTTTCATTTTTTATTCAACCCCTTTTAAAACAAACTATTTACTTGTATTGGTCTTAGCGGTTTTCAGCAATACAATAATTAAAAAAAAGAAATCATCCATATAGTATGTAACTAACTAAGGTGTGTAGTATCTGCGATTACTCATTTCTAGTTCAATATACGAGAGTATTCTTTTGTTCCATACTAAAATAGTATTCTCAGCAAAAATGAATCAGTTGAAATCAGTTTACACTGTAAATGTATATGTTTAACTTTGATATAGTTTTCTTCTTATTTTTTGTGTAAATTAAGTCAGTCCGCGTGCAGTGATGTAAAAGACGGTTTGAGTGTAGTGCATTTTAAAATATTAAGAAAGCCACATAATAATTTGCTTATAAAATATGTTCTGAATTTATCATTATTTGTTTCTGTTTCTTCCAGCTTGGCTATAAGAGATTTAGAAATAAAAGCGACAACTCTTCTCTTGCATATCCTAGCGCAAGGATTTGCGTTTGCATGCTAAGCAAAGTTTTCAATAAAATCATTTCTTTTTCTCATCTTTCGTTTGTGCATATACAATTTTGAATAAAAGATTTAACAAAAAAATGTCTACATTTAACTACCGACGAAATAAATAGGCTCTATCTTAAATGAATGCAAACCAAATTTATGATTTGTTCTTTTGTTTTATATAACAACAATAACAAGGCCAAACATAGTGGTGAAATAAATAAAGCGAATGCGAATTAATTTCCAATGATTATTTTATTTCTAATTTTTTTTTCTTCTTCTATATATATATGTATGTATATTAATGTTAATTTATTTTTGTTTTTCAATTTAATACATTTATTGAATTTTGTTTCCAAGTTTTTCTTTTTCAGAACGTTAGCTTCATACTTCTCAGTGTATCGTGTACTTTATCGTAGATTTCATTCTTGTTTTATAAACATTCTTTTTGGATTTCTGTGTGGCACAGTACGAGATCGGGGGATGTTAAATTTAACTTGTTTTTTGTTTTCTTCATAACATCCTAATAGTAATGTAGGTATTGTTTTCTTTTGTTTTGTTTTTATTGTAAACACGGATTATGATTAAGTGGTTATGCAATGCAATTATTTATATTTTACTGAAGTGTTAAGTTAGGTGTGAGGATGGGACGGGGGTCACAAGAAACGAGAATAACTAAGAATCGTTGTAGCAGATTGCACGATAGGACAAATGGGGAGCGTGGGGATATGGGAATGTTTTTAGAGGTTTTCAGTTGTTGTGGTATTGATTAATGTTGCGTAGTTAAATAATACGTAAAACAAGTTTCAGCCGTTCGAGCTAAGCTGTTGAGCATTCATGAAAACATGTTTGTGTGATGTGATGTGCACTCATTTGAACGTTGTTTATCGATTGAAGCAACTGAAAGACTATAAAGAGTTGAATGTATCACGATAGGTAAAAGGCTACATCTCTATTGGACATGCGTGTATGCGATTTAATCCGTTTATGGTTGCATTTGTCTCAGCAACCTAGAGAGTTAAGGGTCATTCGTGTGCGGTCGCTACGAATTGCGAACTGCGCAAACTCTGACGAAGCATTCTATGGAAGTTTTCCTACTCGCAAGGAAATACAGGCGAAAAATGACACTTTATTGCGAATTTGAGGATCACGTTTGTCTCTGTGTATTGCGAACTCAGCCTGACAGTTCGCAAAGGGAATGATTGATTCGCAGGGAAATCGATTTAAATCGTTCATTAGGATTGCTAAGCTAACTTTTGTTGAGATTTTTGTCGCTGCATATCAAGAAGTAACTTCTTGCTTACATTTGCTGAAAGGGGTTGTTTATGTAAGTTCGCGTTCACAGTTCGTTGCTTATATGAATTGTCCTTTACTCTTTAAAACATGGAGCTGCTTGGCTTAAGGCTGAAATCCATAGAATCCGCTGCGTGCTTTGCGAATACAATCCACTAAATCGTATGTATTTGTCGGATTGCAAAGAGCTGCCCAATGAATACGTTCGTTGCGTCTTTAATCCATACAACACCACACGACGCATGTGAGTAAAATGCATAAATCAACACAGAGGTAGTCAGCGTTTTTTTATAAAAACTTCACAGACTGGAATATCTCCTTAATACATTATTTCTGTGACACACATGTGAGAATGAACTGTCAAGCACAACAAACGATAAAAGCTGACCAACTCCACTGTCGTAATGCATTCCCCTCATAGTCCACATTATTCGCCAGTCTCCCTCTTTTTAGGTCTTAAGAGTAGTAAATTTGTTGACATGACGCAACGCACGCATCGGATTCAATGGCCTTGGACCTTAAAGACGACGAATCAAATCACGTACTCCATACATCACTATAGACAAGTGTATGAGAAACAATATGAATTAAAATAATCGTTGTAACAATTTGAACAATTTGATCTAGACGAGGAGTTCTATAATAAAAAGGAAACTTAATATTTTATATTGCCACAGTCATTTGAAGAGAACTCATCAAAGAATCTCTCGAAAAACGCTTAAAAGTTAAAAAGACTACAGACATACTTAGAACACGAAAGGACATCACTTAGCAAACAAAATAATAATAAAAAAATCATAGTTATCATGATGATGTATGCATGTATATCGTATTTTAAAATAAAGAATACATTTCATGTATATCAGAAGGGAAGGATGTAAAATACTTGGTATAAGTGTAAAAAATAAAAAAAAAACTACATTCCTAGACAGAAGCGTTTAAAATAATAATAGTAATAATAGTGAATAAAATTAATTTAGGATGGACTTTCTGATTTTTTTTGTTTCGCTGTAATTGTGTGTGTTTCTTTTTCTTTCCTTCGAAAATCATTTCAAAATAAACGTTTGATCACAATTTTGGTGTTTTTTTTTTCTTCTTGTTGTTTTGTTATTACTTGATTTATTTGTTAATTATAACAAAATAAAATACAAATTAAATTTTAGTATTTGGTTGCGTTAGATTACCTTATTAATTTATATCTTTACTTCTAGTTTCACATGATAAGTATTTGCGCTTTCATATATACCTGTGCTGCTGCTGCCTTGTTCATACGCTTTTTTGTTTACATCCACATATACTTGCTTTCAATCATACATATATCTTTTTGTTTCCAATCGCCTTACAAATTATATAGTAAGTCTCAAGCTTAAGGATTATCTATCTTAAATTTCTTATAGCTCTCTGATATCTACTTAGATTAATGTGTGATATTTGTTTTCTCTTGTGATTTTAGTTTTCTTTTTTTTCTTTTACCAAACAATTTTTGTTCCCGATCCTTAATTTGTGTTCTTTCCAAAATTCGAACAAACAGCTTTGTTCTTGTATAGAATTTTGAATGTTTTCTCCTTAAGACCTGTTGGTGCTTGATGAAACGTAAGCATGATCTTCGTCACTGGATTCGTTCGATGTTAGTGTCCATCGATTCTCTAGCGACTGCTGATTGGATGCTGAAGACGATTGTGTGTTGCCGCTCAGTGATCCGACGCCATAGTGAAATGATTGTGACCGCGTAACTGTTGAACTGATGACGATAAAAACAGATTCATATGTTAGTCTTGAGAATACATTTGATTTTGATAATGATTTGATAGTATTTAAGCTTTTGTAGCACAGGCAATTTTTAGTTGCATGTTAGGTTTCTTTGCTAATGGTGTTTTGATGAGGTTTTGTTAGATTTGTTAGTGAGTGCTGTTGGTGGTGTTTGCAATTTAATGGATTAATATGCTTGCTGATTACTTGATCCCAAAGCGGATGGTGAGAATTGTTTTGATAGTTACCAGATGTGTGCTTCCATTCTTATGATTTACCTTAAAGCTGTTCTGGGCATGAGGAACTACATACTGGTACACGAAAGAAGGAATAACAGCCTCAACAATTGCAGAATAAATGGAAACTGGAGGGAAAATGAGGAAAAAACTCACATATTTGGAGGTTGCATTATGCTACAGAGGTTCTTGGTTACAGAATCAAGCTTTTTTCTGGGAGCAACGATGCTGATGTAATGGAATTGCAACCAAGACGACGGCTGAGTTGACCAGGGCATGCGGCTATAGATAACTCAGCCGGCCCGAAGAGTCTTTGACTCCTAAAACCTATGGGACAAAACTTGCCCGCGACTATATATAAAATATTTGTGGCACTACCGACTTTAAAAGGCCAGGGCCTAGCTTTTCAGCCCGCGACCAGCATTTAGGAGGAATTATAAGCAACAAATTCTAGTGGAAAAAAACACACAGAAGAGATAACCAGGGAAGCGACGCATGCTGCAATGATGTGGAAGCTTGACCTGCAGACTTGGGAATGCCGTCCTAGAATCCTTAGATGAATGTTATTAGACTCACAATTGCTTGTGAAGCAACAGAATAGACTAAAATAACCAACCTGATCAGAGCGAGTGAGACACAGTTCAGAGATTGTTCAGAAATGAAGGGAAAGTTCTCTCACATCGACACAATTCGACGAACTTGTTAACACGATGAGCAAATTCAATTGTAGCTCAAGGCCAACATGAACTTATGCAATGAATCCACAGTCCTCAGAATAAACTGCAATACATATGTATGATAAAATTGTACACAGCCAGATAAAAAACCGATGAAGAAACTGGAGTAGGGGTATTTGGATCCTGGACAAAATACTTCGAATCCACGGGCAAACGCACGATCATCTTCAATGTGAAATCCATGCCATAGCCAGTTGCGTTGAATTCAGTCTTGCCAGAAGCTATACCAGTCCCGACAGCAATAATATCGGACAGTCGGGCTAGACTCCAACATCACCAATGATCCGAAGTAGGAGATAAAAAGGAAAACCGACACACGGAAGACTCCCTGGCAGCTAAGAAAGGAGCATTGGAACACTTCGAGGACCAGAACCATTCCGTGCCGTAGAAGTCGGTGTCTTCAAAGAAAAGAATTTAGGGAACTGGAATGAAGGAACTGAACAGAAGCATGGGACAAAGCTCTTGGCATGAATCAGGTCAATCTTTGTTCAGTTTAACCGAAAGAGTTTTGAGGCATCTATCAAAATGAGCGGAGACAACATTTGTATCCTGACAGGCCACTCCAGACACAGGGAACATTAAAGGAAACTTTGGCTTATCAGAAGAAGGTTTCTGCAGACTCTGTGGAGAATCGAATGAAATTCCAGAGAACAAAATATTCCAAATCAAGTGGTTTATATGAACCAACTGTCCGCACTACAGCTCTTGCGCAAAGACAAGACAAAGATATCTGGGAAGCACCTACCATCTGAGGAAGAAATGAAGTCAATAGTAACCTCTCTTATTCTCAGATTAATAAACGAAGTTCGCTTGGGGGGAAGAACAAATCTCTTCCATCTTTGGACAACAGAAGTCCATAACATATAATACAACTCTGTAGCAGACTTAAGTCTCGCTGTGCAATATACCCTCAACAATAAGGACAAACAAGGTGGAGCACCCAAGTGGAAAATGACTTGATGTTCGAAACGGGAGACAGCTACCCAAAATCGCGCTCGTTGATTCAGAACCAAGAGATCTCCAGAGATCCGCTCTACTGAAACCTACAAGTGATGGCACAGCATCGCAATCGCGAAACACGCGACAACTTCAATCAGACAATAACTTCATTCGACTGTTTAAGTTGCTTCGATAAATAATACCCTCTATTCATCAATCTCCATTGACGCATAACATCAAAGCAATCCCAACCAGTCCAGTGTCAAGTCTAATTCAACAATCGGCAATCAATTCACAATAGCTACTTAACGCAGATCTCTTCAAATTTTATGGAACCAAGTAATCGGCAAGGTTGTGCATATGAATTATCCAAACAGCCCATGAAACACCCCATAGAATGCATATACAATGCACTTTCGAAGCCCAAGGTGTGAGAGTGACAGAGAGAGAGATGACGTGAAATAATTGTGAATTAAATTTGTTCATTTTTAAATAAGCGAATGTTGTTAATCAGTTAAAGAGATCATCTAAAGCTTATTAGTTCATTATTCATTACTTTTATTTTTTCTTCAATCTCAAATTCTAATAAGTAAAAGCAAAATTGAAAGCCAAAAACAACGAAAAAACCTTGCATTGTGAACTACATTTTGGATGGAAACTCATCTCATTGCCTGTGGAGAAAGCCAAATACTTCTTCATCTCTCAAATATTCATAAACCACAGTTTAATAAACATAACCAATAACAAAAACAAAAAAACGAAATGAACATGCTTTTAGCGCAAACTTCTGCATCCGAACTTAACGGTAACTGAACAGAAATTGAAAAAAATCGAGGACTGTGCCACAACTAGTATAAATTATACCAACAAGTGATTGCCGAATTATGTGACTTTCATTGATTTTGATGAATAATGAAATTGGCTACACAAGAGGTGAATAATTATTTATGCGCAGCCTCAAACCTCCCCAAAAAAACATGTGTGAATAATTACATATTCAATTTATCAAACGATGAATGAAACAAAACAACAAAAACTGGTGTGTGATTGGTGTTTGATTGCATTTTGATGGCGGTCGTTTGTCGTTTGCCAGTAGGTGATTTATTGAATGTCTTCATCGGCGCGGAATGCTGTCAAAAGACTCGAATTTATTTGATGTAACTATTTTATGTGCGCGCTTAGACCAGTTTGCCGCAAAAAGGTGACGACGTGATAAACGCGACGGCGGGTCTGCATGATGTTGAAAGATTTTCTGGAAACGAACGAACGTGTTTATACTAATTCGAAAAAGATGACCCATTAAACAGCGTAACCTAGGTCTAGACCATGCCGATTAAATAATCGTTAGTAGGCACGTTTGCTTGTCGGGAATTTGGAAACATTTCACCCGGTTTTTGTTTCAAAATCCGCCATGAAATGTAGCTTCTTTAGATTTGATGTTCGAAACCTTCAGGAAGTAGTGTTCACCAAATTTTTGCCATAACGATTGTAAAACACGTATCTTGACCGCGTGGCCTTTCAAGTCAACAAGACGAGAAGCCATCAATCTGGGCGCCGGTTGCGTAAAAGCGACGAGTTTCTTTGCAAACTCAATTTGAATTCAAAACACCACCAGCAACGGTGTGCTCCACTTTGGATCTGAGGAAAATAATTAAAAAACACTTTAATTAGCTGAATGCTACACGTCCTATTTACATGACACACCGCACCCATATATGGTGTGCGAAAATAATATTCATTTCACGGATAAACAATGTCGTTTGTCTAACTCAAGGCTCAGTTGGCCAGGCCGCGTTCTCGCGTTCCCCCCGAAGAATAGGCGTCACTGCGAAGATTGAAGGCTTTCCCATTCATAGACTGGAATATCGATTGAGCGGCTGTTTGTTCAACGCCAAGTTCAACTGAGCGACACTCAACCCCAGCGTGGTTTGCATTCTGCTCGACCAACCCACTGTGTGTCGTCATGGTCACACCATAACGAGTGCACCTTGTCGCGAGGGGTTGCGGTGACTGGTGACTGGTGACCATTGACAAGCGATTCGCTTCCGGTATCCCACTGACCTAGACACACACACGAATCCAAGAAATGAGTACAAAAAGAAACAAAAGTTGGTGTTTATTTTTTGGAAAAGAAAAAGAAAGTGGTTGCATTTTGAAATACGTGTGCAATTGAGTGCATCATCCGATGAATATCTGAAACGTTGAAATCAAAAGGCGTGTACTGTGTGTGTTTTGCGAGAGAGTTGGTAATTTTGTTGTATCTCTTTTAATTACCATAGACGATGCCACCACAATCGGAACGAGCACAATTATAAAAATTAAATCTCTTTGAATACTTTACATTGTTCACTCTACTCCATCGGAGTACAAGTTGTTGTTTTCTTCTACAAAACAAAACAAAAATAATTAAATTGATTTACATACATATACAGACAGACTGTGAATGAATGTGCGAGGTGTTGAACGGATAATAGAATCGTCCGCATTCACGGGGGTGCGAGATGAAGTCATAGATGTTTTGAATTATGACTGCTTTCAAGTTTTGGAAGTTAACCCATCAATCGCGAGGTAGTCGCGAAGCCGGATGTGCTTTGCTCACCACCAGCGACGTTGTCTAATGTCAAGTGTTAGCTCGTGGTGGCGATCATGACGGCGAGTGAATGCCTCAAGAATTTATGAAACGATGAACCTTCTTTGGGGTTTGTGAACCTTTTCAGCTTTTGTATATAATTGAAATTTTTGTCGGAGCATTTTAAGACTACACTGGAATACTCAGACTCAAAAACTGGTCCATCGCACTACTGTAATTGTATCATGACCTGGAGATGTAAGATGTACTTTGCTTGTACACAGGTTTCTGTTAAAGAATCTTCTGTGACATAAATGAACCTTTCTGAACTGTCCAGCCCCAGGAGGATGTACGAAGTTGTTCACGTTGCCCAATCTGGGGCCTTGTACTAAGGAACTTGCTGTTAATGAATTACGTGCAGCCTGCTGTCCAGCAAAATGAGAATAAAATAGGTTGCTTAGCAGCAAATCGACAAGCAAGCGAGAGCTATCAACGCAAGGCACCACCGAGGCACCGTACAGTTCGGCCCAAGAACTTCCTACACGTTTGAAACCTCTACTGGACTTCGGCAATGAAATGCGCTGTTTTGTGATTTCTACGGTTTGGTACTGACGAAGGTAGTGCGGCGGGCAAAGTTAAACACGGGAGGGACAATCTTTCACAAGCGAGTAGAGCTGTTGAACTAGAGAGATGTCATCAAAATTGTTGCGCGTTCCCAACGTGCTGTAGAGGAACAATTTACGACAACTGAAGAAGAGAAGCGAAACGAGTTGATCGCAAGGTTAATGAGGACAAAACGAAATATATGCTGTCGAACAAGAAACGTTCCGTCACCTTCCACCTAGGATAAAATACCACGATCAGCAACTACAATTTCGAGGAAGTGAAGGAGTTTGTCTTGTGAGACAAGAGGTGGCTGTATGTATTGATAGACAAGCTGCCATCAAAGCCATTGCCCCATATACAATACATGCAGGCGCAAGCTAGCATCATTAGAAGGCCAACTCAATATATTCCTCATCTGAATACTTTTGTCGCACTGACATCCCAGGTAATGGGAAGACTGATGAATCGGCTAGGCATAGTTCTGCTCTTTCAACCTCGATTACAGAGGAAGCATATCTACTACTACAACCAGTCAAGGCAAATGTCTTTAAACACTTTCTTCAAATTTCTAACCAGGGATGGGCCAGCCTATCAAACTGTTCTACATCAAGACTAATCTGACCTGAGTGTAATTGATTCAGAACAAACGATTTCCTACGGCGAAACCAACATGATATCGCAAGATTAGTGCCGGTCTCTACAGGGCACTGACCGATAGGAAATCATGCTGAAAAATTAGGTATCCCACTCGACTCACACTATCGCTGCTGCAACAATACTAATGAGAAGGAGACCGTAGCAGATTTCCTTTGAAATTGCCCGGCACTCGTTAGAGCCAGACAGCGAGCGCTTGGTAGCCCCCTCTTCAACTCCTTTGATGAGATTTCTACAAAAAATGTTAGGAAACTAATATCCTTCATAAAATTCTCAGGTTAGGGATATCCCAATTATACCCCTCAATTATAAAGGGTGGTGGCATTAGAATGGCACACTGTGCTAATTAGGTTCTCTATGAACCACCACTACTACCTAGCTGCCGAAGGAGTTTATTTACACGTAACTCAAACAAATGAATACACAGTGGAGATCCGACGTAGAACAGCCCTTGGCAACCATTGTTATTTGTGGAATCAACTGGGCTTAAGTACCACCGTGCACTACTACAATTTCGAGTTAGTGAACGAGTCTGAATTCCACGAAGTTGTGTAATTCCCAAAATCGCCGTTGGCAATCGATGTTACAGTGGATTGTCGATACAACTGGACTCAAAACTCCTGACCAAAATCAAAGACTCTTATTTTGCCAGTCCGGCTATGTGGAACTAGACGATAACTGCAGATCCTATTCTTGGTGCGTTCGAGAGTAGTTCTACGTCGGATACATACATATATGATCCCGTCTGCGAGGAAGGCGTATAGAGAAGAAGACACAACCACAAACTCTACGAGCTGTAGGAAGATGAAATGTCCCGCAAAAATTCACCAACTGCTCTGGCTCGGACACATCGAACGTGTGGACATTACTCTAACAAAGAGGGACTTCGAGTGCAGAGCAAAGAGGGACTTCGACTTCGACGAGAAAGAGAGAAGACTGAATATGCGGTATAAAGACAAATTACATCTCGGATGCGAGACAGCTTGGTTTGGATGACTGGAAGCAGCATGCCCAAAACTGTCACCGATGAAAGGTAGCTATTACTCAGACTCAGACACTCTATGGATCGCTGGCCTGACAATGAATGAATGGATAGAAAGAAGTCTAACTACAGCGGTTCGATGCGCTGAGCTCTTCTCTATAGCTAAAAGTCGAATTTCTTATTGTGTCGCACCAACTTTGCAAACATTGGCGCTTATCTACTTGACTTAAACAGATTAACCCAATACAGCTTGGTCTTGGTGACTGAAAGGTACAGATCCCTCATGGCTTGCCCACCTGATAAGTAAGTAAGGACGTTCAGCAACAAAACGACATGTGCCTGTTTCGAAACGGAAACCACCTCAACCGACGTGGTTAACCACTACGGCCCCACACATTCCATTCAAATATGAGGGAAGACAGGTTATTTAAAGAAATGCTTAAAAGGGGGCACACAAAATTGTTCGCAATAAAACTTAAATCTCCCCGATCCACTTAAATGCTAAAGCCCTCAATTAGTCTGAATTAGAAATAGCTTAATGCCATAAAAATCACCAAAGGATCAACCACAAACCTACTTCTAGTCATCATGTGACCCTCATGCTTTCAAGTAGAAACTTAATAGAATTTCAAATAATAGGCTATTTAGAAACCACAAAATTTTGCATATGAGCCAAGTCGCTGCGAATAATTCATATCTAAGCAGAGAACTGTTAGATTTTACAGTCGGGCGTATAGGATATGCGTGGGTGTGATTTTTATGGCTTTAGACTTTCTTCCAAATTGACTGAGCTGTGAGGATCAGCGGTAAAACGATGTCAAACCAGCAGAAGGTCTCTCTGGAGTTTATTGCTATCATAAATGAGATTAGTTGCCGAAAATTATTCAAAGCCAAGGTATGCGAATCATTAAAATGCTAAACCTGATTGGCCTTAGGGTAAGGTTAGTCAAAAAAAAAACAACAAACTGTCTGTGCTGTACAGTGTTGAGAGGAGTGTTTGTAGAAGTAAACACCTGACCCTGACACATCAGCAGAAGAAGCCACATCATTTCAGTTATTAGATAAGATGAATTTCAACTGTTGGATCATGTTTGGACCTCCCCCCCACCCATCCACTTCCCCCATTTGAACACTAGGTCACGAAAGCGACAATTTCGCAACAAAAAGAAACAAACAAAAACAAACGAACGTAACAAAAGCAAAATAATAAAAATAAATTAAACAACACAACAAAATGATGATGCACTCATGGATAGATAGATAAATAGATACGCATATCTACTCAGCAATACATAATGTGGACACCACAACCTGTTCACAACAAATGAATAAAAAAAATATCTCATTTTTTGTTCATTCCCCTTCGTTGACTCATTCATGCTAAAAGTTTCATTTCATTATTATGGCTTTCCCCACAGCGCGAATAGATTCAATAAATTCACGTAGCGAGCAACGTAGTGTTTATTTTTCTTCATCAAAAAAATCAAAGAGTCAACTTTAACAAAAACAAAACAACAGTTAAAGACAAAAGTTTATAAGAAATTAATACGTGTCTCTCGTTAATGCAAAGACAAAACGTATGCAAATTCGTAACACGACACGACTACGATTTTTCAGTAAAAAAAAAAAACAAATGAAGAATGTAAAAAAAAAAATTCAGTCAATAACGCACACTCTCTACTGAAAATGGCATGAAATACTGTACTTCTTTTTAAAGAGAACAAAGATGAAGCAGTGACTTGAGAGAACAAACAAACAGACTCGAGATGAACAAACTAACTTCACAAAAACGAAAAAATAAAAATAAAATAAATAAGAAAAAATTCATTACTTTCTTTGGAACATATCGATTGGGTTCTGTGTTGGATTCGCATTTCGTCGTTGATTTATTTATATACAAGTATTCGATTGTAATTCTATTGGAATTATTGCATTTTTTTCATTTTATTTTGGATTGTGTCTCGTATAAATTCGTTCTATTTTGATCACATTCGAAAAATTTACAAGTCAGTGACAAGAAGCCCCTCAGGTCAGAACTCTCCCCGTCGATAGGGAGATCGTGAAGGCCTATTATGGTGGTAATCGATAAAGTAAGAGGTTATATAGAAAAAAAAAAAACAGAAAAAAAGGAGAAATTATAAGGACAAATTATGACAAATTTGAAAAAGAAAAGAAAGGAGACTTAGCAAAATAACAAATACCCCTATGTTCGTATACATACTTAGGTCTAGTCTGTAGAAGTGATAAGTTACGTTTGATATGTACATTAAGACACATGGTGCTTGTTGCGATAGGTAAAGAGCTCCAATCACCGTTGTTAGTCGCGCACCGCGGAGTGATGACCGATAGGCGGTGGAACAGGTGGAAATGAAGTCACTGACGCTGGGTATTTTCTATTTACAATGTACGCATTTGCAGAACGAAGAGTCTTCAACGGCGAACGCAATAGAGGGCGTCCATGAAGCCGCACGCGAGTGGAGAAGATCCTCAACCAACTGGGAGTGCGAAAGTAGAGGTAGCTGGCTAAGAGGCTCGTTGGCCAAGCCCCTGGTTGACCACGACTGTTTGTGCCATTAGAAGAAGTATAATTTATGTGAGACTTATGCATTGAAGGCGAAATAATCATATAGGGGCGCTACAGTCCGTAGAGTGCCATGGGCTTAGCTTCTCAGCAACAACTAGTGTTCTTCTCTCACGAGGGGAAGTGATGACTTTACAGCCCGTAGAGGGCCAGGGCTTAGCTCCTCAGCATCAACTAGTGCTGTCAGCAATACAATGGAGACATTGAAGCCCGTAGTGGGCCAGCGGTTAGCTTCTTGGCACCAACTAGAGTTGTTCACTCACGAGGAGCAGTTGTTACGTTACAGAGGGTAGAGGGCCAGAGCCTTAGCTTCTCAGCACCAACTAGTATTGTTTTCTCACGAGAAGGAGAAAACCTACAGTTTTATATCGACTCCGAAGAGCCAAGTTTGAGAAGACTTTCCTAGACAGGAATACTCTTTGTCCCTTGCCAGTGACTCGAAAGGGCTGGGCGATACTAAAAGGTATTTTGTCGTGTCAGAAATCGAAGCTAGACACCTGTGCGAGAGCGATGCCTCCTTTGATTCATCGAACTAGTGGTGTGCTTCAGAGTGGTCAGATATCGGTTACAACAGCAACCTTGAACACATCTAAGTGCGCAATCACAAGTCTGTGACAAATGAAATGCGTGTTCCGAGAGTCCGTTGTCTGTCGCAAGTTTGTTGGAACATGAATTTCACGCACTGTGACATGTGACACGGGTTGGCTTGACCGTAAGAAAATCAAATTTAGCGTTGGACAAACGAAATTTCGAAGGTTACCGCCAACAGACACAATTCAATTGAGCACGCGTTTGGTTATGCCTTTCTGGCTACGCAGACATGGTTGCAGTACCACTCAGTGGCAATGCAGTTTGATGTGGTGCTGATGTGATGTGGTTCGACGTCCGATTCCTCAGCGTTACCACATATGCGTCCTAAAGTACTCACCCAGTGGCAACGCAGTTTGACACTTGACTTGAAAGACGATCGAAATGACGTTTAGAACTCAATCATTGGGCTCGGTGCACACATTCGTCGTATTGACGCGCGTTCTAACAGCGGCGTCTTGCAGTACCCACAAATTAACTGTGATACGCAAAGGCAGCGCAGCAACGTCAAAATGACGCATATGTGCAACGGGCCTAAACAACTTGTAGCACAACTCAAACCGCAATTTCCCTCGTAATTGTTTTGCAACTTTCAAAAATGAGCAACCAACAACTGAGCCGCGCACCTGACGCACTGATTTATATCAACCCATGTATGCACATGTATGCCTCTAATGATTACAGCAAATCGCTGTTCTTCAAATGCACTCCTCGCAGCCGTGCGTTTCCATTAGATCCGGCCGCACAGTTGCGCTCGCACTCAAGTCACGTAAACAGAATACGATCCCATTCTTCTGATCAATTATTTTGGCTTACCTCTTCCACTCCGTCATAATTCACTTCGGCCAACTACACAACGGATACCGGGATCAAAGAGCAACCAAAAACCTATTCACCCAAATAATTTCATTCAGAACAGAGACTTCATATCCAGCGCTGTTCCGAGTACCTATCGATTCAACAGCACCGGTGCTATAAACGAGGTATCTTTCTAATGTAACATTGCCTCGGTGCTACCAAATTTTGTTTTCTTTCTGTGTTTCCGCAACCGTTAAGAAGTTGATATGTGTGTAAGCCTAAGCACCTTGCTACTTATAGGAATGACGTATTCGTTTCAAAGAATGCTCTCTCTCTGTTTTGGCAGAACAACCAACCGAATCTACGGTCGGTAAAGTTAACCACCTATTGGTTTGATGGACGCGTACTGTTATATGCAAGCACACCGATCAAAACCTTACTTATGTAATGCGTAATTTAGAAGATAATCTTTCAGTGGTTTGTGTGCGATGATTTAATTGCTGTGCGCTGTAAGCCAGATGCGCTATTGCCTAACGTTGCCCGCTTTGATTTGCATATTTGCTCGGCATCATTTACACAAATTTGGTAAACAATACGAAAGGAACGTGAAAATGATTGTTAATTGGAGAAACTTTTCGATGCTGAAAGGCACACATTCTGCTGTCGTCGTGTCGTCGCGTCGATGTGTTGACCAATCGGAACTGTTCTCTGCCGGTGAATGGACAAAACTGTGGCACTTAACAGATGATCGTGACAATGACCCAGTTTCCCCATGTGGAGAAGACTGACTCTTATCAGGTTTGGTGGATCGTTTGAGCAGACGCAGACGATTAGGCACATTATTTAGATTTCCCTTCACGATCACCAACCGCTGAAAGTGGAAGTTGAATTTAAACGATGCGCCTGTCGGTGGTGGCTGGTGATTGTTGGGAGATTGTGGGAAATTAATCAAATCAAACTGAGTATTCCGTTTCAAATTGGTGTAGGACAAACCGAGGCATGGGGGTTAACCGCGGAATTCTTTCATCGAGTGTTGATGCATAAGTGAGGTGATGCAGTCAATGATCCTCTGTGGATAGGCTGCGCGTTGATGTTAAGTGCAAGCAATGAGCTGGCGACGAGTCGGAAGAGTCGACGGGTTCCAGAGAAAAAGAACATCTCTTGGAAGACTTCATTAGCACTTCTATTTGGGTCGACCAGTAGAACGAATTGTACTTATTTCTACCTTCAGTCGATGCAACAGAGAACGGATCTAGGTTAGATTAGGTCTGGTTAGCTAAGGTTGAAGTATGTGACTGCTGACAGCCACACTAAGACTATTGTGCTAACACGCTGATCTATGCCTATTCCGCGTACCAAACTTGAGCTTTTAATTCCTCCAATATAAGTGATGATGGGCAAGAATTGAATCTCAGCATTGTTTGCCCGATCCCAAAGAAAGGTCACAAACTGTGTGTGTTTACACGTCAAAACAAGAGGAAAACAGTTCGTCCAACTACTCGAATATGCCGACGATGTTGTCATCATCGGAAGGACAGCTGTCAGTGGGGCAGTGTCAGGATCGAGATGGGTCTTGCGTCCTTGAGAGTAAGACAAAGCATATGCTGGCTACGAAAAAGGTCCACCAAATCCGACGCAACTATAGATAGCTTCGGCCTAGGCTTCGAAATTAACGCTCATTGTTTGGACACCACTGCTCAGATAAAACAAAAGATCACGGTGGAAGTCGCTGTGTTCTTAGACTTGGAAGGCCATTGAGGAATAAAACTATCTCTAAGAACCAATAAATCCCTGGCGCTGAAGCATGGACGCTAATTAAAGCCGACGAGGAGATTTGAGATTCTTGGTCGCTTCAAGAGGAAAGTTCTTCACATTAACTTTGGTCCTGGGGATGTTTGAAGGAGGAACTACGAACTGTGCGGACTGTACAGCGACATCGAGCTGGTCAAAGAAGTTCTTGTCTCAAATGGCTAGGTCACGTAGAGGGAATGAACAGCAAAGAGCCGCCCGGAAAGTCTCCGACTCCAACCCCGAGGGACAACGCGGGAAAAGAATACCACGTCTTCGGTGTCGTATGCAGCTAGAAAGGGCCTGGATAAGCTGAACTGCGTGGCCGGAATTAACTCGCATAAGACATGTTGCCTAAGGCCCAGGTCCGCCCAGAACCATAGCGCCAGTCAAAGAAGAAGAGTTTGTGCTTTTGATGAAGCGCCTTTGGATCGAGGAAACTTGGAATAGACGCCAGCACCCATATATACGTCCATCTTCGATCCATCTGTGAAAATTACAAGTGCGGACTCGAGAGAATCAGGTTCTGATTCCCAGTAAGAACTGGGGAGGGTGCTCGTTGAGAAATTCTTTTTGAAGAGGAGTTCAGGTGTCATGAGGACCGTATCATGACGTACCATCAGTTGGTACAGAGCCGTGTCTGTAGGCGTTGGTATACCTTCTGACGAGCATAGAGTGCCCAGATCGAAGCCCAAGCAGCGATCTCAACACAATCGGCGTATTAGCTGCTTGCTGTCTACCGGTCTATTGGTGGAATGTGAAGGAGTGGGTTGAGATCGAGTTGAGCTTGAGTTCAAAGCAGTGGAGGGAGTAGTCCGTACTGCAACACTAACGCATATGCAGGCTATCCTGAGACACCCTTTCGAGAGGTTTGAAATTGATGTTCTTATCGAGGACGATACAAGTCGCGATGCCATACTGCTGTATGGATTTGCCTACTAGTGGACGAGGTGGCGTTGTAATCCCCACTTGCCTTCGATCGCCTTTTTGCAGCATCAGAGAGCCGTGGAGACCTTCTTGACACGTTCCTGAATATTTAGCTTCCAGTCCAGCTTCGTGTCTAGATCTAGACCTGGAAACTTTGAGCTGCTATCGCGTCAAAGGGTTAAAGTCAAACATTTTGTACAGATCTATCTTCAATGATTTTTAATAGACTCCGACGTCCATTATTTTTTATGAATTTGAGCGTGCTAAAGCGAATGCTAATAGCCTTAAGTGCCTGTCAAGACACAGCACGGTCAGAAGGTATAGAGGGAGAGAGAGAGAGAGAGATTAGGAAGCTGTGCAGATTGGTTTCAAATATGTGAGAAATGTTGGGCAGGGATTGGAGCATTCGTTATGCATGTAGGGCAGCTTAAATATTGTGCCTCCGGAAGCAAAGTAAACTGACATTGCTGGCGAAACTGACATTACGTTTGAATTTATGGAGTGGAGTTGGCTAGCTCACTTGGGCATCGTTTGTTAAAATGGCGATAAAATAGACACGCGTGGATAAGCTACTCGTAGGAGATACGGTACGTCGGTGTTCAAGCGAGTCTCATGACTCCGCGATACTGTTGTCCCCTCTAAGAATTCTGGGAACAGTTGACTGTTTGTTGTTTAATTGCCAATGCTGCTGCACCGCTTACCAATCTCTTATCCACGCCTACTTAGACTGGAGTAAGCATTAATTTCCTCCACTTACTTGCGCACGTCGTGGAAAATTCAAACCTCAACAGGAAGACCTCATGGAAAACACACATTTCAGTCCACTTCTAGCAAAGATCACTCCCTTGCCCTATCCACAGCAGGCAACGATTAACAAGATTCCTCACACCATTAACCTCAGCAAAGGACTTCTCTTGTGGCAATCCCCACTCCACAGTCCACTCAAACTACAGCCAGAATGTCAGAAATGTGTCTTCAGCAGAAGGCGGCAAAGTGGAAAAGTGCCATGTTCTGGTGTGTCTACATGTAAATTCACTTTCAAGTGGGCGGTTTCAATCAGAACGTCTTCCGCGTGTAAAACCGTAACCAAATACAGCACACCAACGACATGCGGACCAGGCAGAGAGAGAGAGTGGAAAAAAGTCATCACACTGAAGAACATAGGTCATCAGCCAAAATTAACACCGTTTTTTTTCTGTCCGCCCATTTTGGTGTGGAAGTGTTTTCCTTCCCCTCACGGCGGGTTCAATTGGACATTGCCTGAGAGACGACCTTGTGTGGTCTTCGAGGCACTTGATAGCGGATAGCAAATGGGCAATAAAGTCTCTTCTACAACACGTGACGACTTTATATCTTGCGCTCGCTGCACAAAGCGAATACGGAGGTGATTGACGTCACATTTGTGTCAACAGCGGCGAAAGAGGGCGAGACGAAGCACACACACACAACACACCTATTGCCATTAGCATCTGCATGGTGTTCTTGTTGAAATTCAAGTGGCACGGCTGAATGGTGTTGACTACAAATTCACAAGACTGGTTTAAGTGTGCACGGATGGATGAGACGAATCGGATGACACATCGAGAAACCAGTTGATCACTCAACGGCGAAGCGCAGTAGTTTGTGAATTCATTATGACTTCATCGCGTCATTTTATGGACCCGACTCAGATTTGAAATCAATCCGCCGTCGATCGTCACGTTGTTTGCGAGAGAGAGGAATGTAACACCTGCGTATCAGAGAGAGAGGCCTTATTTCGTTAGACCCATTAGCACATGGACGGCGATGGTCCCCCCAAAACGAATACGTCATCCACTTCGAACTTGAATAACTTCCACCTGTCATATAAATTAGACCTACATAACCCCTGCGACCCACTTGGTGGATGGAATTGGGAAATGGAAGTGGTTTATAAATACCTCTCGGTTGCACCTCCTCCTTGTCCAGCTTGCGCCGACTTCTTTGCCTCCTCCTTTTTTCGGCGATCCTCGGCTGCTGCTCGCATTGGATCGTATGTCGCTCGTCGCTTCCACATCGCCAACTCGACTTCCTTTTGCTTCGTAGCTGCATCAAAGACAAGAAAACGGAGTGCACTGATTAGCAGCTTATCCACGCACATGTGGTGTGAAAAGAAAACTTACCCGAAGCATCCCTTCTGGCGGCCGATGTGCCACGGCACGATGTGGCCGACTTCACACTTCTGTTGCTGGTGCGCGTAGGCTCGGTTCTGGACAAACCCATCGATGCACTGCTGGGGCTACGCCTAATCTCCGGTTTCAGCGTGCTCTTCGCGTCGTTCTTTCGCAGGAAATTGTTGCCCTGCGCGGGCTTGTATTTGGATATATCCATGTACTTTGGCTGAACTCGCTTTTGCTGAGCACTGTTCGTGTTGGTGGTGTTGCTGTTGGCTGGTGGGGCCACAGCGTTGGCTGTTTGGAGAATTTGCTTCTTGGCCGAGGCCAGCGAATTGGGTATGTGACCACCCAAGCGATTCAGACTCGAGTCTCTTGGCATCGATTGTCGCATCGATGAGCGCGGTGCGCTCTTTACTGCGCGTCGCGGCAGTTCCGGGGTGTTAGGGCATGCGACCATTCCCCCACCAGCTAAGAGATTTTGTTTCGCTGTTGGCTGACTCATACCACCTCCTCCGCCGCCGCTACCGCCTCCGCCACCAGTGTTAGTGTTCCCGGCAACTTTCTGTTTGCTCCGCTCGATGCGCATCAGCAGGGCCTTGTTGAGGCGAGTGTTCGAGAGTGGCACCTCGGCCGTGGGCACCGACTCCGGCTCAGCTTGCTGGGGCATGTCGTCGTTGTAGTCCTCGTAGTCTTCCTCCACGTTGGCCGAGTGAATGTCTTCGTCCGAAGAGCCGTAGTACTCCACGTCGATGAGGTCATCCTCATCGTTGATGTAGTAGGCCACGTTCTCGTCGTAGTCGCTGTAGACGTGTCGGAAGGTTGTGCTACTGGCTGACTTCTTGATTGCCGAGCTGCCCACCGGTGGACCGACGTAGTTGTGCCGCGCAGCCGGTGGTGTGTAAAGGGTTGCCGTGGGTCGCTTCTGCTGCCCATTGCTGCTCGTGGCCGCCTTGCACTTTGCCGAGAACGAACTTGACCTTCGAAGGGGAGACATGTTGTGCTGCTGCTGCTGGTGGTGGAGGTGCTGGCTCTGGTGCTGTTTAATCGATGTTTCCACAGCCCTCGTTTGATCGATATTCCCGCCGTAGTACTGCTGCTGTTTGTTTGCCAGGTTCTGGTGTCGTCGCGCTGGCGATACAGTCAGTGCCTGTGCGTCGTAGGAGTTCTTTCGTGCTCGCGGGATCTTCACGTCCAGCACCAGTTGTTCGTGGTAGCTGTTCGACATGAGGTTGTTCGCGTTCCGTTTGTGCAGTGGCTTGGTGATGACTAATTTTCCCTCGATGCTGTGCTGGGGACTGTACTCGTCCGCCGAGTAGTACTGGTGAGTGGTGGTGTGGTGGTTACGCGTTGGCATCTTCTTTGGAGAATCTCTGGACGATGGCGGCGACTTGATGGAGTTCTTCCGCGAGAAGGACTGCTGCAGATTGGATATTGCTGCCGCCGTCTTCTGCAGGTACAAGTCGGTGTTGTTCTGGTCGTCCTGGATGATGTTCTGCAGCGAGGCTCGCGTGTGGCTGGCACTGCGAACTCGGCCGATTGTGTGCAAGGGTGAGGGAATCTTCGACGGCGACTTGGGCGGTCGGTGTGCTGAGACGTTGGGATCGCTTGCGTAGTCGAAGTCGCCCATGCGGAAGCGGTCGATTGCCTTGTTGCGGTACATCATGCTCTCGTCGGTGAGGGTGTCATCCTCCATCTGGTTGCCTGCGCAGTTGTAGCTGCGCGACATTATGTCGTCCTGCTGCTGCTGGGCCGTTTGCTTGGTCGGTGATCCCTTGATGGCTGACGCCACGCTCCTAGCACGGGCATTGCGCGCCCACTCCTGGATCCAGTCGTTCTTTGTTTGCGCCGTCTTCAGCACTGCCGTGTCGGAGAGCTTACTCAGCGGCGACTCGGGCGATTCGATTGCGCTCAGGATCTGCGAGTCGGTCTGGTTGGTGAAGACATTGAGGCGGTATCCGGCCTTTTGGTGGTCGGTGTAGCCGCCGTTGTAGGCCGCTCCGGAGTTGGATTTCAGCTTCGCCTCGGTGCTGACGTACTCCGAGCTGTCGATCTGTGATGTGGACAGGCTGCTTCTCCGCGTGAGTTTGGGCCGCGAATCCAGTGTGGCCTGCTTCGCGAGGACTCCACTCGTGGTGACGCTGGTGAACGTGCCGACGTCTGCCTTGGGCGAGGACGGCTCCTTCGCCTGTTTCTGCTGCGGTGACGGCGACTGTGACTGCTGTTGCTGCTGCTTGACTGTGATGTTCCGCACCCTGGACTTGATCTTCTCCAGATACGACGATTTGGTCGGGGGCTTGTACGGCGTGCTCGTGGCGTCGTGGTAGTAGTTCACCTCGAGCACATTGTTCCTCCGTCGGCTCTCCGAGGTGGACACTGTTGTCGTGGTTGTTGGCGTTTGTGTGTTCTTCAGTGGGAGGTCGGTCGGGCGCTGCTGCTGCTGCTGAAGATGGCTGCCCGACGACAGCTCCGAGCTGGTGGTTGTCGTTTTGTCGATGTTCATCAGCTCCTTCTGCTCCTCGGTGTAGTTGTCGCCGTCGAGTGTGTACGTTCCGGCCTCGCTGACGTTGTCGTTCATCGCGAGGTGGTGGTAGTCGTCCAGCGGCGGCTGCGGGCACAGGAAATCAATCTTCTGCAGCGCCATCTGCATTGCGGTCGAACGTGGCGTGAATGCCTTCGTTTGTTGGCGCTCCTTCCGAGGATCCTGTGGCTGCAGCTGCAACGCGGCTGGCTTTTGCTTTGGCTTCTTCGTTGTCGGCGTTGTGGTGGTCGGAGATTTCGGTGGAACGTTGACTTTTGGATGGATCTGCTGCTGCTGCTGTTGCAGTGGATCGGCTGTGCTTGACCGGGGCGACCAACTGTGCCGTTTGCTCGCATCCCTCACTCTGGACGTGCTGCGATCACGAGGACGCATTTTCACCTTGCCAGCCGACTCTGGGGCGACCGGGGCTGTGGGCGTTTCGGATGGAGCGCGTGGCAGTCTGCCCGTCGTCGGCGTTTGAACGTCTCCAACGGGCGTGGTTTCGGCACCCTCCAGCTTGGACATGGACGCACCCCGCTTGTGCCTGTTTTGGAAACGCTCGACCATACTTTTGTACTTCGCAGCCGCAGCCGAGTTGGCGTCTTTGGTCGAGCTGTCACCGAAATCGATGGTGAACGCCAAGCACTGTTGTTTCGCGGACGAAGCCGATGACTCATCGCCCCCATCGTCATCGGCGATCGTGGAATTTGGCGTCGACAGGGGGGCACCAACTTCAGCCATATTGTTGTGCACACCGCCGTTCGAACTCGTTTTGGATGCGTTGCCGGCGATGAGGTCTGTCGCGCCATTCGCTTCGGCGGTGCTGGTGGCTGTTGGAGCTACGCTCTTACCCACCTGAATGACATCATCGATTTTTTTCACATTCTCCGGCGTGGCATCGGTTTTTTCTCGCCCATCCGAGGACGATATGGACACCTCCTCTTCGTCCGCCTCGTTATGATGGTGGTACTGATGATGGTAGTTGGAGCCACCCATTATGTCCCGGTCCTTGTACCTGCTGCGGGGAGCGGCAACTGGATGACAGTCCGCATATCCACCGCCGAGGATGACCTGTGTGGGATTGGGAGCAGATGCAGTCGCTTGCGGCACTGCGCCCATCGAATCGGGACTCTTCACGTCAACCGATTTGACATTTTTATCGCTCACTGACAATTCGCTTAAGTGTTCTGCACCCAAATCGTCCATTTTTGCCACCACCGACGACGACGAAGACGACGATTACCAGAGTACCAGACGACCGAACAAGGAGAATTCCACACAATTGCTTGCACAACTTGCACACGCACACTCACAGTCTCTCTCTCGGACAAGGCACGAAACGTCTAAGCGTCTAAATTTAAATTTCGATCAGGAATTCAAGGTTTCCTTTATGAGTCTCCGATATATTTTGTGTTTCAGTTTTGGTTTTCGTTGATTCTCGTTTTTTTTCTCCTCTCCTATCCAAGAGATTCAAAACAAAAAAAATATTGTAATTGTCACACGAAGCACGCACACACCGACGAACTGTGGGGCTGCTCACTCATTCGAGAATACACCTGACACTTGGAAGGGAGCGACCAGGACGGATGGACTCGACCGACGTCCGACGAAGATGTTTACATGTTCTTTGCTCGCTCTGACTAGTGTCGACTGCGTTTGCGACGGAAAGAGCAGGCAGGCACTGTCGTGGAATTCCTTCTACGTTGGTGTGAATAATTTTTCTTTTTCGTTTTTTTTGCTGTTCAAATTTTCTTTTCCCTTCAAGGTGGACGACAGAGAGTATTCTTGCGTTTGTATAGAAGAAAAAAAAGAGTTGTTCACAAAGCACTTGACATGGTTTTTTTTTTGTGTTCACTTTTATTAATTGATTGGACAACGGTTAAGTAATCTCGTGTTGAAGCTGGGAGGGATTGCGGTAGTGGATGTTAAGAAAAATCGTGGGGGTATTATTGCAGTTGCGATGTTGGTGCGCGGACGAAGTGAGAAAAAAAACCGTGGTGTCTGCGGGACCGAGCTACTTTTTGTTTCTGAATTGGATTCAGATTTTCACTGCTGTCCGTGGTGTGTGTGCTTGTTCTTGTTGAATTTTCTGTTTGGGATGTTGGGTGGGGAGAAATGTCATACGAAGCGCAGTGATGCTAACTTCAGTGGGGTACTGCATTATCGACAATGAGGTGGCTGTGTCCAGTTAGTGGTCATTACTTGGATGGAAGATGTTATAATTATATACCAGTTTTTTTTTGCTAAGGCATTTTATTGTAATAGAATTCTCTGAGATGTTGGTGTTCGAAGGTAAATTCAAATCATCACCACAATGACACAAAGACTCTTCCGCTTTATTGTTGTGCACGTAGTATGAATGTGTTGCCGGTGAGTTCTGTCGTGCCATTCGCTTCGGCGGTACTGATGGCTGTTGGAGCCACATTCAAGTTATACAATTTGGATTTGGAAAGTCGCCCGCCACCTTGAGGCCATCGAAAGGCTTAAGGTTCGAACCTAGACTAAGAGCATCGGCAATGGATGGGCACAGTGTTTGCAACTTGGATGGTGTGATGCTCACAGTGGATGTTTATCAATAGATGGCGGTACATTCGTTTCGAGGCAAGGTTCTCTTGACCAGTCAGAGCTGTAGCGGTTTTTGTGGATCAGCCGTTTTTTTTATTAAATACAGTCCTACTTCCATATTTGAATTTTGATAAATCGAAGGCTTTATATCTCGAATTATTTTTGTGACAAGTGATGGTTCGAGTTATCGAAGTTTGACTGTATTTAAAATATAAATACGTGAGTGTCAATTGTTGTCACCCAGTCTGGTCCACCCAGACATAATGAATTAAGGAGATAATGCAACCTCAATTTTTGTCTAAACTCACACATGCTCACATACTTAAGTTATACGAATACTCCTTAAGGATCTAGATCAGCGCCATGTTGTCTTTAGAACACTCGTAATCATAACCCCTGTCTATGAAGATTTAATTAAGACCGCTGTCACATAATATCAAGGGGCGAGATAGGTGAATGTTGACTATATTGCTGTGGGTGCAGTGAGTTGCTTGAAATGATGGATGGCAACTGTCAAATACTTACTGTTCTTCAACGACCCACCTGTCATCCCGGCCTAAACATCGAAGCAAAAGCGAGAGCCTTATTGCGAATTCATATAAGAAAAGCCTTTCGTATCATTTATTTAGTCAAATTTAAAGCGTTCACTTTTTTATTATTGTTCAATATTTAGTTTCTGTTTTATAACTTTAGTTGAATGTTCATTTGTTTGCTTTTGGTTTTCTTTTCAATTGTGAAACTCTTTGGTTAAGGTAATACTTTGGTATGGTTTTCTTATTATTTTAAGCATTCTTAACTCGTCTTTTAAAATCTACGCTAAATTTATTTCGAAATAAGTACACATATCGATTAGGAAATATCGCATCAAATAATTGTTTTCTCATTTTTGTTTATTTTCTTGCAAAAGTGCTGTTTTTTTTTTTGTGGCTGATTAAATGGAAATAAGCAGATGATGTGTGAAGCGATTTAGCGAGCGTCAGCGTGCAACTGGCTGCAGGATGATGTTTGGGGAATGGGCGATCGAACCAAGACTCCGATTTGACGATGATCGATCAAACGTACGAGAGATGGATAATGGTTTGGTGGATGGTTAGCAAAATAAATTGAAATGAAACAAATAACTGGTTTTTAGTTTTTTTTCTTTTTGTTAAATTTATATATTTCTTTTTATTTTTTGTTGGTTTGTTCATCATTTATTTATTGTTTGTGTTCTTGTATCACTTAGTTTAATCTATAAGTCTAGTAATATGTTTTCTTTGAAATAATAGACAAGTTTAGAGACTATGTGTGTGTATATATATAGAGGGAGTTATTCTTCTTTTGCCTTATTCAAAATGTACAGTAAACAATAAATTATTAACAGTTCTCTAAATATATATGTAGTATTCAATAAAAGATCAAAAAATTGTCATTTTCATTTGTTGTTATTTACATTGTTGTTTTGTTTTTTGTTCTTGCCACGGTTAATCATTCAGTGTATCTGTTGTGTGCTTTCAGAGAAATCGAGTTTGAAATGCAATTGCGTTATGAACGAATACTTTGGTTAGGGTGCAAGTTATCGAGGGAAGATATTTAGATGAGTGGCACGCGGATAGTTACCACGGCATCGCTTCAAATGTACCACACCTTAGGTAGGAGGGAATGAAGTAAGTTCACGTCAGTTACTCAATCGAACTACTAGGTCTTGGAAGAACAAATGATGGATCTTAGCTCTAGAAGTTGTCGTAAATGGTTTAGAAGCTGCTCATTCATTTTCAACCACCAAAAATACTAGGATTTATTGTGCACCTTCTGCAGTCAATGCAGTTCTTTGTCCACTTTTAATGGCGGTACAATCTGGGGTGAACCTGGGTCTCAGCCAACAATAAGTTCTGTTAAGACAGCCAAAATTCTCGACGTTAAAGAATGTTTGCAGGGCACCTAGAGATTCAGAGAAAGTTCAATCATGATAGTGAGCTCAAGCCCAAGTCAGTGGTCTTACGGCCTTCAATTAAGAGTGCAGAATCGGAGAATAATGGGTCAACAGTCCACTTTGGTATACGGCTGGGTCGAAGACAGAAACTTGAGAAGGAGGAGGCACTGTGGCACACACATATCTCTCCACAGAAGCAAGCTAAACTCTTTCCCCTAAATGAAGCAGTTCAACTCAACCAGGCATACTAAAAGCCCCTAAACACCTTCATATTCAACTCCAGAGCTGACTGCGAACGCCATAGACTGACACTAAGAAAAACAAGCTAAAACTGGATGGACTATGGACTATGAGCCAAGGTCATGACAACCATGAGGCAGCTAAGGGAGAAAGAACTGTTCTCGACGTTAGCTTTCGTTTAGGTTGTGTGACTGATTGTAATGAACTGGCGACGCTGCTGGGACTTCACTATCTATGTTTCGCGCTCTAATCTAATCTGATTCCTCGTCTTTAATCCATTATATTTCTTTCTAAATCCCTCTCCACTACACAATTTCACAGAATAAAATAAAACTCAACCAAAAAACTTAATTTTTGTATGGGCGCTTGATTTGCAACTAAGCGTCTGCTCGTAGCCAACGTGAGATGTGGGCATTGATATTCAATTTGTGCTTGTTGGTCATGATCGTAAGGATAATACAGTGTTTCATCAATTGAACTATATCAAATATGACGAGTGAAGTGCTGTATCTGATGACTGTGTTACAAAAATAAACACTAAGCAGATTGGTGAGCTGTTTCTGTTTAGTGACAGTGTTAGCTCTAAGACCCAAGACGCCTTTTTCGACAGTATTTCGCTTCAATCCGAGGCTTCTGTGGGCATCAACAGCTATCACACGTGTTGTTTGTGATATTGTGAAACCACGAGTGGATGGGATACAGTCTTCCACCAACTACGATGAACTCCCCCCTTAATAAATTTTTACGGGATATCAAAATTAGTTCTAATTAGAGGGAGTTGTACTAAGAGGATGTTTCTTCGTATGGCAAATTAAGAAAAAAGCCAGGCAAACAAAAAATTGGAGAAATTCGACTTGCCGAAGTTTGATAAGCACTTTCTAGATAGGAAGCACTGTCGCAGAAGACGTGAAGTCGAGGACTATGAAAGTAGGTGAATACTTTTTGGTTAGTCTAGGAACTTTCAACATAGGACCCGAGGACTTGAACAAGGCATATCACACTTTTACAAATGTCTATTCACAACACTGGTCCCTACTGCATCCTTTACAGACGGCCTGTGAAACTATCGTAAGCATGACCCTCGATTAGAAGACCCACATCTTTAGTGACATCACACCTTTCGATTCTCTTCAAAGCACTGAAGTTGTTGTCTTAACTTCAATTGTTTGATTGGATCTGTGGGTTGTTGTCGTCCACTGATTAAATAGATTTGGTTAGAGGAATGGGAGGATTTGTGACGGAAATCCATTTAACAGAACCATTATCAACTCCTAGTAGGAGGAGACCGCCCTCTATGTCAGTGATTCTTAACCGGTGCTCCGCGGAGCACTAGTGCTCCGCAAGATTGTCGCAGGTGCTCCGCGAAACGAAAGCTAAACTCATATAGTATAAAAAAATATACATATAAATTTATTAGAACAAACTTTCAAATATATGTATATGCGGTATGTACTTAGTTATGAACAAAAATTTAAATCAAGCAGGCTGCATTTCAAATATATGTACATATATGCGGTATGTACTTAGTTCAAACAAAAATTTAAATCAAGTAGGCCGCATTTCAAATACACAAAGTAAACCAATGTGTTTTCAATAATTATTTGATTAAATTTGTGCCAAAAAAGTGAAAAAATTTATTTCAGTAAGTATATTACGTTATAATTGTAAATTAACATAAATTTAAAATAAAAAATTAAATAAATATGTGTACATACATATTTATTGTATTTATTTATTTAAATAAACTTAATATCAATCTCCTATGTTTTCATAAACTTAATTTTCTTATTCTGCATTAAACACTTTCGAAAAATACCTCTATTTACGCGTATATATATATGTATGTACTTATTCTTATTCCCAATTTATTTAGCCATGGACAAGTTCTTGAAACGAAAATGTAATTCTGAGAAAAATATTAATGATGGACCAAGTACAAGTCGGAGTAGTATTAATAGTGGTAATACAGAAGATGTGTCAACATGTAATAAAATAAGGAAGACTTATAGACAGTATTCTGACGAATACATCAATTTGGGATTTACATGGACCGGTGAAAAGGAGTGTCCAATTCCTAAATGTGTTGTATGCGGTGTAGAACTGTCCAATAGTGCTATGTTTCCGGCTAAATTAAACCGACACCTTACTACTACCCATGCTAATCTTGTTTCAAAAAATAAGGATTACTTTAAAAGGTTATTGGGCATGCAAGATAAGCAAGCAAAACAATTTAAATGTGCTATGACAATATCTGATAAGGCGCACATTGCATCATACAAGGTAGCCGAGTTAATTGCATTGAAACTAAAACCACATATTATAGCAGAAAGTCTAATTTTACCGTCATGTTGTGAAATAGTCAAAATCATGTTTGGAGAGGATGCAATAAATGAGATTATGAAAATTCCCCTATCTAATGATACAATAAAAAAAAGAATAAAAGACATGTCACTTGATATCGAGGAAACGGTTAATAATAAGCTTTCAAAGAAATTTTTTGCTTTGCAAATAGACGAATCTGTTGATATTAGCAGTAAAGCTCAATTACTTGCATTCGTTCGGTTCATTGATGAAAATGAAATAGTTAATCAATTTCTTTGCTGCAGAGAGCTTACAGGACATACAAAAGGAAAAGATATCTTTAATTGTATTACTACATATTTAGAAAAATACCAAATATCCTGGGATTTCTGCGTTGGAATTTGTACAGATGGATGTCCATCAATGGCAGGATCTATTAAAGGATGTGTTACAATTGTGAAGGAAAATAATCCAAATATCATATCTACACACTGTTTTTTACATCGGGAAGTTTTAGTTTCAAAAACATTGCCAAACACTTTAAAATATGTTTTGGATGAAGTGGTACAAATAGTAAATTATATTAAATCAAGGCCTCTGCAGGAACGCATTTTTAAACAGCTTTGTATATCTATGGATGCTAAGTATGAAAGTTTGCTATTGCACACTGAAATAAGATGGTTGTCTCGCGGTAAAGTAATATGTCGTTTATTAGAGCTCAAAGATCAATTGTTGTGTTATTTCCGAAATGCCGCTGTGGATAAATTTGCAAAAAATTTTGAAAATGATATTTGGTGTGCTAAATTGGCATATTTAGCTGATATTTTTAAATACTTAAATTCAGTAAATACAAGTATTCAAGGTAAAAATGAGAATATTTTAACAGCCACGGATAAAATACTGGGATTCAATAAAAAAATATTGCATTGGAAAAATCGAATAATAAAAAACAATACGCTTGATATGTTTCCTTCAATTCAAACTAAAAATGTCGCAGATATTATTCCTGCCGTAATAGAACATCTAACAATATTGGAAGAAAAAATCGAATGTTACTTCCCATCCCTTAAATTAGAATCCTATGACTGGATACGAAATCCGTTTGGGACATTTGAATTTTCTAATTTGGAACTGTCTTTACAAGAAGAAGAAGAAATTATTTCCTTGTCTACAGATCGATCTCTGAAGATGGAGTTCATAAAATTGTCTAATGAACAATTTTGGATTTCCGTCCAAGATGAATACCCATCTTTATCTAAGAAGGCAATCGCAATATTATTACAATTTGCTACATCATATCTCTGCGAACTTTGATTCTCAACATTAACAAATATAAAAACTAAAAAACGAGAAAGACTTCTCGATTTAGAAGAGGAAATGAGGGTAGCAATATCTTTTATTAGACCCAACATTGGCGAAATATGTAAAACTCACCAGGCTCAAATATCCCATTGAATTTGTATTATATTTTAAGTCATTTTGAACTTGTAACAATTTAGTTTTGTTAAATATATTGAATATATTTTATTTTTTGTATATTGTAGTTATTTGAGTTGAATAAATAAAAAAATAAAATACAAATTACTAGAATCAATGTTATTTGGTAAGGTGCTCCGTGAAGGTTTCATGTAATTAGAAGTGCTCCGTGAGCTCGAAAAGGTTAAGAACCACTGCTCTATGTGGTGGCGCATAGGAATGAAGTTTCTTCTTCTCCACGCAAACTGTCTAATGTGACTGTGCTAAGGTTTAATAAGGATACTGACGGCCGTAAGCATCTATTTGCTGATGAAGGCAGTCCTCTCTTCACTTGGATAATAATAATAATAATTATATTTGTTGTGCTACAGCCCATAGAGGGCCAGGGCCTAGCTTCTAGGCAACCACTCGTGTTGTGCGTGCTATTGTTCTCACACGAGTGGAAGGGACGTACAGTTTAATGCCGACTTCGAACGGCCAAGTTCAAGAAGCTTTTTCTAGACAGGAAATACTCTTTGAGCATTGACAGTAACTCGAAAGAGGTGCGACCGTGAACATTATTTTTGTCACACAGACAAGGGATCGAACCTATGACGTCGACGCACATACCCACAACGCCACTGGTCACTTGGATACTTCATTCATGGAACGGATCATCTCATATGTGCAGACTGCCATGCTTTCAAAACGGATTAAATAAAGAACAAAACGTGAAAAAATAAAAAATACCAACGTTTCATTTTGATTTTTTGTATATTTTATGCTTGTTTTATAGGAGAGAGAAAAAATAATTACTATTAATAACAAAAACTATGTTTTCTTTTTTTTTGCTTATTTTCTTTCATTTGTTTTCTTTTTCATTCTTACATTAAGATCACTTTATATTGTTGTTGTTTAACCTTCTCTTTCTATGTTTAAATAATTAATCCTTAAAATAAAATGAAACAAAAATTAATCAGTTTAGTTTAACCTATAAATTAACAAAAAAAAAATATAATAATAAGCAAACACAATAATAAAACGCACTCGTGCACAAAGGGAAAACATATCCGTATTCTGTCACACACTTCTTCCCCTTTACATCTAGTAAATATATTCAACAAAAAATTCATTTTAGTTTTTCGTTCTATCTTTCTCACGGTATTAATGCTAGACAAAGTATATAAGGAAACTATTGAACAAAATCGGTTTTTTTTCTTACTCACAATAGGAAAAGGAGGAGGGGTTTGATGAACTTAAAAGAACTGTGTTGTAGTTGTTACAAGTAGAAATGTTGTTGTTTTTTGGTTTAGAGTTAAAAGGGAAATGGAGAGAGTGAGAGAATGATTATTAATTTTTGGTTAAATATGCTGTGCTCCATGGAAGTGAATGATAATTCCAGAAAATCTGATGTGTCATGGGATTGGAGTCAACGACGCTACTAGATCAACGATAGGCTTGAAAGAACAACTGGTATTTTTCACTAGATCGTAAGGACTCAAGGGCAGACTTTGAATTTGAAGAAAAGGTGATGTGATTCAATGACGCTACTAGATCTTGAATGACTCAACGATGGGCTTAAAAGAACAGCTGGTATCTTTCACTAGATCGTTAGGACTCAAGGACAGACTTGAAATTTGAAGACGAGCCGGTAATAGTGTGATCCAGACATGATCAACCTCAGGAAGCAAAGCAGGGCGCAACTGAGCCAGAAGGAAGAGACACAATTTTCTGTTCAAGTTGCTCATTAGAATGCGCATGCGAATGAAGACAGCTCGGAGAGACGAGAGGAAACAAGAAACTAGGTTGTCCGCAAAGATCTAGCGTGCGATAAGGTGGGAGAACTTTAATGAATTTGAAGACTTATCCGAAGAGGGTGTCAACTCAATCAAAAAAAGGTTCCAAGAGTAACGGACGTTAACCGGCATAGTGGCAACACAATGGACCCTCGCATCTAAGTGAATCCATCGCTGATGATGGCCACTTCCACTGCACCTAACCCAACCTAAGGTGGGTATTAAATATAATTTAATCCCGATCAGGTCTTAATCGAGAGAGTTTTGCAGGCAGATCATGAGTTGAAAAAGGCCCATTGACGTGACGGTGGCTTGTTAGAGCCTTCACATCATTGACTTCAGTGGAACACTCTCTAAGAGAAGAAAAATGAATAAAATAGCTATTCCGCTCGTTTCTCGTTTGATAAGGCTACAGAAAGAAAGAGTTTTGGTTGTGTTGACATTTTATTTGAGTTTATCATTTGTTTTATTTTGCTCTTATAGCAATTTTTAACTGATGCTACTGCATTTTGTTTTGTTTTGTTTCTCTTTTATATTTATTTTGTTTCTTCTTAAATAACTTCAATTTATTTAAATATTTGTGTATATATATATTTGTTTTGTTTCTTTTTTACATAAAATTAAAGGTTTTCTTTTCTCGCTTGCAAATTGTTTTGTTTTTTTTGCATTCAAATAACAATAATTAGAGTTGTTTTCTCAAAAAAAAAGGTGTGTCCTTGTTTTGTTTAATTCACTAAGGGCTTCTTTTTATTTGTTTTCTTAAAGTTTTATCATCAAAAATATAAATTACATTATTTTACAAACAAAAGTCTGAACGAACTTTTATTATAGGTTGTTGTTTTTTTGTTGTTTTTTTTATATATATATTTCTTCTTTTTCTTTCAAATATATATCTATGGATATACTTGTGTGTGTGTTCTAAGTGGGTACATTTAAAAAAAAGAAAACACTTTCATCCTCTCAGCAGCAATACAAACACAAGTGTAATTCAACAGCAAATTTTGATGCAACAGTTTCTTGCCTTGTTTTGTTTTAGTTGTAGTTCTTTTTCTTTGAAAAAATAAACTTTAGACAATTTTCTAATTGAGTGTGGGTGAGTGTGTGTGTGTGAGGGGAGGGGGTGGTTAACATACATTTTTTGTTCGTTTTGTTTTGTTGTAACTACGAATATTTTAACAATTTCTTTTACTTTTTTGAAAAAAAAAAAACAACGAAAAAAATGAAGAAGAAAAGATATAGTGCATAACAACGCCATCTGCCGGTGTGTGTTTGCAATAGTAGTTATACATATACGTCGTAGTAGTTATAGTAGTAGTGATAGTTGTTTAAAACTATGCAGTTGTGGTTGTATGCGAAGTGTGTTGTTGAGGTGTTGGAGAATTACTACTACTGTTATTACTACTGCTATTGCATTGCAACATATTGTGTGTGCTACCGTTATGATGATTATTATTATAGCCAATATGGCTGGGGTGTGTGGTTCCACCACCGCCGCCGCCGCCTCCGCCACCGATGCAGTAGCCGCTTGTACCGCCGCCCGTTCGCATATCACCAAATTCACTTGTATTGAAATCCCCTAGAATCCCACCCATTAGGCCGCCACCGCCGGTGCGCATGTCGCACTGTTCACTGTTGAGACCTTTTTTAGCTTCTGGTTGTGTACATATTGGCTGTGCCATTGCATCACCATCAATTAAACGGCCAGACTGTAACAAATTGACATCCTCACTGCCACCGATTACGGTGCCGGTCATCGTTGTGACAGCCGCCCCGGTATGCACTTGAGCGGTTGCTGTTGCCTGCGCTGATGAGAGGGCACCCGTCGCCGATGATGCCGTTTGTATGGATGCTGTATCGCTGGAATTACTGCCATCGTCTGTTAGGCGTAACGCCACCTCGAGATCACGCAGTACGTCCGTTTCTTTTTCGTCGATTAAATTGAAGCGCCGATGCAGGGCGGTCAAGTGGGCAAAGGTTAAATTTAAATGTGTATGTAATCCTAGGAGGGCGATTTCTCTGAAATGCGCCGCATATAGATGAGCTATCACATGAAATTGCAAGCGTAGAATTTTACGGGCGATCGATTCAAACGAATTTGGAAATTCGTTGGCGTATTTGGTTGGGAATATTGACTCATCGCTGACTGTTTTCTGGGTGAATGTCATCACGTAGTCAATATATTGGGGCGCTGCAACACGGGTCTTCTTGCCCTTCTCATCGAACCATAAGTACGTTCTGTAAAGAGAAAAGAGAGAAATTCGTTATTTTTCAACTTCAACTATGGTTAACCTAATTCAACAAGAGAAAATGTATTCACAGAACGTGGGGATACACTATTTGGACGGAGTCCTTGTCTGACCACAGAGCTGACCTCAGATTCCCATTTAGCCATCCGTCCACCGCAGAAGCCCATAAATTGTAATTCCAGTGAAATTTCACAAAGCGAATTCCCTAATCCTTTTTTTCCCTGCCAACAGACGCCACAATCCTCCGTGGCTGGAACCTACTTTTCAATTGGATTTATGATTAAATACGGTTGACCATTTTCATCCAGTTTTTGTTTGCAACGTCCGTTTGTGGGATGTCTTGTTGCGACGGATGTTTCTGAGCGTCTGTGGTGGATGGACTTGATAATGAATGGGAAACGTGGTGACTCGACGAAACTGGCACGGAAATAGAAAATTTGGTGGGTGGACGATTTGAACCGGTGGCTGTCAAATTTGAATTGAGGCATACACCATCGATGACGCGGACACAGCAACACCATAGACATCAAGCATTTAAGGCATGCTTGGCAGTAGTGATGATTGGGACAAACAACAAAGGCTTTGTCTACAAATGCCTTGTAAACCTCACTAACCCTATTTCTTCAAGCTCAAGAAGCAGTTGAAAAGTAGTGGCATCTCTAGAAGCTGCACACGTGGTTCATCCGTGTCCTGTACAATAGTGCGGGAACATGCACAATCTCAAGTGCAGCAGAGAAAGCTCGTGGTGTTGGCTCAAATAATGCCGATGTCTTTGATAAGTCCACTAATGTCAGAAGTTACAAAGAGTGTTCTTATTAAAGGCAGAGAAGTTTAAGTTGATAGCACTGATATCTTTGACTTGGTTTAACTACCTCGTTCTGGGTCTGGTCCCTTTCCGGATGAAGTCGCATACAGTACTGAATCGTGTCATTAATGCCACACGATCAAACCATCCAGGCATAGCCATTCCCCTTTGAAGAACCAGCTGGTCAGCATTTAAGTACACGTGACTGTCACAGCTGAAGGAGTTGTGAGCCTCTTAAATTCTGTTTGGAGGCATTGTAGAGGGTCCCTTCTTGCTCTTAGGCTCAGGCCCTGCCCAATGGCCTCTTAGCATCCCTACGATCAGACCCAGGTCCACCCTGGACTGTGGCACCATACAAAGAAAAAGAAGAGGGCTTGGGAGCGTACTTGTCTTCTTTTTTTTGATTAATTAAAGGCCATATTTGCTGGACGTCCTGCAAGTGTCTAGTTGCACGATTTGGTGACACGGTAATTATTACTTTAATTGATGGGTAGGGGTCTCCTGATTAATTGTCAGTAGCACAGACGATTCCTCTATATCTTTAACTTCTGCCTCGACAGTGCAGTGGTTAGGCAGTCGAAATGGCAAAGAGAAGGATATCTTCGAGTCCATTGCCTGCGTCCACCTTGGAAAACTCCGTGTAAGCTTCTAGATAGTCAGGTTTTCTGCCATGTACAGTCCTCCTTCCCAGATCCGAGATAGATCAGTTCTTGATACCCAGATTCGAAGTCTTAGAAATAGAAAGACCTCGTCCAGCTGTTCCACTCCCTCCACCTAACTGCTGCCTTGGTAGCGTGTGCGGAAACATTCTGGTCCCTACTGGAAGCATGTGAGAAACTTAAGCCTTCTCGAGAGCCATTCATAGAGTGAAAATATGGTTGGAACAACGACGCACTGAATTTCCAAATTCCATCCAAATAAACTGCGGTCTATTGGTCGGTCCATACGTCTTCGAAGGAGATGACTCTCAAGACAGACAATGGTGCGCAGTATGAGATAGATACGCAACGGTCACATTGCAGAAATCATCTTCTTCTGAATTATGGCGATCATAACCCCGTAACTAAGCTGGTATTACTTAACCTGTTTAGAGATGAGATGGGTTCTTTAACGTGAAGACTTCCTCGGATCTTTGAACTTCTTATTCTACCAAGCACTTGTCTATTCAAGCTCTGCTGTCATGCAAAGAATATTCGTGTCAGTTGCTGTTCGTATCGTTGAGCCGTATGTGTGTGCCTGCCGTACAACTGCGATGTAGATCCTTCCTTTCAGATTAGGGGGCACAGAAGATGACTGAATATTCTCACCACTTATTTCACCCTACGCGATGATTGACATCGTAGTCACAGGTTCCTCCCTTTTTGATCATAGAGCACAGATATTTGAGCTCTTCTCACTGCGGAAGCACCTGCCTGGAATACCATTGAATGGATTGGAGAATGCGCTACTAGAGGTACAAATCCAGTGCTCTTCTTCTTATTTGTATGGCGCTACAGTCCGGGGTGAACCTCGGCCTCAACCAAGAGACTTTTCGCACAAGCGCGAGATTGACCCGTGGTTGAGGTCCTTCTCATTTTGGGTGCACCACCTTAAACGCGGGTGTCGTCTGTTGCGTTGTCACACCACAGGTTCGAAATCGAAGATATACTATATACTATACTGCTCGAGTAATACGATTTGATCAGCATTTATGTTGGCTTCAGCTTCAGCAAGGAATGACTGGTGCGCCATAGACAACAACAATAACCACAAGGGGACTAAAAACGCTTCCCTGGTGTACACCGACTCAAACCTTAAAGTTCTCCGAACTCTAACAACAAACCGACTATGGGAAACAATCTCCGAGGTGAACACAAGACCATCCCATCAGTGAATCCACCATTACACATCACAGACTGAAAATAAAATAAAATTGTATACGATTCTTACCTATTGCCAGGCCCAGTCATATCCGGACAGCCGGATGGTGTACAAAATTCACTAATTGTTCCATAAACTAGATTTACATGTTCGAAAAGTGCCAGTGCTGAAAAGAAACAAAAAACACATGAGTTAGTGAAAATTCAATTCGATCCCACTTCAATGCAGGCGAACCCACAGAACCCGCATCACTGTGAAAGAGGAACTTTCTAACAACCCTAATCATTGGCCATAAATTCTAAAAGGAAACTTTTCCCGAATTCGCCGCACTTTCGACAACTGTGACGAAGGTGGTGTTGGGGGTGTGTAGGATTTCGACTTGTTTTTCATTAAATTATTAAGTTTTAATCTGTTTGAATTATTAACTAAATGGGATGAGAAGTTGGTGAACCGTAGGGTTCGATTCAGGGGTATGGCCAGTCACATTCAGTCGGTTGAGGAGGGGGATGGAGTTAGTTGCAAAGTTCTTCTCTTACTTTGTGTGTCGGGGGCTATTGTATTTTACATTTAGCTGAGAGTAATTAATAAACAATCTTTAATTTCTGTTGAATGCAGATTAAATTGACGGCCATGGAGTGTGGTAATTGGATTTTGCCCAGGCTATCCCTGAAACGAAATCTTTTTGCCCGAAATAAGTGAACCGAAATGTAATTCGAATATAATGAAATAATGGACGTTAATTAAGGACGTACAGAAGGTTTTAATTATCTATTGATTTAGAGAGAGAGAGCGAGCAAGGGGCATTGAATAAAGTGTCAGCAGAAAATGGAGGGAGACTTCTCCTTTTTTTTCGCTCCACATCCAGGTTACTTAGAGGAGGAAACTTTTAACATAAACAACAACCAAAATGAGCACTTAATGAAATTGAAGTGCAGTTCTTTTATCTCGGGAGTGTAATTGGACAAGTTTGCGGATAGAGGCCACTTGGTGAAAAGTGAAGAACTAATTAAAGTTAAAGTTGCCAACGACGTAACAGTCTTTTTAATCTCTTCAAGCAGCATAAAGTACATAAAACTCTAGTAAATGCTCTTTACATCAGAAGCAAGTGTTTCATAAGGGTGAGCAGGTTTTAAGGTCTTCTTCGTCGACTGGAGTGTTAGAGTTGGTTGATGGACCAAACTTGGGTGGGTGGAGGAGGAGAGGCATGGACCTGGTCATACAATTTTGAATATCTCGTCATACGAAGCCTAGGCCATGTAGACAACCTAGCTCAGACCCTATGCGTCTTTGATTGTGGATCAAGACAAGAGAGGTCGTCCGCGTCTAAGGTGTACATCAACCAACGTGGCTTTTCAGTTTAAGTAAATAGTAATTCACGTTCAAATTTAAGCACGCTCAATGAGACGAGTTGAAGTCCCCACTATTTCGTTGCACATTTCAAATCAAGAACCAACTTCAAGCACATTCAATGAGACGATTTATACAAGCCCACTAGAGGACGCCAACGTCTAAGGTGGCGCTCCCCAGTGAAGAAAGACCTCAACTAACGTCAACCACACCAATCAGTAAGTATTGAAATGGACTAACTTGCGGAAAAATGCAGAAAGTGCTGCACAAAGAGGAGATGCGAGAGAGAGCTGTGAATTTCGTCAAGAATATTGATAGCCTAGAAAGCCACACCAACCACTCTGCTTTAGATGTGGCCGACACAGTATTGGCAACAATCGAAGATCAACTGAGAAGATGAAGGGACCATTTTTGTGCCCCGCTTAATGAGGAACAGGTGAGCTGAATCCAACGATGAGGAAATGTAGGGAATTTCCACTAACACTGGACTCCCAACAGCTGCAGAAATCCAAAATGTGATCAACCCCGTAAAATTTCACAGAGCATCTGGACTGGATGGCGTATCAGCTGAGTCCTTAAAGAGCCGATCCCGACACAACGACCTGCTGCTACCACGTATGCAGGTTATATGGGAAAACAAAAAATACCCCAGGGACTGGAACGATGGAAAGAGGGGAAACCTTGAGAACTGCAATAACTGGCGTGATTCTTATCTGTTTTCTGGAAAACAATAAGAACGATTACCCTCGAACGGTCAAAGGACGGGATCGAAAATGCGCTCAAGAGGCATCAGGCGGGTTTTCGTGTGTCGATCACATTAACACCTTGCGTGTACTACTAGAAAAGTCAACCAAGTTTACGGCACAGCTGTTCCTTAAGCTCGTACAATTTGAGAAGGCCTTTGACAAAGTCAACCGCGAATGGATCTGGAAATCATTAGATAGGTGACGGATTCCCCGAAGATTGGTTGCTGCAAGATTCGTCTATCTTCTTAATGGATAGCCTTCTGATTCTTTTGAAGTACGACAAGATATTCTGATATTCTGTAGCGAATCCTATTTCTCCTGGCTATAGATGATGTACTGACTGCCACCGTGGTTACAACTGAGGGACATGATATCCAATGGAGACCGTTGGAGAGGTCAAGCGAGATGTATCATTCGCTGCAAGACAGAAAAGGTTTCTTAACAGCAATTGCAATAAGATCAGATCACTGACCACTGGCACATTAGGCGATTATTCTGAGACAGACGCCCCTTGAGGAGGAGGAAGTCAAACAATTGAACTATCTAGGCTGTTTTGTGTCGTCTGTTGGTGGAACGGATCTGGATGAAGAGAGAAGCAGAATGTGGGCTTCGGTATGGGAGTTCAGTGAAATATCCCTACGCACCAAGTTAAGGCTCTTCAAATCCAATGTCAAATCCTTACTGTTGTACGCCTCTGAAACCTGGTAAGTCTCTACCTCCATCTCGAGGAGTTTAAAGGCATATGTAAACAGTTGCCTTAAGATTTTCTTTGCCCGTTCTTAAGATACGATGGACGCAAATTGTAGCGAATGAAAGACTGGCCCAAAACGGGACAAGAGCTTTTAAATGTCGAAATCAAGCACCGAAAGTGGCGCTAAATTGGCCGCACGTCGAAGAGACGACAGCATCGCGAAGCTGTCCTTCAAATAGAACCCTCAAGGTATAAGAGTTGGTGGGCTAAGAACTACTAGACAATCAACTGCATTGGCCGAAGCGGCAACGTTGAAAAGTAACGTTGCCACAGCTTAAGTTTCTGGCTGCAGATCGAGAAGGATGGGGGAAGTTTTTCGCCGGTTGAAGGTCTCATATGCGGTAGACTGTCTATAAGTCGAATTTCTCCGTAACTCGAATTTTTTGTTGGCCATATTTTTGCATTTTTCAGAACCCACTCTAAAAGTGGAAGTCCCTCCAACTCCTCAATACATTTTGATATGTCGTGGCAATTCGACTTAGGGAGAGTCCACTAAATAAAATAAATAAGCCACTAGATCGCACTGTAACCAGCTTGAAGGCTTACCTCTGCTCTTCCTAGCTGAAACGACACTTCTTTTCAAAGACCTTCTGTGGCATCAACGAAATTACAAGTGTCCATTTCTCTCCTACACGTTGGTCTTTCTGAATTAATTTCGATGAATAATTTGTACCATCTGATGTTCCAAACACAGTCTGAGGCCGAATTGACACAAAAGGACCTTGTATTCTCTTTCACCTCATTTCTCCGATCGAATGATGTCACCCGCAACAGATGAAGATGACTCAATGCAATTCAAAATCGATTGGCATCACCTTGAAGTGTCATTTGGAATCTCTCCACTCTTTCGGAATCTTACTCCGAAATGTCCCCTCGGGACGGAATGTAGGCGGTGTGACAAGGTAAGCCTCTTGCCATCCCCAATGGGCATACACTTCAGTCGTTATCAACAAAAGAAACTAAAAGTGCTGTCTGTCATTTAACAGTCAATCATCTCATGACATCCCCCATAAGTCACATGAATTAATTTATTTCAATCTTCACAGCAGTTTGCTTGGTATCTCATTGGAATTACTGCACGAAGGCACGACACAAGGTGGAGTGTCAAGAGTTTAAATTAACCACCCATTGAACGTTAATTAATCAATGAATCAAAATCAATGAAAAAAAAGGAAAGAATACAAAACAAGTTCATTCTCGTCCATTTATAGATGCCAACATGTCATCCGATTAAATTTATATATCAGACAACCCTTACACGTGGGCATCATTTATTTTTGGCGCGCATAACCAAAAGAAAAAAATTTCATTCGAGTACAAGTATCTTTCTTGTCTTTTTTGTTTAATTTTATTGAATTGACGTAAAGGTCAGTCGAATGACACGCTATATTGTGCTGTGTGGTATCCGCTGCAGACTGCAGTATTATTGCAATTTTTGGCAGAAGGAAAGGCAACACATTTTTGAGGTTATGCAAGACTTACGTCACCCCCGTGCAGTGGTGCAACATAGACAACCGGCAAGGGAATGTGAAATGAATGCAAATGGTCACAGTGTCATAATTGATTGTACAAGCGTGTTCAAGTGCAATGCACAGTGCGACAGTGCAAGCGAAACGACATGTTGGTTGGTGCATGAAATAATTTTAAGATACTGCATGTATTTTAAACAGAATTGACTTGCGTCACAGCGTCGAGTGGTGCGGTTCAAGGGATTTGTACAAAATTATATGTATATTTTATGGCCATTTAATGGATTTCATTTCATGCGAGGAAAACGAGTTCGTGAACACGATTCGAAAGGAGATATGGGATTTCCTGCTTTTAGGGATGAATTCATGGGGGCCCGCTTTGATGTGGAAGTTCTGCGAGCAGTAGAATTGATGCCGATGACATCCACAACTCGAGTGAGTCAAGCTGCATTGGGGAAAAAAACCGGTTCACGATGAGAGGGTTTCCGGAAGTACATCGAGAGGTGGTTTTAGAGACACACATCGTGGTACGTGGCATCCTCTTGAGCGTTTCCTGCGAAGGACACATCCAATCAAGGACTGCCCCGCCGAGAAAACCCAGTTATTCCCAGTCACTCAGCTGTGCCATAAAGTCACACGCGGAGCTCAAATCAATTCAATTCTTCTCCTCCATCTCTGCACAGAGTCAAAAACTAAATTTGCACACATTCCCACGAGGATTAAAGTTGGCCTGGTTTGTGCTTAATATCTCCGCTCATGCACACTGCTGCTCTCCAACTCTAAGGAACGATAAAATTCGCCCCCAAATTGCTTGCTTAAGGAGGAAGTTCATAGTGCAATGACAAGGTCATGAAAGTAGGATTTTATGTCATCCATGCGGGCGGCATAAACTTGCATCCACCGAGACCGAGGCAGAACTAGGTCGGTTTTATGACTGCCATGGCTACGTACAGATAACGAAACTCGATGGGGTTTATGGTTTTTACGCGATCTGGAAGAAGGGGAGTGGTTCTCTTGAGACACACATTCCCCCTCAGTTGCCCGCCCTGCAATCGATTCGGATGTCGACGAATCTAATGCGTCTTGTTAATGGATTCTCATTAATATCTATCTCATATCTCCCGCTTCATACACAATATTTCATTCCTCTCGAATAGAGGTCAGAGGTGTTCGTTTCTTTGAGTTGCTTCAAGAATCTATTTTTGGGACCGCCTGATATGAGAGAGATTTATTTATGAATTCTTTGTTTTTGTCTACTTACTATGTGACGCTAGCCATTCGTTATAGTCTAAACCAGCTGGAAGATCAACTAAGGCTTTGAGATCAGCTTCAGGTAGTTTACGCTCTAAAACACTCTCTTCTAGGTATAATTTTGTATCTGTTGCATTTTGGTCGCCATCCCGTTCTTTGCGACGGGCTTTTCTGTAAATAAACAAGACAAAAATTATTTTTATTAGATTCGGTTGATAATGGAGAATTGTTGTGCTAATTTTGGAAATTATTTCAGTTCATCTTGGAGAGATAAGAGGAGACAGTGACGTTAGACGAGTCCACAGAGATGTTTACTTTGGCGTGAATGAAAGCAATGACTGTGCGATGTTAAGCATGGATTAGTGGAAGGTTTCAGCGCAATCGATTTGAAGAAAGAGGAAAGAGATTATTTTCAAGGACATGTCCTTATGTCTTAATGATCGTCTGTGCATCGGAGACATGTTGAACTCCTCAAATTCTACGAAAAGTCAATTTTTGCTGAGACTGTGGTGATTAAGAAGATAGATGGGACACTCCTCAATCTCTGACACTGCCCCATTCTCTGTGAGCTTCGGTATCGAGCGCTGGGTTCTTCCTAAAGAGCTCAAGTTTGTAATGAACTTATCGAGACTTTCAACGTCGAAAAATGTTTTTGGACAAGGCGACACGCTGTCGTGTGACTCACAGGTCAACACCAGAGGCACGATCTTTCAAAATTCTGTTTAGCTGATTGCTTACGCGGACGTGATTAGACGAACACAGCAAGTCGTCAATGAAGCTTTTGCTGGCGTTGAGGCCGATAAAGTGGGCCTATTGGTATATCAAGGCGAAGCTAGGTATGTGCTGTTATCACGGAAGGACGCACGACATCGGCGACTCGAGCGTCATAATGGGCAACAGAAACTCTGGGTTAGGCAAGGACCTCATCTTTGCAGTAAACAGGGACATGACACGAGTACCGAAATCATGTACATTACTCTTGCCGATCGCTGCTTGTTAGAGCTTAAGAGGCAATTAGATTTGCTGGCGTTGATGGCGTCTGGAGGAGAAGAACGTTTAAGGCTAGGTCATGCAGAGCGGAAGGACACAACAGCTTCGTCCCGAAGTCTTCGAATCGGAGCTATTGGAACAACGCCAACGAGGACGTTCTCGAGATGGCGCATACAAGTGGAAAGGGATCTCAACCAACTTGGAGAGCGCAACTGGAGGCAGCTTGCGAAAGATCGTGTTGGCTGGAGAGGTTTGTTGGTTGAGAGCCAGGTCCACACCGGACTGTAGCGCCAAACAAAGAAGAAGAGGAAGCTAACAACCGTGTAAGAGACCTTAGGTAGATGGTAGATGGATGCCCTGTGACGGCTTTCTTATAATGGATCACATTTCAGTTACATATCGCTAAGTGCTCCAGCTTTGAGAAGAAACTACCTCTTCTTTGCTAGGGATGGGCAATCGTAGAGCAGATGTTTGGAACACTCCGTTTCTTCCTAATTTCTGCAGTTTCTTCAAATAGGGTTATGCGTCATGTTTAGACTCATGGCAAGAGTACCTATGGCAGGGACCCACGTTAAGACTTCTACTAGCACTGATGTTGAAGATGTTAATTTGATCAGCTTTGGCCAGGGACGCCAAGTCCATACCCAGCCTAAGACATCGAGTACTGGCTCTATTTAAAGCTTTGTCTTCTAGTTTCTTACTTAACGCAGACGGAATTTTCTTTCTGCCGGCTGCAATCATTGTTTCGTAGCGGAGAGAGACGAGGCGGTCATACTTTTCGTTTCTTTGGATACCCGTATACCCCTGTATTCAGCAGCAACCGAGTTCACAAAGAAGGTCTCACGGATGCTCTGTCCGCCTAATCTTACCAGCTTCGATGTCCGAGTTACTAAATCTATGGCCCTTATTCCCACATGGCTTTAAGAAGAGTGAGAATGGTGATCGATTTGTTGATGCTGCCCCTGTATCGCAGCCACTTCCTTGAAAGACACTGCAGTCACCTCTCAGTGCCAGGGATTTCTCGAATTGCTCACAGGAGACCCTCTCAATGAATTGAAACGAAAAAACCCACCCACCGTGAGCGTCACCCTAAGTGCTGTACACTTAACTCTATTCTATTCCATTTAACAACATCGGAACACATTAATTACTTAGAAATTACACAACAACAACAGCAACAAATCATCACCAGTTCACGAGTTGTTGTAATCATTCAACTATCAGATAAACACATTGTTTACGAATGACGTTTGACTGTGTGTTGTTGTCGTTTGCAGTCGTATCGTAAATACGATCACGCGATTGAAAACTCATTATCAAGTGTCAATATATTATTCTGTCATATTTTGTTATCAACTATTCACACCTACACAGATTTGAATGAAACACGTATTTTATTGCTATGCCATTTTTTTTTGTTTTCACAGAGAGAGAGAAGTGACTGCTTGTTATCGTTTGTTTTTCATTCAACAACAACTCTGTCTGGATGATCATCGTGTGTCATTTGACTTATGTTTAGATGGTGTTGTGTTTTTGATGCTTCCACAAGAAAAATTTGCAGAATTAATCACATCGACTGGTGACAGGTGACTGACTCTTTATCACCGCAAACGTGTGATCGTAAAGGTGACAGTAAACTTTTATTTTTTTGACAAGTGCTAATCTATGTCGTGACTAATGAAATGTCAATGACTGACAGTAGTTACAATTACACGACTTTTCAATCGATTTCAACAGAAAAATAGTGGAAGACAGACGGCCGTGACAGACAAAATGTTGGTGACCCTTCCTCGTGACAACCAACACCTCAATGACAAATAATGAGAGGCCGCACATTGGACAAAAAATTAAACTTATTTACAAAACGTCACTTACATTCGCATCATACTTTACACAATGCACTCAATTATTAATGCACACAAATATTGATCTATGGTCAGCGTGGGTGCTGAAACAAGACACGGCGCCACTGTCTCGCACGCCAACGGCAATTGGTTTGGACGACGTTCCATAATTTTGCAAAAATAAAACTCGTGCCGTGTCATCGTTAATTAATGCATTCGCCAATACAGTGAGGGCAGGAAAACAGGGGATATTAGTTGAAGTGCATCAACACCGTTGCCGTGCCATACGAGGTGTTGACAATTATTTCCCCATCACAGTCATCCATCCATTCACCGCCAGGATGCGTGTGGAATGAAATTTGATCGCTGTGTGGAGTGATTAATTTTGACGCTGATGACCGAATTCCGATGGGAATTAATGCGATTAAATATGCCCTTAATTAGGCGACTCTGATTATCATGGTTGCTGCTGAGATAATTGGTTTTTGGTGTTCATTTACCACCAAAATAGTCACAGTCCATCAACTTAACTATGATTCAGTGATATCCACAGTCGCTGTGGAAAATTCATGTCCTTTTTCCCCATGAACATTTTCACGTGAAGCTCTTATTCATTACGACGCACTTGGCAGTTGCTACGTGCGGTCAACTCGCTTTCATATCTCACAAATTGACACAATTATTCACACTTCCTCTGCGCACCAGCACGTAACCCTAATCTTAAGACAATATTTGCTTCCTGTCCATTGTCGGACTATCTAGATGCGTTTTCCGTTTATATTTATTTCCCTCTAATCGATGTGCTCCCTTGGCTATCAAGCGCTGGAAATTTCCGAGCTGGGTGTGTGATTAACTTCGACTATTGCGACGTTGACAACACCTGTTGTGGAACTGAACAATGGCAACCATTGTAAGTGAATTGCCTCACCATTCCGCCTTATCTCAAACACGGTGGGTGATACCAATGACTTCTGAATTGAGGGCGACTGTTCTGTGCGACACCCGTTCCAGTCCCTCTTCTTCAACTTCGGTGTTCGGCATTCCCCTACGCCATTAAGGTTTGTTTCTTTTTCGCTTTGCTCCTCAAGATGAATCTACTTCGAGGGTAAGTTAAACATTCACTAAAAATCAAAAGCTGGAGAATGGCGAACAAAAATGAAGTAAAACAGCGGTTTGAAGGACTCTTGAGCGTACCTTGCCCTCGCATAGGGGGAGCGAAGGCATAAATGCGCCTACTTGAAAAGATTCCCCTCGGGAATTCAGAAAACCTCCTGAGTTCCCTGGAAAGACCGGTGCTGTCGTGATGAGTGTGTGATTACAACGATTTCACCAGATTGATAACAGAGTTTGGTCAATTCCCCGGAAAGATTTGCTGACACCGCCAATAACTCATGGCCAGCGGAATCATCTGCAGACTCCGATGACGCACAAAGGACAGATTATCTGACTCATAAAAAAATGCACGGTCCACACATGAATCACAAATGCAGGATGCCCCCACAAACAAAAGCAAGGGTTTTCGATTAACCTGTCACGTTCAGGAACTAGTTCATTACTCATGTGTGCATTTTACACGCGTAGTTCCTTTCAAATAAATCATCATCACTTTTGACACAATAATTCCGTTACATACCCCCTTAGTCATGCACTACACACACTATATGCCGCGATAAGCAACATAAGACAGCCTTGACTGGTGTGTTCAGTTGCGACTCTTTTCGCCCTGACCTTGGAAATAGAGAAAACAACCGTACTTCGTTGTTTCAATTTTCTCCCCCCAAACACACACGCACACACAAACGTGCATATTCATTTCTGTCACCATCGGATGACAAGCAGAACGTCATTTAATTGTTTTATTTACTTCCAGAGCCACAGTTGACAGTTTCCGACGAAACAAAAAAAAAAAAAAAAACAACAAACTTATGTAGGGCAACACAACAAGACGTCACGCCATTTGGAAATTCACTTCTCTATCTCTCTTGTCGTCCGTTCGTGTTGCCAGCGAACAGCGCAAGGCGAGTCAGGAAAAATCTTTAATTCAATGCTCAGACGTGACAATTACGCATGCATTCGATGCGATTGCCGTTATGCGAATTGATGATGCATACGTCAGAGAGCTTCACATATCACCCGACTGATGGAGCCACACAACCGTTTTGTTTTCATTTCTGATGGCGAACATGTGACAGTGTGTGCGAAGCTACCGCACAGCCAGCGATACGCAATGTTCACATCGGTTTCCATTGGTCTTCTTCCATTCTAGCGTGAGCTGACACGCTTTTGGAAGTAATTACACGAAACGTCAGATCATTTGAGTCATTATTCAAACGGTAAAGTCTATGCTTAACTTACGGTAGTTCGAGAACAGAGCAGAGGGAGAGGGACACACACAGAAGACGTGAGCGCACAAATAGTGAGCACTCATTAAGCTTGCGTGACGCGGCAAAGGTCAATAATTTGTTGTTTGTTGTTGAGTTTTAAATGAAATCATTGTGCGAAGGAGACGGAAGGCGCAGCAGTTAAACCGGACCATATGTCAAATGTTGTTATGTCAGAGATCGGGCGTTTGTTGCGAAAAAGAAAACAAACACACAATCTTGCAAAACTTCCAAGCGGCCAGCATTCGTATTGGTCACGTAGATTATGTGTGTACGCGCAGATTTAATCCCACGGAGCAAAAAAAGAAAAAAAAATACTCAGTTCATTAATCAACTTTTTTTTGAAGTATTTTATGACGCTTGAGCCAATCCAATTATCGCTATCTTTCACACATGGCACATATTGATTTCGAAATACACACATGTTTCCATTTCAATCGCACGGGAAATGGGTTTCGATTTCGAATTCGAACTCTTTTCAAAAGTGTAAGTTTATGTAAAAATCTTTTCAACGCACAAGCCCGCACGGCGAACAACAATTGCGTCTAGCTGTCGCCCAGCGATAAGCGTGTCGCCTTCCTGACCATGTTTGTTAAGTGCTACTGAAATAGTACGATGTCTCATCGCCCATCGGGTACCTGTCACGTTCTCCTGAGCATAATTCCATGTTGGTTACGTTTTTTTTCTTTTTATGAGTGTGCACTTGTTGAAATGATGAAATCATTTCGGAGAGTGAACAAGAGAGAGAGTGAAACGAATGACAGCTTTGACAGCTGGTCTTGGCCGTGAACCTGCATGTCAGACTGTTGTTGTTAGAGTTCTAGCTAACGGTGTTGTGATTGGAAAATTTTTGCTGTTATTGTGATTTCGAAATGAAAGCGGGTGTTATTGTTTTGTCTGTCGGACGGATTAAATACATTTTGATGTGGGTTAAGGGACTTTTAAAGGTTTGTTTGAAAATGTGGTGACATTTGGAGAAATGATCGAGGATTCTCAGGGATTAGACGACGCACTTGTGGACAATTCGTGAGTTAGGATAGAAGGTGGTGTTTGATATGAGATCCCTATTTCAGGCGTGAATTTTGACAAGTAGATATCATTTTTGACATTTTCTAAATATGCGGTGCGTTAGAACTCTTTCGGTGCGACTGCGCATTTGATTTTTTGGTGATATAAAATTCAACGTCTTTTCACGATTGAAATCCCCATTTTATCCATCATTTTCTACATTTAGACGGCAGTTTAATTATAAATATGGCGTGAGTCAGATATCAAAATATAAAATGTGCGTTGAAATCCCTGTTTTAAACGTCAATTCTGACATTCAGGCATCAGTTTTGACATTGATCATAGTATTGCTTGATTGTTTCAAAAGCCCTACACCTACTCTCGAAAAGGAAATGTGTGAACTAACATGTCTAAGAATCGAAGGCACTTTACGAGCATATCACCACACAATTGAGGGCATTTAACATTTGACAGCCCGTTGTACATAAACAATTTTTTTTTAAATAATCTCACAACTCACCCAGCGACACATATAAATATATCCACCGACTCCTGGGCATACTTCAACAGTGTACCAAGTGATTCACCAATCTTAGCCGGAATCTCTGTGATTTGCCACATAAACTTCACTGACTTCACCAAACATTTAATGATGTATGATTCCGAGTTTTCATTGAACTCTTTCATTCGGCGTGGTTTTAAATAATTCTCCTTAATATTTCACAAAAAAAAATCACATGAAAACCACCACAAAAATGTGTATGTTTTCTTTTGTTTATCTTTGGCTTGAATTTCCCCCGCAAAATCTATGGCACCATTCACTGACGACTAAACACAAGAGGGACTACACCACTGATTTTTTTTTTTTTTACTGGCAAAAATTTTTACTGCAATATATCACTAAATTGAAAATAAAAACGTATAAACTTTGAATTTGTTGTTGGCAATTAAATAGCACTGAAACGCGCGGGATGGAATAAATTACAGAAGAAAGCAAAAAAACAACGAAACAGAAATTATTAAGAATATACAAGTGACACGGCTTGTTGTTGGCCGTTTTCTGATTGTTTTCGTTTGTCAGCGTTAATTGGTTCTCTCTCCCTTCGGGAACGACACTCGGGCACCACTAACCGAGGGCATACATTCAAAATTCGAACAAAACCAAACCGAAGTGAACACTCATTCAATTCACACTACACACTCGCTCACATCAGTGCACACACACACACACACCGCCTCTAACCCACACACACAGACAGTGAGTTACTTAAGTTGTTCTCGCGAATTTGTTTGTTTTTTTTTTCTCGTTCATATATTGTTTTATCATATCAGCTCGGTAGTCGGTAGATAGATACTTTTGTAACTAAAGCGCGCGACAGGGCGACATGCAGCATTTGGTGATAAGATTTCGCTTGTCATTTGCTGGTGAGAGAACTGTGAAGTGTATGGGTGTGTAGTTTGATCAGAATTTTCTTATCATCCCAGAACCCCCCCTACTGACTGCAGGCAGTACACATCAGTAGCTGTGCTGTGCTGTGTTGGGCTTGAGGAAGATTTGCAAAACTTGAAGCAGAACTCTTGCGGTACGACTGCGCATTTGACGGGGATGACGGAATTCAACGTCTTATCATGTTTGATTGGGAGGGAGACTTTTGTATTTTCCGTAATTCTGGGGGAGATTGCAATCGTTATCTAATCGATTGGACGGGTTTAATGAATTTGCGGCAAAGGTGGGCAGATGTGTAGTTTTTACTATGAAATTTGGCGGCTTGTTTGGTTGGAATGATTTGTAGGGTCATTAGAGGGGCCACTGGCATTTCAACACATCATGGTTGTAGGTCGCAAAGAAACGTTTTTAATTAGCGAGTGCACGTTTTACAGCAGACTCCGTAAAGGCGAAAAGAACGATTTGCAGTCGTTAATATTTGGCATCATTGTACAAACTTGAAGCATTGTATGTCGAAAGCGAATGCCCTTTTTACATGTCTCCCCGTCATGCCTACACAAATCTAAGCACTGAAGGAGGGGAGGAACAAGAAGAATGATTCAAAATCATCCCGATTTGGCATCACTTACGAAACTTTTACAACAGCAAATCGAGCGCACTTTTTAGATTTAGCGGCATGCCCACACAAGTCTAAACAATGAACAATTTAAGGTAACGAACAAGAAGGATTCAAAGTCATGACGATTTGGCATCACTTGAGTACAAGCAAATTTGAGTACAAGTTTTAAATTTGACCCCGTTACGCCTACACAACTCTAAGCAAAGAACCATCTAACGGAAGGAACAAGAAGAAGGATTCCATGTCATCACTTCGCAAACGTGAACCACTGTAAACCGAGTACAAGTTTTAAATCTGCCCCCGTCGTGCGGACACACAGTCAAGTCGATCATAATCTACAAGAATAATTCGAAGTAACCCAAATTTGGCATCACTGCACACACCTAAGGCATTGTTTACACTGTTCACACTGTTCACTGTTCACTTTACAGCCCCTGATCGAACCAGATGACCGACGACGGATGCATTTTCAGACACGACCGACTACCTGAACCAAAACTGCTCATAATTCTATATTTATTCCCCTTAACACGATCATTCAACCACACAAGGTTATTATTTTTCGATTCTTTTTTTCGCCGTTTCGATTTCATGAATGAAAGTCACAAGGAAGTACAAAAAGTTGACAAAAGCCCCATCAAATAGCCACGTTCGACATCGCATCATCCCCAAGCGATCGTTTAATTCGCACGACTGATGGATCCTTTGATGATTAAATCACTTAGCAGTCGCTGCCCTCCCCTGTCGCATGACGTAGCGCAGTGATTTTTATGAGTCTCTTTTTGACATCACTTTTGATTGTCAAACGGGTTTCGTTGAAAATCAACTCACTGGCGTGAGTCATCTTTTGGGGACACGCCGCCGCGTGGGATCCGACCGTAGACAAGTAGTCGTCATCGTTTAGCACTATCTGTCGGTCGGTTAGTTTGATAGACTTTCTAAAGAGCTGATGTGCTGTATTTCATTCGGTTAATGGACATGTCACGTTAGAGTTGTGACACAGTTTTTTCGACTTGTTTGATTAGTGAGTGATTGAAAGTGAGACATGGACATTTACACTTTCATTTGGGCGATACATCAAGAGTTCGAATGTCTCGAATGCGAGACAATGCAGTTGCTATCCAAACGAGCTTCCAAATGACGGGGGGTTTTCTTGCGATCGCGAGGGGGAAACCCATTGAGTCACGGCATATGAAACAGGAACTCAACCATGGCCTTCCTCATTGAATAATGTGTGTTCTTTCGGGGTTCACCCAGATGCTTGTGGAAAAATTCCAAAGGCCCTAAGCGGTTTGTTTTGTGCTCATCAACGAGTTTATGGGCATTCTTAAGGTCAACGCGGCTCTAGCCAGACGACCTCAAAGATGTTGTGGGCTTTGAAGTTCGACACAGTTTTGTGTTGCTTATCATTAACGACTAATACAAGGGAATTGATGGGCCATTAGCTTTGAGATCAGGGTCAAATTCATGTGAAAGTCATGCCTTAACTCAAATCAGGCTGACTTGTTGAAGTCCCACACGAATCGGCAAATAAATCAGTATTCGCAAGAGAAAGCATTGCCTTCGAACAGATAAAGTGCACAGCACTTCAAGGTAAGACGACTTCCACCCAGAAATAAGGGTTATGACCTCAACTCGATCTCCGCATCAGTTTGAGTGTCGTGATTGTTTTTGTTTTTTTCACTCTGTTTCCTCGTTCATTGTGAACGGTGGCGTATACGTATTTTTCTCCGTATTTCCTATCACCCAAGCCCACATCACACACACACACACACAAGCCGCGTCAATGGCAACTACTTTCGCTAATCGTCACCTGCAATCGCAGGTAATATCAAACGAAATCTGTACGCCAAAACGAAGCAGAAGTCCGAGAGCACACACGCCTCGACAGCACTGACTATGACTTTGTGTTGCGTAAAGAACACGTTTCCCTTTCACCTCGCATTCACAGACGTACCCGCGCACACGTCGATTGTCATTGATAACGAGACGATCGCGATTGGGGATCACACGACACAAACAAAAGATAATCGATTTCGCCGAATTTTTGTTGATTTTCCGGTCTCGAAAGCCAGTCAACAACTTCACGCCACACCTCTGCCGTGTGTCTCGCGCTTTTATCGCCCACCGAGCGAACTGGTCAGGCTCAACCTTGACCGCGTGCAACGTCGTTTTGGTTGTTTTTGTTGCTCGCTATGTTCGTCTAGCAGGTCTCTCTGCCTCACCGCGCGGCGAATTGAAAACAGAAACATCGCATGACCGAAAGAAATACGGAATCCGTTTGCAGGTGTACTTCAAGCCCCATAACTCACCGGCACAAAACCGATTCTCTTTACGCAACTACGGTCCAACCGCAGTCCACACTGGCGAGCGAAAATGAAACAACTGATCGCGAGCGGCGGCAATGCGAGCGAATTTCCCCCCAATCTGGCGGCGGCCAAGCTAAAACGAGCTGTGGAAACTATTTCAGCTGGTCGCCGCGCGTCGTAGTCGCTGTGTTGTTGTGCGCCGGGGCTCAGCATTGCTTGACATTGGCCATCGCCAATAATAATTGCCGGGTGAGTGGATCCCTTCCACCTTCGGTAGCCCAGCGCATTGGCCCACAGCCGGTTTTCAACGTTGCCCTCCCCCAGGTCCCTCATCGTGCGGTTTCTTTTCCGGAAGGAGGAAGGTTGAAGGCTGCAGGCGAACGGGGCGGACAGACAGACAGTGGCTCGGCATTATTTATTGTTAATTAATAACTATGCGTGAGTGCGTGTGTGTGCGCGAGCGGGCTTGTGGCATTAGACACATGGAATTATGGGCGTTTGACCTGACAAATGTCAAGGTCACGCAACATTTGTTAATGACCAGCGATTTGTTCGGCAGTAACGCAAAGTGCGCGCAATGGTTGAATAGAAGGAAGTGCCGTCGTCGGGTTGAGTGCTGAATGAATAAATGCGTGGGCGGTGGTATTGCGGAAGTGGCACGAGTGCCAGTCGGCTGACCTATATTCGCTCGATTTATGTTGCGGCAGTTAACCAGGGAAGTTCCGAAATGGATATGAGGGTAGTCCTTTAATTGAAAAGGCAAATCATTTGTTACATCGAATGACAGCTAAGTGGGGGTGGATTTTTTGTCTCTTATTTGTCAAATTTCAAGCTGTTCTGCACATCCTCAGGTTAATTATAGCCCATCTGTCAATTTTCATCCGCAAATCTCTCCACTGCCTTGACAGCTGTCACATTTCCATCAAACCCCGACCACCAAATGCATTTTCTCTAATGACTTAAATAATTTATAAGTTCACAAAAATGTACAGTCCGCTAAATAAATTCTCACATGTTTAATTTCACATCGAGGTCCGCATCGAAAAACGCAAACACTTTGGATGCTTGCAAAATATTTATAAATCACATTTCACAGCGTGTCGGTCGTGTGACGGTGGCCAACTGCGATTTATTTCTCCTTACGATAAATAAATAAATTATTCATTTCTTTTCGGGGGGCAGAGATATTGCAAATGAGTAAAAATAGTTGTAAAATTTTCTCCCCTCAGGTGACAGCTTTCTCACACACGTCACATTCGTCGCAAGCAGAGTGAAGTTTGCAGCGCAATAAAAAACAGATGACACAAACCGCCGTGCTAAGAACACCTTGACTGATTGGAGACTTTCATGGGAAATGTCAATTAGTTGAAAGAAAAAAAAAAACACAACACCCGGGGCGTAATTATAGCAAGAGGCTGCACTAAATCATCGAACTGTAGCGCGAAGCATTGCATGGCGTGGCGTGGCGTGAAATAAATCAATAGGTGCTGCTGCCAGGCGGGCTGCCATTTTGTTTTCGCTCGATTCAATTAAATGTTTCATAAGGCGTTTGGGAATATATGCCCCATCGATTGAATGGGTTATTAATTGAAATTCTCCCATTGACTTTTGAGTGGGGTGTAATTTATTTGTGCTTCCCTTCAAAATGCCACGCTGAAGGCAAGGAATGGGTGAAAAAAAAAAACTAAATTCTAACGGTGTTTGTGGCTACCGCTGTTGACCGTGAGTTAATTATAGGCGAACATTTATTGCAAAATGACGTAATTTTATGGTGTCTAGAATTGGGGTTACACATTACTGCATGGAGAGTATGAGTTGTGTGTGTGATTGGGGTGCGAGTGGGATACTGCTGAGAGGGGACTTGGAAGGTAGGTAGGCAGGTGCTCTTGCGACCTAGCGGCAGAGGCTCATTTAGACCAACGAGTTGGGTACCTTTGCACATGAGACCTTTGTTCTACTGGAACCATTCTACAACGTTCGAAAACTGTAGTAGTTTTTTCAGCTCTACACCGTACAACATTACCAGCTCAGCCAAGTAGTGTTTACCCAAGTACTGCTTCTTTCCTGGTTATTGGAAAAGCAGGTGTTGCACAGATTCTATATCTCCCTCATCTCTGCAGCTCTTCAGGCATTGTGTGGTATGTTCAGACGTGATGCATGCGTTTCTGTTGCACAGGGGACCCAATAAGAGTTTGCACTCTCATTGCAATTTAAACTGATCTGTGATTTTTACCCCTTTTTTATTCAGCGTCGGCCAGAGAGCCCTTCCTATTGCTAAAATTTCCAGACGGAGCCATTGAGTTTTTACTCTATCTAGGACAACGTCTTCCATTTTGTTCTTATAGAGCTCAGCGGCGTGAGTGAGGAAGTGATTGCCAGGGATACTCCACGAACGCTTTTTTGTTGCTTGAATGCCGGCCACGTACCCAGCATTTGTTTGTCAAGGATATTTCACTGACGCCTTGTCTGTATAAACTGACAATTTTCGATGTCAAGATGTCCCATGCCATAGTTTTTATTGCCGCTTGGCTCTCGGTGAAGATAGGGATCGTTTTCGTAGCGCGAGTGCTGCTTCATGTATCGCAGAAACCTCAGCTTGTAAGACGCTGCAATCATCTGTGTTCCTGTGCCTGTGCTGGCACTCCTGTTTGAGTGTGTCGGTACACAGCTAGAGTTCCCTATTCTCTCCTTATTGTCTCCGATCCGGAAAACAAAGTTGAAAGGTCTTCTCCTAAGCTTGTTGGTGACAGGGTATCTGTTTGCTGCTGTCCAACACTTCAGTATGGAATCGTGCGCATATGGCTTGTCCCTCCAAAGATCAGGCTCTTTGAGACTCAGAGCCGATGAGGCTGCACTATTGCTGCAGAAATGGTCGAGGGTATGAGGGAATAAGGCGGCCTCGAGTGCTGCCTTCGGTGTCTTTCTGAGACGACCTGTTATTCCTTGGCTGGCCTATCTTTGTATTTTTGTGATCTGCCTCAGGACATATTTCTTCTCCAGTGCTCTACACATGTCAGAGGACCGTAGGTCAGGATATGTCTTACAACTCTCATAGTTTCCGACCTCAAGTTGACCCAAAACCACGTTTGCACGTATAGCTTCTTAATACGATCCTCAGTGTTAGCCTTCCACAGAACTATAGAACCGCCTTGGAAGGTTAGTTGGGCCTAGTCTGTTTGGAATCTGTGCATACTTTTAGTTTGAAGGCGCATAGCAGTTCTGGCGCGTCGCTGAAGGATTTGCCATTGTTGCCAAGAAAGTCTCCAATCGTCTTTAAATATAGCTCCATTCACGGTAGCAGTCTGTCTGACAGAAATAACTCGGAACTAGCTCTATTCACGATAACTGCCGTCTGACGAACTAACCCGGAATTCAATCCACCGTCCAGCAGATTGGCCTTGGTGACCACGTAAGACGTGACTTCTGTCTAAAGCTCAGAAGTAAGTCTCCAATCTCCTAAAAATCTAGCTCCATTCACAGTAGCCAACTGCATGACAGAATCATCCCGGAATTCGATTCATCGACCGTCCCTTAAAGAGATCTTATTAGTCCCTTTAAATCACAAGACGCCCCCTCGACTGTCGATGTAAACACTTCCAGAGCACTTTTGCAGCACATGCCTCTCCAGCCCTCTCCATCGCCAATTCCTCCACGTGTTTACATGCCTCGTTCAGCAGCTGTAATCCAATTAAATCCGTATTCAATCCCATAATAATCTCATCATCGAATGACGTCAAGCACGAGTGGCAAGCCGGATCTCCAGCGCCAAAGAGATTGGTCTGACAGATGAACAAAAAAAAAAAAAACTTTTCATGTTGCCCCCGTCCACAGCACGACTCCTGTCAATCTGCAAGAGAGATTTCCATTGTCTCTGCCCACAATGAGCGCCACTGATTCAATGGGCCATCCAACCCATCGCCGGAGCGTTAGCTAATGAACTGAAATTGCAATCATTAGGCCAGTATCTTCAGCCATTGATGGTCAATGATTTAGCGGCGAGATCCAATGATCATCTAAATGGACGGCGTCGTTGTTTTTTTTTTTTGCAGTTAATCAGAGCGCGCATCGGGCGCTAGCATACGCGGTTTCATTGCACTGCACTAGGGCATCGGCGGCGATGCGTCAAGTCGAGGCACACACGAACGCACAGCAAGAGTGCCACTCACTCACTCACTCAGTCGAGATTCTATTTTCGAGCGATCATTCGCCGACGCGCCGCACAATCGAGGTCCGACGCGTTGTCGATTATGACAAACGCGGCCGGGAGAACTAATGGCGCCACTAGACGAGAGATGAGGCGAAAGAGATTTTAAAGCTTTTTGGGTTAATGGACGGGAACGCGTTAATTTTTACTGAACGCACTTCCTTGACACACTTCGCATTAGATTTACTCGCGCAACGATGCCAGCCAGTCAATCGGACTATGACTCACCGAACGGCCGATCAGTGGCCAAATTCTAGCTCTTTTCGAAACGAGTTTGGTAACTAATGAACACACGTACGCTGGGCAACAGCTTATGGACGCAAGCAAGCTTACGGGCGAGCGAAACAAGGTCATTGTCAAGTTTGACTTGAGCGACGGCAACTGGTTCATCTCTGCCCCCACTCCGATGAGGTGTAACTCGTCCATTATCATGCACTGGAGGCGGTGGGGTACTTCAAAACGACATAAAATAAATCACGCAGCGCATTGGTGTGAAGTCAGACACGGTCTTCAAGTTTTGGCTTTGATTCGAGGGGGTTTTCGTTTGACACTTCAAGTGGCCGCTTGAAACAGACGAGATGTCAATTGAATGTCAATTGCCCCGGGGAGAGGGAGGCACACCAAAATGTCCGGCAGTTAAATTGTGTCACATTGATTGCGACTGGGTAACGGAGCAGGTTTAGGCTGGCGTATGTCATCACGTTCCTGCTGCGGGATGATGTAATGTGGGTGTGACTGCCCACCCACAAGCCCCAGAAGAAGGTGATCTGTTTTGTGAAACACGCTTCAGATGCGTTCACAGACAAAAACAAGAATCAGCGCATCTGTGAAACAAGTTATTCAAATGTTTCGCCATCTCGTATTTGCGTCAAAGCATATCCGCTATCATTTGTGAGGGCGTCGGGCCACCAGCATCAACAATCTAGATATAAATAGTTTGCCCCTCGCTCTCGCTCTTTCTCTGTGCAAACACGTCAATTAAATGAATCCTCCCTCCCAGCGGCAGTTCGAGCGCACTCGAACTCAACCGGGGGCGAAGTGCAAACGGCAGGTGTTTGAATGCGGTGCAGAGACAGTCCACGTGCCATACTCCCACCCCGGCCCCCATCGGGGACCGATCAAGATGTAAACAACATTCACTCGCTGTTGCAAAGGATTTGCATTCACTGTTTACCCGTCATTAGTTATCCGCTGTTCGCTGACCGATTTCCTGGTCCGAGGAGCACCTTCTCTCCCGCACACACCTGCCGCGCGGCGAGCCTCTCAGAACGTTCCTATTCTTCATTGAATCGGCCCGGCGCGGCGTCGGCCTCACGGTGCCGTACATCGGATGTTGTTTAGAGATTCTCGTGATTCTCGAGACCATAAAACATGTTTACATTGATCTTGAATAATGGTCGCTCCGATGGGTGGGTGGAGGGTTTCGGATTTTGTTTTCTTTCTTCTGCTGCCGCCTGCACTTCAGAGGGGGCGACACTGTTTTATTTATTCGTCAGATAAAATGTAAATTTATAGTTTCATTGATTTGACTTTCTTTTGAATCGAATTCTCCCTTTTCATTGCGACAGGCTGAGGGAGCGCTTGTGCGGGGCGTCGAAGAATGTGGTTCAAGGTCGAGACTTGAGAGAGAATGAATCGGTCGCCAAGGCGATATTGACTAAGCGACAAAATGTGGGGCAAGAAGGAATTTAAGGCGATTTTTGAAGCGAGGGAGATATGATTTCTCGTGGGAGGTGGTTTCGGGGCAGACTTACTTGCAATACGTAGCGTCGTTGGAATCACTTTTAAATCTTGAACGAAGACCGTTGGGGTAGGCGTGAGAGAAACGCCAGAAAACAGTGGGTGACCAGATAAAAGCGATAGGAGAAGAAGTTTGAATAAAACCACATCGGTGTTGGATGAAAAATTGATTCTGGCTTTGTTTTGAAGCTACGTTCATGCCATTAGTAGCGTGAAGTACAGCACATCACTCATACGGTCGCACCGGCTTCGCTGGCGCTGCTCCAAGAGGTCGATTGCATTTCTGATTTAACATATTCGATGTGAGAATAGCGTCTCAAATGTTGGCCTGGAGCTGCTTAGCTTGCTAATGTGGAATCGAAGGACTTGACATAGCCCGACATGAAGCAAAGGGGTGGTGTCAAGTCGATCAATTGATGAAGGCTCGCCACACAGTCGCCGAGTGTCTCCTTCAGTGAACTTCAATCATCGCGTCGCTTGTAAGAATGTAGCGCCGTCTTGTTTGGAACCCTAGCTCCAATAAGTCGACATTATCGAACTCTTATACGAATTTGGGCCAAATCCAGCCGCAAACTCCCTAGTGATAGCCACTTGAGCTGAATTGACATTTCCCAGTCTTCATCTTCGCTGGACCATGTTATCTTTATTTCGCCCTAATCTCTGTCTGACTAGTGACTAGATGTACAACAGTGAGTGCGTACCCACGCTCAACCCATTCCACGGTTCAACGAATTGAATGCACACTGAAGCCATCAACCGAACACGCGACCACAACAAAAGTCACGTCAAATACCCTGTTTCCAGACGGACTTCCCTCTCTGGACCTCCCATGAGAGTAGTTACAGTCACCCCAGTCCAGCTAGTCTTGAGACACCACACCACAGATGAACAAGTAACACTCCACTTCTGTATCAAATATCCTTGGAACGAAATGTCCTATGAGGACACGTCTTAACCCGTCCCTCCTCCAAGGTGTGAACTTGAAGTCTGCCAACTTTAAATCACATCCCTCTAGCCAGTCTTCTTCAGAAATCCACGATGACACCGACCAATATCATAAATCTGGTTCAACTTCAAATATCCTGGACACGAGATGTCCTTCGAGGGTCCTTGCTACTGCTTGAAATGTGAGAAGTTTCATCCAAATCCATTCAGCCGTTGTCGAAATATTTGCATTCGATCATTTTATCTGCCCACAAACTGGCTGTTTTTATTTTCGCCGGAAAGTCGACTGAAAAGCGAATATTTTCAGCCAGCATTTTTCGGTCACGAGAAGAGCGCAGCGAAATCCATCGAAATCAGGTTCGATGGCTCTTATCTCGAGAATGCGTGGTCCAAGGGCTAAAGTGGTCTTGGGCACTTTTGAAGGGAATTTCATGATCTGTTGAATGAGACAGTCCGGGCGGAGTTATACCGTTATTTGTAGCGTCGGTGAAGAGAAGAGTGGAATGATGTCTAGAAGTGATGATGGGTCAGGGTTGTCGCATGAACCCGCTGATGAAAACGAAAACGTGGGTTAGGATTGGTCTTTGGCAGGGAATCAGATTAAAACGACTGGAAATAGTTGACGAGGCGGTGGCAAATGGTGGGGACTGCAAAAGCTGAGGAGCTTTAAAAATACCACGAGGCTTCTGGTTTCTTTTGCATGGACAGCCCTCTTCTTCTTCGGCAACCACGGTCGACGGGTCTTCTCAACCAAGCACCGCTGCAAGACAAAGACGAATGCCTAGTCCAAGACGAAGTCAAGCTGGATCCACAGAGGCAAGGTTAGGTTAGGTTAGTAGGCTGCCAGCGAATTTGTCAGCACACTTGTTGATTCGTTGTGATAACCAGATACCAGATAAAAGCATATTGACTTTTGCTTTCACTGGGATTCAAGCCTGGGACCCCTATAATCAAGGGCAGTTACTGTACCTCCAGCTGTCTACAGAGGCTTCTGACAGTCTTTTCGCTAGGGCTCTCCTTTTTCGTCTGGAACTGCTTCAACCAACTAAAGACGCTGCCGTTGCTGACTCAAACCCATGCTTCTCCTGAACCAACCTCCCCCGTCTCCAGTCATTCTCAAAAGCACCCGAAAGCAGATTATCCCGAAACTAAAACAAACAACCCCAGTGAGTGGAATTTAAAATCAAAAACAACATTTACACCACGATCACATGGCATTATTTGAATTCAATTATCTTTCCACTAAACCTCCATGACTTTCAATTAGCTGCGCACTCAGCATCCAGCCATCCACCACGCGTCCGTGTGTCAGGGGCGAACGGGACCGAATAGAAAACAATTCATGCCACTGCACACGAGTCGGAGATACAAATATTTAATTAATTCAAAAGCGAAATGTGAAATGAGACATGGCAGCGTGTGGTGGACGAGGCTGAGCGAAAATCAAATGTCACAGGTCGGACCTTGACTGCGAAACCGAAGGAATGATGGGGGAAAACCGACTCGCTGCATAGCGACATACCCAGCCTGTGATGCAGTGCAGACCCCGAAGAGCATGCTGCAACTGATGACACCAATAATGCCATCGCACAGCAGAGCATCAGCACTCAGTGGGTGTCATTCTCGACGAATAACTTGCCAGTGGACCACGGGGAGATCGGATGGGGACTGCAGCAGCAAGTGGACGATGGTTGCATGGCAATTGATTTAGATTCAATTTCTATTTCTCTTTACATTCAGCAGCCCCGCACTCTGTCTCCGGCTGGGATGTATTTCAATTTCATTAGCGATTCATTGCAGTGAATGTCGATGACATGATGTAGTCGCTGATGTCACCGGAATCGGCTCCGATAACTCATCATCGAACAAGTGCGACACGATGCAAGTTGATTGAGAGGGTGAAGGCGCAAAGGTGCACGAAGAGAGACGGACTTGGACACGTGTGGATCGTAGTTTCGGCAATCCAAAGTTCACTTCTCGAGCCTCGCCAAAAATAAGTTCATTACATCATTTCGCATTCCAAAAAGTACACATTTTTGATTCTGCGACGCGAGTTAGTACGTTTATCGCAAAGTTCCCACGCAGAGCCTCCAGCAGTTGCGGCTCCAATGTTTGCTTATCATCTGCTGTGGTGGTGACTTTCTTGTGCAGTGCTTTGAAATAAACATTCTCGCATTCTCCCGCTTGGGTGGTTCTAAGTGGCGACATGTGGTGTGTGATTAAGAGTCTGGTTTCAAAGTTCTTTTATGTACTCTGATATCTGAGCTCGGGCAGATTGCGTCAACGGCTTAGAAGGTCGGTCATTGAATGCTACGAAGCCTAACATTCCTGGCTCCTACTGGTTTCTTGTTGATACGCGAAGTTTTGATAAGACCCTTAACCTAGATGAGAAACACTCACTAAGTCTACAGTCATTGTGTTTACAAAAAGGAGTGTACACCGTTTTCCATGTTTTCTCACGTGTACTAATCGATTCTGAGAGTTTGGACGGAATCCGGCAACATCGAAATTTTCACTCGAAAAAATTGACAGTGGTTAGCGAGGCGTTTTTGTCGATTTTCTCGTTCATCTTCCGACTGCCACTGCGGGCCTATTAGGCGTACGAATGGCCTCTGTACACCGTCTTCCATGTTTTCTCAGGTGTACTAATCGATTCTGGGAGTTTGGACGGAATCCGGCAACATCGAAATTTTGACCCCAAAAAATTGACAGTGCTTAGTAAGGCATTTTTGTTGATTTTCTTGTTCACCTTCCAGCTATGCAGAGACTAGCCATGTCGCGCGACGGGTGCGCAGTTATGTCCGTGTTTGTAATCTTGTACGACACTGTCGACAGACGACTGAAACTCGACCTGAAGGTTTCAAAATTCTTTTATTGCAGATTTCCCCATCAGGTGCTTTTAATTCCTCTCTTTTTAATCGCAAGCACAAGCACACGACGATGTCGCGCAATAAAAGCCTCGCGACCTCCTCTCCGCCCGACTCAATGGCTGGCAGTAAAACATCAAACACCCTGCAATAGAATTCGCGTACAAATTCAAATTCGTTGCTCGACATCTGTGTGTGGGGCGAACAACAACAAACGTCATCGGGCAAGGACATTCGACGATCAAACCCGAAACTTTAATGGAGTCCTGACTGGAGTGGGTTGCTTGCTCTTTTCGATATAAAATCATTTCCGTGCGTTGCGTCGAGGATGTGTGCGCTTGTGTGAGTGCGAGAGTGCGCTTAAATGAAACTTTACGACGGTTTTATGGATTTGATTTCGAAATTCATGATTTAATGGAGAGATACTTTCAGTAAGGTGTCAGCATTGCGGAACGACAGCAACGATGACGACGACGACGACGACGACTCTGAGGGAGTAGGTAATTAAATTGAAACGAACTTGGGCTTTTATTGGACGAATGAAGTGACAATTGGGTAGTGGATCGAGCCAGCGACAGGAAGCAGCTGGATGACCGAGAATGATGCCCATAAAGAGGCTTATTGGCTGTCAACTATGTTCGGGCATAAAGCTGGGCAAGGATGTTAAATTAAACAAATAGCTGTTAAGTTGTTTGCTTAGAGGATAAGCCGTGGGATTTAATGTCTCTTCAGACGTCGCTTGGTTGCAAATTAATGTCAACCAACAGGAGTAGTGACCAATTGACAGAAAACCTGAGCACGACACTCCACTAAACACCAACGCCGTCCCGCATCCCCCATTTGAGGGATGCTGAAAAACAACGAAAATTAGTCACTGCACAGCACTTAACATTTAAATTCCATTAGGGACTCGCCGTAATTGAAACCGGCGAGAGAAAAAGTGACGAGGATCTGCCCAGATAGAAATCACTTCCACCCATCGTCTGGGTGCCCTCATTCGACTCAAGGTTTATTGTTGTCCTCGACGGTAATTGCTAGCTCGACGCCAGGGATGTAGCACAAACGCGGACAAACTAATTGGGGCGTGATAGGTGGCAGATTCTTCAAGTTATTACACTTCACTGCTGTTAAGGAGGGTTCGCAGGGGAATAAGAAGTTATTGAAGTCATCATTGCATCATTCCACTTCAGGAATCTGTCAAATGTCAACAAGCGATGATCGAATCTCTCCCCGCAGTGATGCCATGCCTTGCGGTAAACAAATGTACTAGAAGTTAAACGCACATTTATGGCTGGATCGTAAACTTTAAATGCCGCGACTCTCCATCTCCCTCTCGAACGCCCACAGCGAGCACTGCAGTAAATTACCACCATACCACATAGAAGCGCAAAAAAAAACCATCGCCGACGCCAGTCGCTTGTGTCATTTTGAGAAACTTCTTTACATCGTGACGGCGCGCCGTGTATATCATTCGCCGCACGCGGTGTAGGCAATAAGGCATGACTTGATTTCCAATTTCAATATTTACACTAGCAAGCAAAAATGTGTTCCAATTCAGTCAACGACTTTGGCGATGATTATCTCATCTCTCGCCGCAACGATATGACAGATGTGCGAGATGCCTTCGGTCGAATGGACGTAAACCTGGCAGCAGCCGCACCAACTGTGGCCGACGTTCGTGACTCTTTCATGTGGCTGGCGATACGCTCGATCAGGTAAACATGTCAAACAAATTTTTTTGGAATCCATGAAACTGTGCCAAATTGCCTGCGCTTTTGCGGATTCAATGAAATGAACGAATGATTTGCCATAAATTTCAAAATTTGTGTACACACCGCGTTTGTCTTCGTCGTCCCTTGTGCATTCCATGTCTAGGTCGATGGACGGCCGGAAAAAAGGGGTCACACATGTCTTCGATGATGAGTGACACTGCACCTCGAACTTGGCATCACTGGGTACGTCATTTGGGCAGACACGTATCCGACGACAAAAGACACTGCTCTTCAAACTTGGCATCACACAATCTGTTGTGGAGAAGGTAGCTGCGAATTTAAAGGCGTTCATCCTTTCAAATGCTCCCTCAAGGACATGTTGGATTTTCACATCAGTCTTCGATGATAAATGACACCACTCTTCAAACTTGGCATCACCGGTCCCGTCCTGCTATTGTGCGGAAGGTGGATGTGAATTGCCAGGCGTTCATCCTCTAAAATGCTCCCTCAAGGACATGTCCGATTTCGACACGAGCCTCTGATGAAAAGTGACACTACCCTTCGAACTTGGCATCACTGGTTCCCGTACATCTGTTGTACAGTGCGTGAATGTGACTTTCCAGGCGTTCATCCTCTCAAGGCCATCTCTGATTTCCACACGACTGAATCCTGTCTCTGCCTCTGACAGTCTCGCCCCTAATTTCCCGTGACTGCCAAAACAAAAACAAAAACTCAACAACGCACATAATAAGCTCCAGTTAAGAGAGTCATTAAGACCATATCCAAAATGCTCATCTGAGGCCCGTATCAGCTGACTGCACCGAGCTGTCACCATCCCCCGGGGAGGGGCGACAGCAAAATTGACGTCTGTCAACCATCGACGGAGCGTTTACAGCGAATAATTTCGGAAATTACCCAATTTTCCACACAATTTCACATCGCAATGCGTACCTCCATCTGTTACTGCGCACGCAAAAACGAACATTTTCTATTTTTGCGTCATCATCCCCCTCATACGTTTTGTCATTCAATTTGGAAATTCCATTGACCTTAACAAATCACTACGACGGGACGGGATGTCGGTGCGCGCTTTAATTTGGCGAGACGAAGACGACATTGGGGCCCCCTGCCTCGAGGTGACGCCGCGCCGCCAGCGTTGACCACAGGACCCAGGAAATTTATTCCCCCGACTAATGCATGTGGAGGTTAAGTACTCTCTGGGGTGTGTGATGAGGGGGGGCTAGACAAACAATTCCGACCGAAAACGGATCATGAAAGCGTTGAGGAAATTACCTTCAGACGGTTGGCTGTGTGGAGGAGTGTGGGTGGGTGGTGCACAAGATGAAGGCGCCTCCAGTCGCTTAGCAAGAACGTTCAAAATTTATTCTTTTTCTCGTCGACTGGGGGTTGGTCTCCCGAGGGAGATAGGTTGCACGTTATTCCTTTTGGTGTTAAACTATGCATGATTGCGATGGCAGGCGGAGAGCGTGAGGAAGGGTAATGGTGGGTGGTGCTTCCATTGCCTGGGGCGGGCGGAGGGATAGTTTGACCTTAAAAACGACTTTCAGCTCTTTTATGTGTGGACAGTGTGTCAGGCAGGGGAGAAGCTTGGATCCTGTGGAAATAAATGAAAATATACTTCAATCGATGGGATGTGACCTTATTTCTGTTCTCATGTCAGACATTTGCTCAAGAAGCTTGCAGAGCTACATTCATGGCATTAGTAACGTGAAGTAGCGCATATCACTCAAAAGACCGCATCGGCATCGCTAGCAGTGGATCTTATTAATCGGTCGAATATGAGTGGCAATGCAATTTCGAGGGTTCGCCTCAAGTTCCCCCAAAATTATTGGCTTGCTACCGTGTAACAAGAGTACTAGAGGGACTAAGAGATGAAGTAATCATGCAGTGTCAAGTCAGCCAATTGACGAATCCTCGCCGTGAGAAAAAGTCTCCACGTTTCTCCGTCACAACTTCGAGTCTTGCGACGTTTGTAGCGCCGTCTGGTTGGAATCACAGCTCCAGCGCCAAGGCCCAACCGGGTTGACTCTCTTGAGAAGCCCACTTGAGTAGAATCGTCTTCTTCAGAGCTGGCCGCTACGGTGGCTATTTTTTCTTCATTTCACACTAATTTCTGTCGAACTGGTGACTTGAGGTTCAACAGTGAGTACCTACGCTCAAACTAATCCACAGTACAATGAATTGCCTGTGTCAAGTATGTTGTTTCAAGGAGGATCTCCCTCTCTGGACCTCCCACGCGAGTACCACCAATCACCCCAGCCCACCTAATCTTTGAGATAGACACCACATCACAAATGAACAAGCACCACTCCACTTCTGTATGAAATATTCTTGGAACGAAATGTCCTATGAGGACACGTCTTAACCCGTCCCTTCTCCAAGGTGTGAACTTGAAGTCTGCCAACTTTAAATCACATTCCTCTAGACAGTCTTCAGAAAACCACAATGACACCGATCAATACCACAAATCTGGTTCAACTTCAAATATTCTGGACACGAGATGTCCTTCGAGGGTCCTTGTTACTTCGATTTAAAGTCCAACACATTTGCTTGAAATGTGACAAGTTTCATCCAAATCCATTCAGCCGTTGTCGAAATATTTGCATTTGATCATTTTTTCTGCCCAGAAACTCGGCTGTTTTCATTTTCGCCGTGAAGTCGACTGAAAAGCGAATATTTTTAGCCAGCATTTTTCTGACACGAGAAAAACGCAGCGAAATCCATCGAAATCAGGTTCGAGGGCTTATATCTCGAGAATACGTGGTCTAAGGGCTAAAGTGGTCTTGTGCACTTTTGAAGGGAAGTTCATGATCTGTTGGATGTGACAGACCGGGCGAAGATATACCGTTATTTGTAGCGTCGGTGAAGAGAAGAGTGGAATGATGTCAAGAAGTGATGATGGGTCAAAGGTGTTGAATGAGACTGCTGATGACAACGAAAGCCTGGGTTAGGATTGGGCTCCGACACGAAATCCGAACGGAGGTGGAGGGACTGGAAATAGTTGACGAGGCGGTGGCAATTGGTGGTGGTGGCAAAGTTGGGGAGCAGGAGAGCTTTAAACATCATTCGCGACTTCTGGTTTCTTTTGCATGGACAGTCCTTTTCTTCTTCGTGTAGAGCCGATAATAGAAGTGTGTTTCAATCGAGGACACTTGTTATACAATCCCGAAGGTCTCGTACAAGACGAAGTCAAGGTAGATCCACAAAGACTTCTGCTGAGCCACATCCCATTAGGTATCGAAGGTAAGCTTGAGCGATGCCAGTGGACAGTGGCTGGAGGGCGGCGTTCGGCAAACGGCAGTGCCATCTTCAGAACCATATGACATCTCCCTCCATCTCCAGCCCCAGCATCGTGCACACCTCCAACCAGACGTCAGACAACCCCATCTCGTCACAGTCACTACCGTCGTGCCATAAAATCCACTTCACACTGCACAAACAGACGTCCTCATTGCTCTCGTGTGCATTTCATGCAGGTTGCCAATAAAAATGAAAAAAAATCGTTTATTGATACAGAAGCATTTGATTAGCACTTGTTTTTTTTCCATATGAATTCTATATTCCAGTCAATCGACATCTGTGCGCTGACATCGTTAAGTGTTCTAATTTAAATCATCAGGCGATAGTCTACTCCCCAACCCGCTCTTCTCCCGCACATATCATGTATCGCAGTCAATCTATTTTTCATTTTCATTTGCCACTATAAATGTCTTACGTAAGCGTTAAGATTAATTTATTGGCCTCCTCAAACCGCGCGGGGCGCCTGAACAATCGACAAAGGGGGCGTGGTGTGATGTTGACTGAGTTTGATTAAAAACTGTGATAATCACAAGAGAGATTCTATTTATTTTCGAAATTTTTGTTTTGTTTTTTTTCCGATATTCTCGAAGCGAAGCTTGGTACATATTTGATTTTCATTACGAAAGCATCATGTGCTTCGAAAATAGAAAAACGGACGCGTCGAGAGCGATTGTTTGAATTTCCAATTACGTTCGCCACTTAAATGTGCTGTGTGGAATGTGCGGCTGAAATGTGTCGTTTGTCAAGAAGTCAATTTGTCATCCTGTGCAAAAGATTTTCACTCATCGGGAAAAAATGATTTTTCCTTGAAACGGCGGTAGTGGTCAACTGATGTGAGTCATGAGAGATTTTTTTTTTGGGGTTTGGCATTGATGGAAATTTTGCAGACATGTGTCAGCAGAGATATCGAATTTCCAGTCGTGTAGTACAGGGTGTCTTGTGGCGGCAATGATTTGGGTTTTTTGAATAGGAAGTTTGGTCTTTTTTCGCACCAGGAGGCTGATATGTTTTCGATGACCCTCTTAGCTTGAGGATGGCTTTTCTATTCGCTCGATAAATCTACATTTTGGTGCACATACAGTGGACACTACATTTTCTATACTAATTGTAGACTCCTTCCACTCGTGACAGAACAATAGCACTTCCAACACGAGTGGTTGCTACAGAAACTAGGCTCTGACCTTTTACGGGCTGCAGCGCCACCCATTCTATGTTACAATTGGCTTGGGAACCATCTTGTCAATCAGTCCGAAAAAAAAACGTAGTAAAATTCCACGACACAGCAGGGGAGCTCCCTCAAATGAACCTTGAACATAGAAAGATCAACCTGCTCCATCTCCTCTCTCTCAGAAATCACCTTGAACAATTCGCAAAAACACTGCCCAACCCAGAGTAGAACGCAATTTGACCCCCCAAAGGAATTCGTTAAAAATTCTATTTACAGTCCAAATATCTGTGCGCGATTCATAAATAAATAAATCCACACTCAATCCATCTACGTATCGAACAAAATGAGATACAGCACGAAACTAGGAGAAATATACGTCGTTTCGTTTTTTCCCACGAATTCACGCGAAGCGTGATCCTAATTAGATAGCAAAACTAAAATCGATGATAATTTATGTGGCGACTTGCTCTAAGTGGACCGTGACAGGCGAAGCGGTTCACTCCGAAAATAGTAAGACGTGTCTGTTCCCGTCTGGCGGGACCAGTCGCAGATACATAAACTGCGATGGATTTGCCCCGAAGATTGTTGTTTCACTCTGCAGAGCGGTGCTCATGAAATGTGCATCTGTGTGGGAATTATCACACGGAATTTGCGGTGCACTCGTTGCGATCGGTGAAGTAAAGTCAATCAATTTTATCGATTTGACGCCATTGAGGAAAGGAACGAGCAATGGATTGAGGAATTGTCGTCACCAGAGTCCAGTGAATGCGAGGAACAGGTTCAGGCAGCACTCCGGCAAGTGGTTTCAATCAGAGATGCATCCTCAACCACAGGAGTGTGCGGAATAATGTCCGTCTATTGTGTTGTTTTGTGACAGCCACCAGAATGTCGGGTACACCCCACGTGACGGGATGAGTCAGCAGGTGCGTGATTTGTATTCACAGCGGATAATCAAATCAGATGGCTATCATTACACAGGCATTGTGCTCGAGGATCCCACACAAAGGGACCACATCTGGCAAATAAATCAAATTAAAACCCCAAAAGGTCAGGCGATGTAATCAGGTTCGAAATTAACAGAATCGCAACATTCGGAGGAAACTAGGATACACGTGTCGAGGAATTCCAGCCGCCAGGAGGGGGCTCTTTGAGCAAACTAGGACTTGGCCTATGACTTTTTAAAGGCACTCGTCCTCACCACGTGTGCGGCTCATAAAAGCTTTCATTATTATAGAAATCCTCAGCTGATGTGCTACACGTTTCGCCCACGGTGAGCACATATAGGGGATATAAAAAAAGATTCTAATTTCCACGGTTAATATCTCAGAGGGATGTGCGCGGCGTGAATATGTATGAGCGAGTGAGCATGTGAATGATGTTTACGCGCTTGTTCGGAGAATTTAATAACCCATAACCGTCCTCCCTCCCTCCCCCCGGTGCCACCCATTTTATGAAGTCCTGGTGTGTATGCCCGCCCCACGGTCCCTCTCTCACTCTGGTTAATCCTTCGTGGCGTTGGCAAATGTTTTTCCAAGCATTTTCACATCATTCATGCGATTTATTCGCGCGCAGTTGCCGGCAATTAGAGTCGGGTCAGAGGAGTTAAACGCGTCAGGTTATTGCCTTGTTGGTGATGTGGGAGGAGGACTAAATCACGTGGGTAAATATTGCACTAAACTTCCGAGGCGCAGGACTTAGGTGGGTCATCCTTGGCGGCGCGGGCGTTGTGTGGAATCAATTAGTGGAAGGTGAGTCATGGCGATAAGGGTGCTTTTCAAGTATACATCAGGGATCGGATGGAGTTTTGTCGGGCGCCAGAGGTATTTGCGGAGAGTGACACTAGTCTAGAGGATGTTCACAAAGCCAATGACGCACTTGGAGTGCGTGGAGAAGGACCTCAACCAACTTGGCGTGCGAAATTGGAGGCAGCTGACTAAAGCTGGGATAGCTGGAGGGGCTTCTTGGCGTTCAAGAAGGACCTCAACCGGCGTACTCAAGAAGGACCTCAACCAACTTGGCGTGCGAAATTTGAGGCAGCTGGCTAAGGAGCGTGACAGCTGGAGAGGCTTCTTGGCTGAGGCTTAGGTCCACCCCGGACTATAGCGCCATAAGAAGAAAAGGAAGACACTAGTCTGAGGGGGAATCTGACTAAATTGAGAGAAGCCCTCCGCGACGTCCCCGACGGCTTTCAATAAAACAAAAAATATGTCTTTATTATGATTCCACCACAGTTGTTTGTTGGAAGTGCTCCGCCGGGAGATAAATTAGTTGCTGAGGGTCCGCACAAGCTCAAAGGTTGAGAAGCTATGCTCTCGACTTCCACGCCGAGGAACAACATCAATGCCAAATCCCCTCCGTCCGCAGCACAAGCTAATCCGAAACATAATCGTTTTTTTCATGGGAAACCAATTTCCTCCAACGGATCCACGAGCCAGCATCGCCAAAGCACACAGACCCCTCTCGTGGCCGCATCACAGAATACCCATGTAGTGTGGCCCGCCAGGCGAATGAATGCGAAAGTAAATTGAAAGGAAACATCTTATCATTACACTTCGGGGATAAGGATATCTCTCGGCACATCTCCTCCCTCGCACGTATATCCTTTTCAATTCGACTGGACCGTCAGAGATGGGCAGATAGAGATCCCCCCGTCCTCCGGGGAATAGGAAACCAAAACACACTCGTTTTCTCCTCTCGATCATTCGGTTCCGGTAAACTGATACCGAACAAAAGGTCGGTAAATTGCGCACACAAAAAAAAATCGGAGAGAAAAATTCAAACCACAAAACGATTAATTTTCCCATGAGAGATCCCCAGCATCGGCATCGGTGGCTTGGGTCGCCATGAACTTTTATATTTATTATTATTAGTAATTAACAGATACAAACCGCTAACCACTTTAAGACAAAATTTCCGATCTCTCTGACAAGACCCACATGACACTTACCTGCAAAGAAACAATAAAAGAAAAGACGGCGTTAGATTATTATTTTCCACATCGGAGTCAGAGTTTGAAGAAATTTCGAGTGCAATAAACTGGCGCAATTTGATATCGCATGTGGGGAACGAATGGGAGTGAAAGAAAGAAGTGTCTCTCTGCCGCGCCGGTATGGAACAGCGTTTGAAATTAAAGTATCTAACGATCTAATCAACCATCCGGATCCGTTTTCAAGCGGAAATAATTGCGCTTTTCCACGTAAAATGCCAAACCAGAGAGCACAGCACACCAGATGAGGAGTTGGTCGTTATGTTTCCCTGCCTTCGGCTGTATCTGCTGGAAAGATCTAAGACAAGGCGTGCATGTGTGGAGATGAAGACGAAGAAGATGAAGAAGTGGAAAGCCTAGAGGAAATGAAACAGTTAGACTGTTCTTATTTTCGTTTTGTTGAATCACTTGTGCAACTGCATCCACTGTGACGCGTACGATGGATTATGACTTGTGAGAGATGTGCCAATGCGCCAGCCCAGGTGTGAGATTGAGTGCAAAAGAGGAGCCATCAGGAAGCACTTAAGCTGCCACTGGAACCCCCCTGATATGAAATGGTAATCCATCAAAGGGGGAGATTGGACGTGATGTATTCTCACACTCGCCAGCGAAACGGGAGGGATCAGATGAGCAGAAGAAGTTTCCTCTTCGATTTGTGCAGTTGTCTTGTTGCCGTTGGCGACATACAACGGGGCGGTCATTAAAAGGTAAAAATTCACATGAATTCAAGATCATCAAGCGCTTCTTCTTGCTCCACATTCCACACTCCATCGGTGATTGATGATCAAATTCAAATTGTGTGTGCTTAAGTGGACCACGAAACCAGAAGACCATTGACTCGTTAAAGAGCCATCGCCATTTGATCCCATTTCGCACGAACTAGTGCGGTGAGCTGTAAATTTGGCTAATTTCGGAAGCAATTTCGGAGTCTCATGTGGCGGTGGTACATGAATGCAGCGGATTACTTGTGGCTGAAGATGCTGATGAGTCCTGCTCTACGTCGCAGCTGCATGTAAAGCGAAAACAGAAGTAGTTTCCTTTGAGTGTGATCTTTAATCAGTCTTGTTTTGAAGGTGACTGGGGGAGGTTCATAGCGACCTGCCTCAAGCTGGACTACTTAACTATTCAACAGAGAACGTTAGCAATTGGGATAAGGAATAGATTTGCGGAGAGACTTCGTCCAACTCGATGTGTGCACGTAGGCAACAGAAGACGGGACACAAATCACTCGAGGTAAGCGCACCAATCCCATTCCCAGACAGAGACAAGTTCCTAGCGAACGTAGTTATAAACGACCACCAGATACACAGGTACTGGGGCCGGATTCACTTGGAGACACTGCACAAACAGGAATCAATCGGACTCTCCGATATTTGGTGCGTTTTCCAAATGAAGATTCAATAGAGAAGGCAGCCGACATCCCACCATCGTTTATCACCTTCTTTTTATAGACAGCCAGGCTGTACTGAAAGGCGGTCATGAAATGTCGCGGCTCACCTAGGTCCATCGGGAACCACAAGAGTCCCTTGCAATAGCACAATCGAAGAGAGTGAAAGGACGGATGAACTTGCGAAACAAGAATCTCATATGGAGATCTGCGAGGAGGCTACATCACTGCAACCACCAAACAAACAATAAAAAGAAGAACCCAACTCGTCTTGAAGAAAGGACTGTGAAACGACAAGATCCGAACGGAATAATGCCCAGGAAATGTAACCAGGGCCTCAACCATCTCTGGCGGTCACAGTGGTGAGATTCTTCATAGCGATGTCGGACATAGCGGAAGCAGATATATCGGATCTTAAAGATCCAGAAAGATCCTCGCAAAGAGGTGTGGTGTGAAGATGATGGGATTCATAATAGGCCATTTTTGACCTCCGAGTGAAAGTGATGATGGAACCTAGAAGTCAGGGCTTCGAGCTTTGAAGCAAGAATGTCTTACCAAATAAAATTAACGACGAAAGACAGATGACCTAGATGAGGTGAAGATGACGATATTGAGACGGACGTCCTCAACAATAGGACTGCCGGGGCAGACGAACATGTTGCAGAGCCTTTTTTAAGTTGGAGACAGTAGAAGGTAAGAAGAAAAACACAGCCGCAAAAAAAGAGACTCCTTTGAGACTTCATCGCTGCTGCAGAGAGACAACCTGCGAGACGTCCACGATGATTCGAAGGTTTAGAGGAGGGGAGAAGGCCATCAGCCAGCTGGGAAGCGAAATTGAAGGCACCTGCAGCTTGAAGTCAGATGGACGCTAGCAGAGGAGGGAGAGTGGGCCATGTAGAGCATTTAAGGAACGCCAGAGTTTTTTAATTAAGGCATGAGTTTATGCTTTATGAACTGGACATATTGGGAGTAAGCGAGGCAGGATGATTAGATGCGGTTAAGTACCAATCTCCAACGCATAACACTGTATTACTCTACCCTGCAAGCTGTTAGCACCTACGGCGCTGAGGCCTAATCAGAAGAGCATTTGCACAGTGTTGGGATTTTAACGAACAGATTTCGGACGGGAGTGCGTTACCAGTCATTGTGATGAGAGACCTTAATGCCAAAGTGGGCAGCGACAACGAAGGGCTCAAAAGTGTAATGGGACCGACTGAGAGTTTCCATAGTGCGTCTTAAACTAAGGAACAATCTCAAATGAGATGTGACAACAATCAGAAGTTCACTCAAGACCATTAGCGTGCTGTGAGAACAGTTTTAAGATCAGTGCTGGAAGGACTGTCGGTCGATGGTAGGCAGGCAAGATCTTGAATTGCAGCAGCTCCAGTAGAAGGGAGGATCGAGCCAGGAAATGTGCGCAGCGTGAGATGTGACTAGAGTAATTACATCAGCCACGCAAGCAGAAGAATCAGCAGCGAGATGCAACGTTTCGACGTTACAAGTCCATGTTAATCCACTTTTGTTTTTTTTACAAACATTGAAGACATGCTTGCGGTTCTTCAGGGTGGCGTGCCATGCCACACAGGCCGTGCAACAATCGGTATTTTGCACACCAAATTCTTCAAATCGTGTTATTAGCCCTCATAGCGATGTCAATTGCCCGCCAGGGAGCTGTGATTGGACCCCTTTGTCAGCCCAGTGAATGCATCAAGAGAGAACTCGATGAGGACTTGTAGTTCAAGAGGTATCGTCGTGAGACCATAGAAAGGAAACACTTCACTCTCGCACGTCTTCAGATTCACATCATTGACTGATTATCGAATCTCTCCTCACATTTTTTTGCTTCAAATTGCACACACACAAAAACAATTCATTGCAACTTCTCTCCCTCTCAATTTCGAAAGTAATTAGTTCCCTGAATGAAATCCAACATCTCCATCCGCGTGCTTCCCTGTCTGTCAGTGTCTAACAGAGAGTTTCTTTTGTATTTTCCCACTGAATAGGAACCATATCGTGATATCACAGTTACGTAACACCGTCAGCAAAATGCACAGAATCTCCCCTTATCCGAGGTGTATGCACACAACAACAGCGGCTACTAATTCAAGTTGCTTAGTGCGCACCTCTTAAGATGGAGTAACGAAACAATTAACGTTTCTTTCGTTTCGCATTGCATTTGCTTTTCAAATTATTTACTCACTGTTGCACATGCACTGTACCAGCAACAGCAAATGCAACATTTTTTCATCCATTCGAACCGTGTAAACACGAACAAAAAAAAAAGCAGAAACAACACGCCTGCATGAGCTCCACTCAAGGTGCATGCCATCGTCACTCCGCTGATGGACTGTCTATCATCCGCACACAAGCAGGGTCTTCATTTTTCCACTATCGCCATCCACGGAGGTGTGTAGTTAGTAGTCACATCTGGGCGCTCGATGTGCCAAAACTTGTCGAGGCACTTTTGTGTGGGAATGCAACGACGACGAATCGATTGCGTAATGGCGGCGGGTGCAGCGGGGAATGATTATGACAGGCCGATGGACGAATGCCCAAGTCACGGCTGACAGGAGATGGAGAGAGACATTGACCGGTAAATGGATTTTCGATATCGATGACATTGTGTGCAGCTCTACGCGGTGTCCGCTTGTGAGACACTGGTGCGGTCATTAGGTTGCTAATTACCGCGCGAAGGACAGTGGTTTGGTGCAGTTTTGGACGGCTCTTTGATGTGATGAATGGTGAATGGAAACATTCTTCAAATGAGCAACGAATGGTTTGGGATTGATTGGGTTGGCGTGACATCGGTGCTTCTGATGGACATTGTCCATTGACTGGCCATTGAGGAGACCATCGAAAGGTGGATGCTGTGCTCTCATAACGATTGTCCCGGCACCCACATGAGGTGAATGTTAAAATGCTCGGCCATCTCGTTAAGAGACAGCCTGCAATTAAGGGATGTTTTAGAGTAGAACATGACATTGTCCAGGGATTTTATGGCGGCCTGACTATCGGAACAGATGGTGATATCCCTTTTTGATATCACATTGTTCTAAGCCAAGACAGCGCCTCTTTAATCGCTATGGTTTCTGCCTGAAAAACGCATCAGGGAGCTTCACGGAGATAGCAATGTTGAGGTCTTGTAAATAGACACCCGCACCCACCCCTTCTTTTGTCTTTGATCCATCTGTGAAGATGCGCAGAGGATCTTTCAGTGTTTGCATGTCAGTCATCCAGTCCGCCACTGTAACAGCAGCTAGACATAAGCAGCGACCACCCCACCGAGGCAATCGGGAACTTGAGAAACAAAATCCTCGGGCAACGCAACCTTAACGCGCTAAATCTGCTAAGTGAGCACAACTGCCCATCGACGCCTAACAGCCGCATGGCTTCTATCAGAGCAGCGATAGCAATCACCATAGAGACTACCAAAAGCAAAAGACGGACCAGCATGGACAAACGGTTTTGAGCAGCCGGATGTAAGCAAACTGGCCATTGTAGGATATTAAGAATCCCGCATTTTATTGCAAATTGTTGAATTAAAGAATGTAAACCAGTTGGGCCCGTGCGAGCCAAGACCCTAATCTTCAGTTTTAAGCCTTGTTGTAATCTCCAACTGTGGGATAATTAATTTTGGTTCACAATACAATTTTAATCGACTTGAATCCTCGACCAACAATCGATATCAATCAAAAAATTCACAACAGATTGACTAATTTATCCGCCGACTGTGTGATTTATGCCCACTTTCAAGAACCGTCGCCCTTCCAGCGAAAAACCAGGCCACCAAGTCATCAGCACGCATTGATTATCCCCCTCTACCAAATCCCACGCACGAACAACTTCGACATAAAAGATCACATCTCTCAAAGGTCACCCACATCTAGCGCGGGGCCAACGCCACAACAACACTCTGGCCCGCGTGTAGCGACATCTTATCTCGATCAAACGAAATTTCTTCGAAGGCCACAACGCAGAGTCTCTGCGTTTATCGTCTCGCTCCAATCGACCAGCGAGTCCATTTCGTAGTCAATAGCCGTCCCATTAATTGTGACAAATCTGGATTCGGTTACATTTGCTTGTATGCGCCCATCATCACGATTCCCCCATAAGCCAGCACTGACTCATCGCAGCCCTAATTACGAAACCCGTGCGCGTCCGTCGTTTGCCCTTTTGACGAGAAAAATGAAGGAAAACTCTCTTAAATCCTTTAACTCCATCTCCTCCTTCTGGCCGATGCGATGGAGAATCGAATCATCTGGAGAAAGACCGAAGAAATCTTTCGTCATTGATGCGGTTATCTTTAATTTAATAACCCCCTCCCTCCAAATGGATGCTCGCTCCATCGCAAAGCTCCCCGCCGGGCGCACGTTTCGCACTGCATAGCGGGAGTGGGGAAACCCTTCATCAACATTTTTTTACGATCGCTCGTTCCTCGGTTCGTTTTTATAACAAAATTATCATAACACTCGCTTTATGTCATTGTCATCGGGAAGGATGTTCATATTTTTTTTTTCCTCGACTCCTTATCAGTTTTATTCGCAATTCATTGGGTGACAATGGGTAGCGGTACAACACACTGTACTACCTTCTATCCGGTTGCAAACACGACGTCTGATGGGGGCGCACAGAATGGAAGCCAATCAGATCATGGGAAACTGCGATGTGAGGTCGACTCGTGGTAGTGTCCACGATGGGGACGGGATGCTGACGGGAGGAGCAGATGATAGATGGAAGTTCGATTGAGATAAGAATGACGTTTATTGGGGGTGGTTGCTGTCTTCATAAAGAGCTTCCGTCGGGGGTTTATCGGGCTTATCCTTCGTTTTTTTTTTCTTTACGCTGTGGAACGTGTCTCTTAGTTACAGAAGATGTGGGTATGCCTTGAATATGAGTACCTGGTGGAAAAAAGGGTGTCTTTGAATAATGCATGCGGAGACTTCTTCGAAGATTGGTCAACGTAAATGGATTTCATCCAATTTTTATGCGAACAGCACGTGAGGGAGTCTGTATGTCACTCACGACGGGTCTATCAACATCATGTTTGAATTGGAGCACAGATGTGAGGATTTTGGGGTAATTTGCAGATGTTGTCCTTCGGTGGTTGTAGCCGTTTGGAACTGCATGAGAAGTGTGGTTTGCGATGGAGTACCTCAGGGTTTAGGGTGGTGGCCACTGTCGTTATCTCAAATTCGGGGATAATGCGTGGCTGTGGTATCAACGCAACTTACTAACCACTGTCAATTTTTTTGGATCAAAATTACGATGTTGCCGGATTCCGCCCAAACTCTCAGAATCGATTGTTACGCGTGAGAAAACATGGAAAACGGTGTACAGAGGTCATTCGTACGCCCAATAGAGCAGCTGTGGCAGTCGGAAGATGAACGAGAAAATCGACAAAAATGCCTTACTAACCACTGTCATTTTTTTGGGGTCAAAATTTCAATGTTGCCGGATTCCGTCCAAACTCTCAGAATCGATTAGTACGCGTGAGAAAACATTTAAAACGGTGTACTGGGGTCATATGTAGGCACAAGTGTTAGATTTTGATGGGGTGCCCTAGGGTTGGGCCGTTGGCCACTGTCTTTTTAGTGATTCGATGGAATACCACAGAGCTTAAGAGTTTGGCAAGTGTTTTTCCTTTATTGGTGTCTTCGTGGTTTAAGTCAGTCTTGGATAAATTTTGGAGTATTTGGTTGGATTGTCATTTTTACCAGTTCAGTCGCTGGCAATGTGATCCTTCTAAGACATGGTCAAATTCACTTCATGACCACAAAACCACTTGATTAATCAGAGTTACTGTCATGTTCATGTGCTGATTATCTAATTAATACTTTTCCCGATTGAATGGAGAGTCGCCAGGAAGTCACTTCACTCCTGCCAAATAAAACATCTCGAAAACACCACTCGCCCGACGCAAATCCTTCGCGTGTAATAAACTTGATCAATTAAAGCCATCAGCATGATGTTGACACATCTAATCAGTTCTTACTGAATTGCGCACATGCTCAACATATTCACCCAATCAATCTCACAAGCACACGAGGATCCAAGGACAAGTAAAACAAGAGGAATCTTAATTAAAAGACAACCTTGCTTCCACTCTAAATCCAACCACACAATCTCTCTTGAGGAATATCAATTCCATCCATTTCTCAAACCAACCAGTCATGTGTGCTGTGCGCGCCCCGACAAATGTCTGTTTGCCCAGCAAAAGCAAAACGCCATAAAGCCATGTACACATGTTGTATTACAAAACTTTTTATATATTTTTTTTTTGTTTTCTGTTGTTCTGTCCTCAGCGGTGTGTTGTCTTTGTGTTCTCGGTGTTTCCGGAAGAAGTCCACAAGGACGGAGGAGCAGCGCCAATGAACAACAACAACAAGAAGAACAAGAACAAACGAGGAGCACTCCTGCATTCATCCGTTGTCCTTTCTCTTCACTTGACAAAACACTTGTTTACATGCAAACATGAATATGCTGAGCTATAGTCCGTGCACAGGATTGTGTATCCGGTCTCGCTCATCATATCCATTCTTCACTTCCTTATTGACGCTGGCTGTGTGTGTGTGTGTATGGAAAAAGTTATGTTTTCCCGGCCCACACACGCAACCGTAGACAGCGTAGCCACTGACACAATATGTCTTCATTTAGAGGGACGAGAGCATGTCCTTGTCACAGAAGGACCTTGAAATTGTGAAAAGCCCACACGCGTGTTCGTATGGATGCCCATCCCTGAGAGGTGAGGCTGAGAGCCTGATTCTGATCTCATGTGACAGTCGGCAGGATATTAGATGAATTTATTGCCGAGCTACATAGATTCCAAATGACACATGGTACATGGTACAACTTGTGCCGAGATTTTATTTTAATAATCAATGCGGCCCGAGGGAGTCTTAGAACTGATTTGTGTATTTTATTGTATTTCACCCACCGTCACCACTGACCAGTGACCAGTGACCAGTGACCACATGCATCATTTTTGCCTGACAGCAGATGTCACGCGCTGCTTAAGACCACCTTCTTTGAGACTCCCACGTCGATAATTGCTAGCTCATTACAAATGTGAGGCGACGACGAGGTGGAGGAGGAGGATGAGGAGAAACTAAGCGAAAGAGAGAAATGTTATGTAGATACCCAGCATTCTACATGACAGCTGTCATCAGAAATGGATGACAGGTAATTGGCACTCTAGACGGTGATCATTATCAGGCCTGTTGACGGGGAATTTCCGCGGGAGGGCCACAGATGAAAGAAATACCAACCGGCTGTGTGTGGAATTTAATGAGAAGACCGCCGATGACTTATCACGGCAACACCTGAGGTGTGCGACAGACGAGACAGGTCATTAGGCTGCCCGCTGATTTGTCTGAATCCCACGATCAGGCAGCTGACTGCAATTAAAGTTAGTCTGTGAGGAGAAGCTGATGCAATGACAAACTTTAATCAATGAAAAGTGTCCACAAAGTCTTTGCACGTCTCACTTGTTCCATTCTTTCCGGATGAACAAGTCACCTTCGGCGCTTCCATGCCACAGCAGCAGCACCAGTCCAACCCTATTTCGTTGAGTCCTAATTTGAAAAGATTATCCACCCCAACAATAGTCCCCATTGTCTCGGGCACACAAAAAAAAAACAAAAACCGAAACGAGTTTAATTCTTGCCAGGAAGTTCCACTGCTGCGGTGGAGAACCTTCCTTCAACTATGCCTGGCGGTTTCTTTGTAAATCACAAAACAATGCTTCGTTCGAAGTAAAGCACGTTGTATCGCAAGCTGCAGCAGAACGCCCAGATTCACCCAGATACACTTGTTCTCGCTGCTTGCACAAACTGCCTGCCCCGCAATGGCTTGGCTACCGCAGTTGCCCATTGTTCTTTCCCTCGTCTCCGCCCTAGGTTTTCTCGGTTTTCATGTAAGTGCTAGTGTCTTCGATTGTGTAATCTAACATCTCACCACCTACCAGCAGCCCAGCAGCACAACTGGATGGCTCTGCTGTTAACCATTGGGAACGGATTCATTTCTCATCGTTTCGTTTATTTGGGTCCAATTTATCTGTGTCATCGTGGGGGTGGCGAAACTGTGTGGCAAAATGCTGAAAACTTTTTGCGAGAAAACCCTTACAACACCGCACTCTCTCGCGCTCGCTCTCCATCTCTGTAATGAGTTTCGGTTTTTGGCTCGAGACGAAACCCTGTGCATTTAACAGAGACAGCAGAAAAGAGATTGAATACGGGAACAAAATCCTAAAGAAGGTCAGTAATAGGAAACTCGTCGCAAGCCCGAGAGAAAAGAAGATTAAAAATCCCTTAACAGACGATGAAGTTCAACCGAAAATAAGACGAAAGAAAGAGAATAAATAAATCTAGATTAAGTGTTCGGTAATTAAGGCTGCCGAAAGCGGATGAGGCTTCAAGGTAAGCGCACAGTGTGACCTCACAATGTGGCAGCAGCGGCAATGTGTAACGCAATCGATTCGTTACGCATCGTGACACTAAGATGCAATCGGGCCACAGGGTGGACTGAATGTTTTTTCAATCGTCTGCTGAAATTGCTCGATTACAGGGAAAACATTCACATTGATGGGCTATTTAAGACTCTCTTTATGACCGCTCTCAGACATGGTATGGTGTTGACGGTGAAATTGCTGAGGTGGAATTTGACAACTATTACAACAGCTATCTGTTGGGGTATACGTCATCATTGACTTGACACTTAGGCTAGGTTAGTGGGCCGTCAGCGAAATTGTTAAAGTACCACCAGTGATCGGCAACTGCAAAAGTACCTACTGTTAATTTGATCCTAAAGGAAAATCGTGTCTGGATCAGAATAAAGCGTATTCCCTTGCATTCGCTGGGACTCGAACTGGCGATCCATCTAAGCAATGTGTGCTTACACAAGCAACTGCGCCAGCCGTTGACTTGACAGAAAACGCTTTGACGACAGTTGTCATATGAGGCGTAGGACATTTTTATAACAGCTGTCAGATATGTGTAGGTGGAGTTGGAATGACAATTATTCCCACAGCTGTCTGTAAGAGTGCACCTCATCACTGACTTGACAATTAACTGTCCAATCTACAACATCGAACGGGCTAACAATTCTTGGATACGCACCCCTATACAATCCAACCACGTTTTAACAGCTTAAGTTGAAGATTCACGGAGGCCGTCGCCCGACAGCTGCCAGTTTCATTATTTGTCCTAGGTTCCCTGTGTTAGGTTTCTCAATAAAAGCAATTTCCGAAAGAATTGGCTCTCTAAGCCCCCAAACTGACACCACAAATTGACACTTCGTTAAACTGCTATTCACAATCACCCTGTATAGTTACCCTGCACAACTGGCACACAATCATTGTTCATTGTTACCCCACCGATGAATTATCACGAAATGAACTCATCCACGAAACAGTTCAGTCAATCTGACACCTGCTCCGGAGTTCAAATTTTACGTCAGCCACTGCCTGAGATCACTCACACTGGCCCATGACAAAAGAATGACACAAAAAAAAACCAAGCGGACGCAATACGACCTCACTTCACTGACTGACTGCATGGGTGTGTGTGTGGTACATTGCCCTTCATGAATAGACTCTGAATAGGTTACCTGTCCGCTGTGTGTGCTGCGACTGCGACCCTTCTTTGTTTGATCTCGGTATCTATTGAATTTCATAATTTCTTCATTTCAACTTCGTTCTCTTGCAACAATGCCCGACACCGGTAAACAATGAGATAAGATACAAGATACAAAGCAAATCTTGTTTTGTAATGAGCGCTCGCATTTGCCAGCCAGAGAGACAGGTTGCGCGCCGTACACTCTCCCAAGTGATACAGTGATACACTCAATCTTGTCTCGTTTCGGTGGCCATTTGTATGCCGTGCCTTCTTGTGTTTCTCGCGATCTGGCCTTTGTTCTAGAGTTCTTATTTAAATCGCTCCGGAGGAACCTTCAGCGATGTGAAGGGGAGCTTAGATGAGATTACCGAAGATCGATGTTTTTCAGATCGTCGACGGAAATCTTTACAGTGACATTCATTAAGTCCGGAATGAGGCCGCACCATTTCTCATGCCACACGTAGCACATCCGGGACCGATCTAATCCCAGACATTCCTCGGGCAACGTTTACTCTGTCAATTGGCGCCTCCTTGGCATTCGTCGCAAGAATGCCCGGTCTTTAGGGTTCTGTGGAATTTCGGAACGAGTCCTTTGTCAACCGACGACGACTACTTCTCGGGTTTTTCTTCACATTCTGCTAGCGGTACAAATGCAATTAGTTCCCTGGAACTCATGAAACTCCGAACTCCGGTCTTGTGTAAACATCTCATCAGCACCAAGCATGGGCCGGTGTGTCATTATCATTTTCAAGCAATTAAGTGCGAGTCCCTTCTTGGCGGACATACAGACCCCGACCGTGAATCCAGTTTCAGATCTTTCCACTGCTGGCGAGCGGGGGAGAGGGAGAGATTTCTTTTTCAACACCGGTTGGTGGGACAAGTGCACAAAGACCTCGTTTCAATGTGAGCAGGGGCCAGCATCACACACAGGCTGCCAGGCCTGCTTTTATTCCTGCCGGGGACCGGAGAACCGGATTTGAGTGATTATCACACCGAGATCTGCGCACTCGAACAACATTTTTTTTTTGAACGTTAGATGGAGTGTAGTAGTTGCTGATGCCTGAAAACATCAAAGATTATGTTGCCCCCAACTGTAGGTCAATAAGCGCGTTCAACTTGTTTGCTTAATGTACACACACGACAAGCCACCACGATGAGGATGGAGGATGATGATGAGGATGATGCCACATCTAATGCCATTACCAAGTCAGCCGTAACACAAACGGGGACAGAAACTAGTTTTCTTTCTTTCTTGTGTCTAATTCTAATGCGAGATGCATTCGAGAGTCGACGCTGGTCGGCGAGCGGTTGGAGTGTTTCTTCTTCCGTATGTGTGTGTGGTTTGAACGGCATGGGGGAACGACAACAACGGTCGCCAAGAACGGGAGAATGTGACCGAAAGAAGGCACAACAATTGGGGGCGCTACACCAGGTGGATGGAGTAGCAGGTACAGCGGAGAGTTGTTGTGCAACAACAAGTGGGTGGACGCACTGCAGTTAGTTGCGATCTAGATTAAGCAACGGTAAGTAGGGGAAAAGTTGAACTTGGCGGTGGTCTGATGCAGGTTGCGTTAAGTGTCTGCAATCGATCGAGGGGCGAATTGAATTTGATGAGAATTTACGTGAAGTTGTCGTAAATGTTCAAAAGTAGCACGATGTTTCCTTGCAAAAGAATTCACACAGAAAACTGGGGATATTTGGGCAATCCAAGCATTGACGGAAGCACATGTGTCAAATATCCTGGATATGGGACCATACAAACATGGGAGCAAACGTCGACTCTGAGCATTTCCGCGTGGCAGCAAAATCAGAGCTTGAGTGTCCAATGTGAGAAGGCTGACCCAGCCTACAAAGAGAAGTTTTGACATTGGACGCCTGAGTTCATCGGAGATTGCCAGAGCCTAACAAGTAACAAGAGCTGGGATGCCTACGTCGAGTGTAACAAGGCTTGGTGGTTGAAACCACTTTAACTAACTACCTGGTTGGAGAATGTGAGAAGAAAAGAGCGTGCAACTGATGAGGCATACCAAAAAGCGCATCAACTTCCATTTGACAGACTCAGCCGAACTACAGCCGGGTACATCTACAGAGTCAACTTTGCTTGGAGGACCCGACTTTTGCCGAAGATCTGACAACAGGCGTAGAGCTAGGCACGCCATCCTAACAGGCTGATCTACGTTTATGTTCCAGCTAAGTTTGGGGTCTAAAGTTACGCCTTGGTCTTGGGCGCTGGTAAATAGAGAGAGCCGTCCGATGTTCAGGCGGGGAAGAGGAAAGTTGGGAATTCCGGTTCTTTTGGTAAAAAGCATTAGTTCGGTTTCGCTGGAATTGAAGCCAAGGTCGCCGTTTGTAGCCCAAGTGCAAGCTTTGTTCAAAAAGAGTACAGACCCTGAAGACGGGGGGAGAAAAAGTCTGTAGTTTGACGTTAAAAATGATTCAAGACTAAATAAAAGATAGTCCTGTTTCGTTTAGAACGCGGCTGCTTTTCTATCCCTTAACGGAGTTTCCAAAAACAACAGTTTTCTTTTCCTTCGTGTGCTACAGCCAGGGTGAACCAGGTTTTTAACCACTAGGCTTCCAGTTTAAAGCCTTTCGCACAGTCTTTCTCATGAGCTTTTGAGATTATGCACGTTTCAGCGCTGTACACCAGGTCTGCGTTTTACATGAATCCTTACAGAAACGGTTCTATCACTCAATTGTGTCTTGAGCCCTGAAGAACAGGCAAAAGTTCTGCGCTTGATCTCGGTTATTCTCACTTCGCACAGTTGAGGTACTGCGGAGCCTAAGAAGACGACTTGAACGACTGCCGCGAAGGTAAATCTGTACATTGTGTTGTAGCTCTGCCTGGACAACAGTCTCCGTGTCAATGCCAGAAAACGAATCATTTTCGTCTCGTTGTGTTCTACCAATCAAGGCAATGCAATCCACGTATGCAAGCAGCTGTGTGGGCTTCTAGAAGATCGTGTCTCTGCTTCTGGTGTTTGCCTTCTGCTTGAGTTGTGTTCGTCTCTTGGTGGTGCGTGTTGATTTACACATCTTGGGCCAGGATCTTCGGCCTCACCTAGGTCGGAAACCGAACTGATTCACGAATGGTCGACGTAGCTCTTACTTCGGTCTGTAGAAACAACTGGACTCAAAACTTCTACTCTACTAGATGAACCAGTATGTGGTTGTAGTCCGAATGGAAAAATTCCTACACTGACTTGCCCACATGGAGTGCATGGACAAAACTGTTCCATCGGAGGAGGGCTTTCGAATCCGAGAATCCTGGTCGAAGAAGATCAAACCTCTAATGTTAAGACCAAGTCTTCGCGAACGCACACAGTCTTGGTGACTGCAAGCACCGTGCCTAGGAACGTCAACGATGGAAGGCAGTGGACACTCCATGGGACCTAGGTCCACTATGTAAGTTAGTAATTCGAAAACATTTGGATCGAATGAATCGGAGAGCGAAGACGGATCTAGTAATATTTTGCCCTTGTTCCTTCAGTCAAACAATGTCGCCACAACGGTCTTGCCTTTTCAACCATCCCACTCCACTCGTCCACGGCGCTCCACTAACGATCAATAAATCAGTCGATTACAAGCGTAAATTATTTAAACCCGAAGGACAACAAATGGCCCGTTGTGCACGCAATGAAATTAACGACACGACGGTGTGGTTAAGGACACACTGGAGATTACAGGAGCAAAACAAAATACATTGCAAAACGCCACCGACTGACTTAAATGTTCAGTGAGCACGAATCCGGCGACGGGGTGTGTGCGCGCGAGTGGGTCACACACACACCTCTGGTGACTTGAAGCTCGGCTCCACATAAGCATAAGCAACCCCCCCTGGGTGGGTGATAGGGAAAAAAATCAATTCCTTTCCACCCCAACACAGCACACAACATTCACTAATAATCACTCCTCTCGGTCCTCCAGTGACAGGGCCTTTGTGCCACAGCGCCAGGATTCATTCATCAACATCAGCGTAACGTCGTTTAAATGAGTCACTCCTCTACCTCGCCCCCTCCCACTGAAGGGTAGTTGACACTGGTGCGGTCGGAACCAAGCAAAAATATCGCTCTGAAGAGTGCTTGTTTTCAAAACTATTTCACATGACCTTGAAGCTGTCGCACCCAACCTTGTTGTTGGCATTTGCACCCACACACACCCACCCACTCAGCCACCACCGCACATCCATCAAGCCAACGATGTGAAGTATCCTTCGAGTGAATTCATGGTCGTAGGGTCGTGTAGGAGTGGCATAATAGCCCACCACCACCCAGTTTCCGGGGGGCCCAAATGAATTCACAAAATAGCACTTCTCTCGCCTTGGCTGCGGATCGCTCCGTATCTCCCGAGCACAGCTCATTCAAATGAAAACACACAAAAGATGTGCCCTCTTGTCGTCGTTCGTACGTCACGGCACCGCACACGGTCCGTGATGTGAGGTGTCATTTCACGAGGGGTGGATGGGATATATCACCTTGACCAAGGCAAAATGTCATCAAAAATAATTGACAATTGTCCTTGTGACGTTACTTCGTGAATGATGATGATGATGTTGTGGTTGAAAGTGCAACCTCGACAGGACATGAGTCCGCGCCGAGCAGTGGCTGCGTTGGCGACCCGGAGGATGCACAAAAATGCACTTAACGTGCCAAAACGTGACAAGCTCCTCTGGCTGGGGGATTTTCTAGGAATTTTTTCCGCATTATTGGAAATTCAAGGGACACATGGTTGACTGGCTGAGCATGGATTGAACGGGTTTATCAGTGATCTGCGAGGATACTCTCGCTTGGGTTGCACGATGTATGCGCAGTTATCAAGGAGAAGCAGAGGAGTGGTATCGCAGTGCATGGCAGGAATGTCAAATTTGTGTGCATGGACTAGAAGATATTCGATTGGACGTCTGCAGACGGAGAAGGACTTGTGGATTTTTATTGCATGTCCTGTGACGGACAAGCCCATCTCCATCAGCCTCCTTAATTATTCATCTTGCTGGGGTAACGAGCAAGCTCTCGACCAAGTTCAGGGACGAGGCCATTTAAACGAGTTCAAGTTCTCACCTTCGATGCCTATTTAGACGTCTAGGACTCGATGAAACTCGCTATAAACTCTAGAACAAGATGCGCAGGGAATACAATAAATTCCCGACTTAATGGATCGAACCCATATCAAAATGCAGCACATCCCCGCTCCATCCACGTCAGCGAATCCCAGTGAAACGTGTTCCACTTAACATCCCCCCAGCCACACACACAATCCACCCGACAAAGGATATCGCTGGCCATATGGTAAAGTGCTCCCTCCCCCCGAAAAAGAGTGGATTAAGTTTAAATATTTAACGAAAGTTTTAACCCTCCATACGACCGCACACAGCATGCGTGTGTACACTCGTTAGTTAAACAGATTGACGACAACGATTAAAGGGAATAATTATTTCCAACAATATCCGTACGAACGTGATTATGTTTCATAATTCCCCAGCGCACACAGTCGAGTCCGTGAACCGGGCTAAGGTCAGTCGAGTGTGTGTGCGCTTCCGTTCTCATTTGCGCATTTAAAAGTTCACGAAGAAATTGTGTTTAAAAATCAACACAGAGCGAGATCCCGAACAGACAGTTCGAGAAGACAAAAGTAAACATTTCCTCTCATCTTCACGATTATTCCAACATGACCTTGTTACGGGCGGCTGATGGGAGGCTGGACGGATGGATGGATGGATGGAAAAAAACATCAAATCAAATAAACGAAACGAAACGAAACATTCGATTGTGGTAATTAGATGGTTTCGATTAAATTCGATTGAATTCGATTAGACTTCGACTCGATTATCAGCTGACGATGGGCGTGGGTGAGATTTATTTTCACGCAGATGGCTGTGCACAACGTCCGTGTTTGTTTGGCCCAAATTGTGTGTTAACGATCTGCGACGGGATGTATTGATCGAAGCTACGATACCTACAGTGAGAGTCTCAGAGTTTTCACGCTTGGGTGCGATTTGAAGTCGATTTTTCCTCGCGTTTGTTCATTTTTTGGAGCGATTATTTGTGATGTCAGGGGACTCTGAGCAACACTTGCAATTGATAATCTTGTGACGATCAATTTAATAGGATTAGCTGTCGTGGGAGCCTTGTAATCCACTGCTGCACCAATTAAATTTAAAGCAGAGAATGAATTTAGTTCCCTTTTTTCTGGCAAATGCGACTGGTTTCGGTGACTTGAAAGGCAGGAGTCTACGGTTAATGGGACCAAAAGAGACTAACAAAAGACGAAATGAAACATACCTTCCAAAGGGGTGCAGGTAGATTGAAAGACATAAATTTATCAACCAAGTTCAGCAGTAAGCACCTACTCAAGTACACCCAGAAATGGCGATTAAGCACATGTGGGCATCACTAGAAAGTCAGCTCGGTTTATTTTGCGGTTAGATTCGTATAGGACTCGACACCATCGATTTATTCGGGCTCTAGTTTCAACAAGACGGCGCTACATGTCATACAAGCGACGCAAGGCTAGAAGTTGTTAAGGAGAAATTCGGCGACTGGGTCATCACACGGCGAGCCTTCACTTGATGAACGCCGCAATTATGCGATGTGCCTTCTTCTTCTTTTTCTTCTTGTTTGTATGGCGCAACAGTCCGAGTGCGACCTGTTGCTCAGCCAACAACAAGCTGCCTCCAGCTTCGTACGCCACGTTAGTTGAGGTCCGCTTCCACTTGGGTGCTCCACCTTAGAGGAGCTCCACCACCTCTGTTGCGTTGTTCCACAGGTTCGGAGTCAAAGACGCTTCGGATTGTCCACACGCTCTATAAGGCCCAGCCACCTTATGCGCTGGATTCGTAGACGCCTCGCTAGACTCATGTCGCTGTACAGCGAGTAGAGTTCATGGTTAATTGGTGTCTAGTAAATACGTCAACGGAAGCAGGACCACACAGGACTTCTTTATCCGCTTTTAAAATTGTTCATGCCTCCGAACCATATAACAGGACTGGAATGATTATTGTCTTACACGAAGTAAGCTTGGTCCTTCGGGACTTCATAGCCCACAGAAATATCTGCTAGCAAGAGTTATTCTGCGATGTTCGTATTGTTTACAGGGGAGCCGAGGTAGATCAAGTCTCTAACTACCTCGAAGTTCTAGCAGCATGAGTTGAAGCGTGGATTGAAAATTAGGCCGACTCTCTTGTCTAAGTTCTCACAGATTAGAAGAAATCTTGGCTCTGTCATATGTCAGACCCAAAGAAAAGGATTATCAGAAAGCCTCTGGCAGGGTTATCTTCGAGTTTCGTTGGCAATGACGAGCTCTCAAACACCTTGTTTAAGGCTGCGTAGACCTGCATCACGAATGAACAAATAAGTTTCAACTCAAGTGGACGAAGGTGTTCTCTCGAATAAATCGCTATCAGTCAACAAAAAGGCGAAGAACAACAAGGGCACAGCTCAAATGTGTTGCCATCGGTAGTCTTCTCGGCCACGAACGATGCCTTGGTGGAGAGCATGTTTCAAACCGTCTGATAAACTAAAGAAGAGGAAAGCATACCCGAGCTCTCTATGCCGCCGATCCTACTCTTGGGTTACGTAGATTACATAGAAACAGTCGTGTGTTTCGAACTGGCCATAGTAGGAAGCTGTCACGGTTTTTGAAGAACAGACGACACGAACTGGTCTTAAGGACAACAAGACTAAAACAATCGGGCAAGAATCGTCCCGTCCAGTTGGGTCAAGACGGTCCACAGCAACCACTTTGACGTAGCAAAAGATTTTTCCCACGAAGGGGTAGACGAAAATTCCATAAAGCACATACTAGTTGAATCGCCCTTAGCACCCGTTGCCACTTCGATATGTCGAATCTCTAGAAAATACTCATTTTGAAGCTTTCAGAAGAGTAGAGCTGATTCCTGGTGCCCTCGAAAGGGAAATTTTTCGACGGATGTATGGTGCTACTCGCGAGGAAAGCGAATAGAGAAGAGAACGGCGAAGATGAGAACTCTGCGATGTGTAGACATGGACTGCACCTGCTCGTGTACAAGCTCCATTGTTCCCACAAATCTCTTCTGGCATACTCCAAAAATGCAGTGCAAAATCGTAGAAACGGTGTGTGTTCAATTAAAACCCCAAAGGCTCAACTGGCAGACAGTGGGAAAGTGGGCTTTGTACGCTTCTTTGTATCAAATCCACTTGTGATGGTGGTCAGGCTGTTATGATTATCCTCGAACTTGGAATTCGACCTCATTTTACTACACATCAACTTAATTCAATTTAAAAGGCACGTGTATATCGACGTGACCTGAAGTTTTTGCAAGAAATCCCCAACAAAAGATGCCTTTGTTGCCAACACTTTAAAACAATTTGCCTCTTATCGCTGATCATTCGCTTAATTGACAAGCGCAACAAACCGTGAAATTACTCAAATTCGTGACAATCTTCACGAGCCTCCACCGAGGCGACCTTGATTTTTTTTGCAAATTCCTTCTAATCTCTTGTCGGTCGGGGTATGGTCTGACAGAATTCGTGGAAAAAAAACGGCCAAGCACGTGACAAGAACACTATCTCAATTAAACGCTTTGCAGATTAAGTACATTTTTGATTTGATATGATTAGATAGACCCCGTGTCGTAGATCAAGTGACAGCGAAACAAAGACCGCATCGTTTACAAATAAAAATTGATTCAATGTCTACATGTGTGCACAACCGCCCCACTCTCCCCCTCCCACTCTCTCACACACTCCACCGTTCATCGATCTGCCCTTGAACTTTCATCTAAGTTACTGACGCAACCAATGTGGGCAGAGAGCGACAGAGCTACCGGCTACTGGCAACTGGCTACTGCATTAGCCACAAGCCCACATGCCAATCATGTCAATTTCAAAGTGTAAATCGATGAGATAAATGAGAACCGTGAACACAAAGACAATAGAGCGAGCGCGCACAGCGAGCAGCATTAAACGAATTCTACAAAGGAATTTTCTAATAAGTACCTCACCGAAAAGAGCGCACAAAAGAGATACACGCTCGTCAGATGTTTACTGCCAGAAGATCAGTGCTCGTTTTTATTTTTGTTTCGTTCCTTTCTTTTTTGATGTTAATTGACGGTAATTGGTTTTGTGTATGAGGCGATAGATGAGTATTTTATCGCGTAGATAAATGGAGCAGCATTTCGGCGAGCAGATGAGGAGTGATCTTGGCAAGTGGGAGTGACGCTTGCCAGGAGAAGAAGTCGTACCTTGATCAGCTGCGGCAGAATTAGGAGACTCATTTTTAGCAAAATTTTAGTGTCCACTACTGCTAGAAAATTAACGAGAAAATCGACAAAAATGCCTTACTAACCACTGTCAATTTTTTTGGGTCAAAATTTCGATGTTGCCGGATTCCGTCCAAACTGTCAGAATCGATTAGTACACGTGGAAAAACATGGAAAACGGTGTACAGAGGTCGTTTATACACCTAATAGAGCCGCTGTGGCATTAGGAAGAAGAACGAGGAAATCGACAAAAATGCCTTGCTAACCACTGTCATTTTTTTGGGTCAAAATTTTGATGTTGCCGGATTCCGTCCAAACTCTCAGAATCGAATAGTACACGTGCGAAAACATGGAAAACTGTGCACAGAGGCCATCGTACGCCCAATAGAGCCGCTGTGGCATTCGGAAGATGAACGAAAAAGTCTACAAAAGTACTTAACCATACAATCAGCAACAAATTCAAAAAATTCCAATACTAGGTTCATAAATTGTGCAGCTGCTGTAGTGTGGAATTCTAAAACCCCAAAACACTACACAGTTTGTCCGGAAATTCGTATTAAAATACCAGCGTCCTGTTTCCGTTGAATATCTAAATATTTCCGACCCAGATCCCGACACGCTCAGCTCACACGTCAATAGTGCCACCAAGCGGTCTTATTTTATTTCACTTCTCGTTTTCGTTGTTTTGTTCACTTTTGCTCCATCGCCAGTGAATTGCATTTAGTAGATATAATTTCCCATCAAAACATCTTCACTTTAAATGTTCTTCAATATTTCACAAGACGCCTTACGATGCGCGATGCTCTCATTACCCATGGGGCTTCGCTTCGCCTCCCTAAAAACCAAACCGATTCCCAGTTGCCACTGGGATGTGAGGAGAAAGACAAGAAAAAAAGCGCCCCATCCTCACCGCCTCTCGGTTATGGCTTCTCGCTCAGCCAAGAAAGTATTTATTTACTTTGGCTTCTTTCGCTATTTTCGTTCCACAAGATTCCCAAAGATTCACATCATATTGTATCGCTCGCTTTGTCTTTTTTTCTATTCTTCTTTTTTTTTTGTTTTTTGCATGCTAACACAACTCTATCTGTGTATCTAGATGGTTTTTGTGGCACATTTAAAATTGAATCAATGCCAAGAATGAATTTCTCTCGTTTCTCCGGGGCACTGCGAGTGTTTACATGGCGCATTTTGTTTCAGAAAATTCCATTCGACATCGAATGCCGAACATCGAATGTCAATAGTGTGGTCGAAAATTGACGTTTTATTGACATCTCTACTCTGCCCCGTGGCACGTGCGCTTGAACTCACAGCGACGGCAACAATGTAGCCACAGTCCGTGTTGCGGTGGCGTTTCGCGTTAATTTTGTTTACGGAAATCAAGCAGAAATCGCACCCGAAGACCTTCGGGGTTGAAAGTTTGAAGCTAGCTAGGCGTTCATAAATTAAATTACCCCACACCAGCTGGGCCGCTCCGCCGTCATTGGCGAACTTACATGTCGCAACCGCATCGGAATTGTTATTCAAATTTCGCATGAGTCTCGAGGGAAACGAAAAAATGAAAAAATTGAATCTGAAATGCAAATGCACTGCGTTTCCAATGACTCACGACGCGAGGAAAACATGTCACAGATACGTTTCAGTTTTTTCTTTTAAATTTTTCATTTTTATTTTTAATTCAATTCGTTACACGCGCTCTGGTCAATTCGGCCAGTCTAGCCGTCTCTGTGTGCAGACAGCACTTCCGGCAGGGATTTGTGGACAAGCTACTAATTACGAGGCGCGGAGGGCTTCCTATGCAGCTATTAATAAGATGATTTAAGACATAGACGGAGCCGCAGAGACTCTGGCGCTGTGTGTGGACATAAAGTCGCTGTTGGCGCTGTTTCCTTGTTAATTCTCGTGACGTTTATTGATTGTGATGCTAAGCAGTTGTGCATTAATCTGTTGCGACTTATAAAGCGGTGTGTGTCTTGGAGATTTGCTGATAAATTATGCCGTAGCTGAAGGTGATGTATCTATTGGGGACAGCGCACTGTCCGGGGCGTGATATGGAAATGTGAAAGATTCCGGGAGGCGAGAGATGAGAATGTGAGCGATGAGAAAATGGCGTTGACTCGCAATTTGTCTACGCTGCTGAACAACTATGAGTGTTGACCTGTGCAGCTAAGTGGGAGAGGACACTTAATCGGGATGTGAGGATTACAAACTCAGAACTGTCGAGGGCTTCGTTTGAAGACTCAACTAATGAGCTGCTCTCCTCCATTGGACCACTGTCGTACATCTCAACTTTGTTTCCTCAGAATGCACCTGTGATAACTAGGCTACCTACAGATGTGACACAGTCGAATTATAAGCTGAACGGAAGAATAGCTTTCCACGTCAAAGGGGGAGGAGGAAAAAACACGTCGACTAGGTGTTGGCTCCTCTCCATCGACTGCATGAACACCAATGTTCCACTGCACTGCCATTAAAGTAATGCTTCAAGTCTGTGAATACCCGAGGACCCTGATTCAAGACCGAATCACGAGTGTTGACTAAGTGATGACCGATCTAAAACGAGTTAGTCTTCAGGGAAAGCTATACCCGTGCTCTGCAAAAACACTGGACAGCTTTACTGCTCGTACTTTATTGGCATTAGAAGAGCCCCAGCTTCCACTGACTTTATATAAAACATTGATCGTCCAAGTCCTGTTGTATGGCGCAGAAGCATGGGCAATGTCAAATGAGGACTAAGGGATGCTTGGTCGTTTCGAAAGGAAAATTCTTCGAATCGTATTCGGCGCTTTTTGCGAAGAAGGAATTTGGAGGATAGGACTAAACGACAAAGCCTACCAGCTGCACAATGACACTGGCCTAGTCAAACGAATTCGATTGTCTCGACTCAGATGGCTACGACATGTAGAGAGAATGCATACTGACTTTCCGCCTCGGAAAGTCGTCGAGGTCAACCCTGAGCGACAACACGGTAGAGGAGTCTTCTTCGCCTACAATGACGTAACCAACTGGAAAGAGATCTTAATCAGATGGGTGTACGAACAGCGGGTGCCTAGCCTAAGGTCGCGCTAGTTGGAGAGGTATGCTGAGTGAGGCCCAGGTGACCAACGGACAGTAGCGCCACTCAAAGACAACGAAGTTCTGCTGTATTATGCGGAAGCATGGATAGCCTCAAAAGTTCTAAATCTGTTCGAGATTAATATTCTGTGTGCGATCTTTGGCTATGCTTCCATTGATCGTAGTTGGAAAAGACGATTCAACCATGCACAGAACGGGCTTCACAGCGACATTAGCCTAGCCTGGCGTCCACGGATCCAACGTCTAAGGCAACTGGCCCCTCTGAGCTGACTGAGCTTCTGCACAAACTCAGACCGAAGAGTACCAACCTCTAGAACAACGCAACAGAGAACGCCCGAGTTTAAGATAGCGCACCCAAGGAGAAAAACCACAACCAACTCCGCCAGAGATCGCACTAGTTGCAAAGACTTGTTGGTTGAGATCCAGGTCCACCCCGGACTGTAGGCAGACTTTAGACATACAAAGAAGAAGGAACAGACAAATTTGAAAACCTAGACAAGAATATCAACCCCTTGAACATTCACGTGCCGATAATCGAATATAGACGCTACCAACAATAGAAGGTTTTCAATGGAACTGAACTAAGACTAGTCTCAGCATGCAATCACAACAAGTTGGAATTCACGGATAGTTCAGTTGGCGGACACATCAGGTGTTGTAAAATCGAAAAAATTCAAATCAGGTATCCTTGCGTTGAGAAGTAGACGGACAGAGTCAGAGAAGATAGACCGAGAAAGTACGAGTGGTCTCGAATAGTTCTTAATAGAAATTCAGTGCAATTGCATTCCCTGCAAAATACTGTGCAACTGTCGGAGGGAAACAATTGATTGGTTATTGAGCCCTACGAGCCACTTACGGAAGCTTCCTTGTTCAGCGAGAGAGAGTGTAACCTTTGGAACAGAACACATAGCCGCGTCGCAGCATACAGTCTTTTGTTATTCCCAGAGGAAGGGACAAAAGTACCTACCACCACCTACCAAGAACAAACAATAATTGGCTAGGAAACCACTCATTCCGCAGCCTAGATTCGTTCGTGCTTTATAGGAGGAACATTGATTTAGACGTGCAATGACGCAACCGCCGAGCTTTGCTGGCTAGATTAACAAGCCTCCGCCTCTCTTCATTTCATCACTCTCATTAGTCATTCATCCAGGACGTCTGATTGACCTTGAACCGTCCGAAATCAGACACCGAGCGCCTCCCTGGCAGTCACAAAGACATAGCTTCGATGTCATATCAAAAAAGAACTTTATCACCTTGTGTCTCCCGATACCGAATTCTTTCAGTCTCACAACCAAACTTTTGATTACATTCCACCGAGGGGTGGGGAGGGAGAATAAATGGAAAACTTTCACAAAAATTCCATTAGCCCTCATCCACCTCCGACGAACGAAAAAATATAAATGATTACGTATACGCCGCCTAATCACCTCAATCGCCCTCCTCCCACCACCGCCCACGCAGCAGGGCTTAGAAAGGACATTAAATACCTCCCCACACCAACGCAGAGAGAGTTTCTTTTTTGTTCTGTTTGTTCAAAAGCGAACATCAATCACTTTCGTTTCAGAATTTTACACGTGGACAGAAGCGGTATACAAATTTGATATCCTTCAGGATGTAGACGAGGAACAGCACGCATGCTAAGCGTGTACCAGCACTAATCCCGCAGCAACTGACATTTTTTTCTCTGGCTCCATCCATCTTTGTTTTGGAACGGTACATAAATCTCCGATGAAAAAAAAAATAAGGGACACCTTAGGGACGAGTGATGTGCATGCAAACATTGCCTTGCAGTAGATAGAGGGACTCCGTGCACACACTCACTACACTTCATTTGTCGTCCACATGTTGAGGGGAAAATCAATATTGAGCATTCGGAGGATACACAGACCAGGTTTCGAAGCAGTTTTGCCCGCAATCGCTCGTCCTTTCAGAGGACTCTTCTAGCGGAGATAATCAAATACACCTTGTCCACACGAGCCGGGCATTTTTTGTGCGACACAGACGGCTGTAGAAATGTTTACGCAGGATAATGATTATTTCCAGTGTGTACAGTGTATGCTGAGTGTCACTCAGTTTTGTGGCGGTAATCGTTTGTGTTTGGACGGTTGAGGGGCTTTGAGGATAATCTTACCACAGGTTTCTCAAATAGGATTTATAATCAGCAACACTTACCTGGAAAGAGAAAGAAAAAGTGAAGTTCATTAGAATGGTTAAAAATGACAGAGCAGGGCGAAGTGAAATAGAATTCAATTCAAGAAGGAGACGCTTTACTTATTCGGAGTTCAAATTGTGGCTCCTCATTGAATCCTGAACAACTGACGAATTTGACGATAGGGAGTGAGTGAGGGTCTATGAGCTCATACAAGTTACCAATAGGGTACCTTTCCATACAATAGATCTCTCCTGGTCGCAGTGTCGTTTCCTACACGGCGACAAGAGGACAAAAAGAACTCTACTCCTATGGTCCATAATAGTGAATGAACTGATTGTCATCCTCAGCAACAAGGGCTTCTATGTCCAGTGATATGCTGATGACATTGTGAATCTCATTAAGGGCAAATTCGAAGATACAGTCTCTGATCTACTAGAGAGCTACTTGCGTTACAGCCCGTAGAGGCTCAGGGCCTAGCTTCTCAGCATCCAATCGTGTTGTGCGAGCTATTGTTCTCTCAAGAGTGGAAAGGACCCACAGTTTTATGCCGACTCCGAACGGCCAAGTTTGAGAAGCTTTTTCAACGACAGGAGCATTGACAGCGACTCGAACGAGGTGCAAATTATTCTTGTCGCACAGAGCAGGGATCGAGCCTACGACGTCGACGCAGGTACTCACAACGTCACGGGCTACCACAAAGAGTACTCAATCTTGGCGCAAACTGGTGCGTAAAGGTTGGACTCAATGTTAGTCTCAAAAAGAGCACAATAGTTGCGTTTACCAGAAGAAGAAAAAAACATGTACTAAAAAAACCTACTCTCTTCGTTGAAGAAGAATTCCCAAAAAAGGTCAAGTACCCAGTCTTAATTCTGGTGTATTGCTGATGCGTAGGGAAATGGTGAATGATTGCATTAAGACTGTACGGGTTTGAAATTGACCTAAAGTGTGATGGCAAGGCCCCAGTCTGACAGCGTGAACGAAAAACAAACGCGAGGAAGGGGGTTTTGTGCAAAAACATACAATTTCTTGCGTTAATGTATTGTTGCACGTTACAGCTTAGAAAATCCCGAGAGTATACAGATATGCGCGCGTATTGAGGAGTACCATAGACGCAGCTTACACAGCTTCGATACTGAGTCAAGATTACTGTACACTACTTCGGCATTTGTTACAAGTGGCAGTATTATGGAGAGTACTAACTTCTTGCGTGTTCCCAGCGGAGTAAAATCTGCAGAGAGCCAGAGTATCCGCCGTCATCTATAAAAACGGCCAATGACCATGTTTCCGTGCTTGTAGCCAGAGAGATCACGACTAACAACATATCCAAGTCTAGTAGTAGACTCGACTGCCTTAATCTGATCCCATATATAACCATTACTCACATACGCTGCACCAAACTGGTGGTATAAAACAAAACAACCCACTGCACAAGTCAAGCTCAACAAACTACAAGGACTAGCTTGTGTCAGCATCACAAGGGCAATGAAAATAACCCTCCATAGCAGCACTAGAAGTCATCACAAGTATACCCATCATCGGCATATAGAGAAAGAATAAATCATTAACGTCTACAAGCCCATCACAGATGATGAGTCTAACTACAGGCTAATTGAGTTCCTAACAAACTGAACAGGCATGAAACCCTGAATATATCTCTCGTTGACAACTATCCTCCGAGACAGTATACAACTGCAGCCAAAATTATAGCGTCACTATCGCCTCATGACACAATTGGGAGCAAAACAAACCCACCTTCATCCACGAGTCCATCATCTGGTACACTGAAGGCACTTAAAGAGATGAAGGCGTTGGGCTGGACCTGGAGTATACAGAGTCAACACCAAAACCCATATATACCACAGCATGGATATTTTTTAAGTTTTTCGCAGTTGAACTTTGAGTTAGAGAAAACAAAGACAGCGCACATCTACATTCTTTCTGACAGCAAAGCCGCTCTCCTAGCAAACAAAAGCCACGAAGTCACTCGTTAACTAGTATGGGACTGCCTACAACTGTTACACCAGCTGGTCAACACAAACATACTCCACCTCATTTGGATCTCCAGTCACAGCAGCGCTCACACAGGAAACGAAGGAGCAGACCTACCGGCCAGAAAAGGCTCCGCATCACCATTCATGATGCGGCAACCATTCTGCGGCAAACCTATCACCACCGCTTCGAGCTCTATAGATAATTGGCTCAGGGATATGGCCAACCATTACTGGACGCACAAGGAAGTAACTTCTTCATCTTCTTTGTTTGGCTCTACAGCCTGGAGTGGAGCTGGGCTTCAACCAGTAAGCCTCCCAAGCCAACACCATCTTTCGCCAGCTACCTCCAGCTGCGCACACTAAGTTCGTTGAGGTCCTTCTATACTTGTGAGCGCTCTCTTGTTCGAGGACGTCCTCTGTTGCTTCAGTGGCTCGGAATCGAAGACTCTTCGGTCCGGAGCTTTGATGTCCATCCGCTTAACATGACTTAGCCTTCTTAAGTGTTGTTCCCGAAGATGCTTAACTAGGTGCACTAGCTAAAGCTCGCACAGTTCTTTGCGTTGAATTTTCTCCTCCAGACGCCATCAAGGCAGACAATCAAAAGGTCCAAAATGTTCCTACCAACCTTTTCTTTTAATAATCCTCAGACTCACGATGCTTACTGAACACTGCCCAGTAAATAAACATCCCAAAACCAAGGTCTGGACGCAAGATGACATCTGGAGAATGTTTAACGACGGCGAAGGAACTGGAGAACATATACTGTGTCACTGTAACTGCCTAGTCAGGACACGGCATCGACACCTAGGCGGATACTATCGAAGCGGACTAAATTGCCGTTGGTTCAATCAAAAACATACAAAGTTTCATCATCAAGTCAGGCTTGTTGCGTCAACTCTAAATCTAAGCAAGCATCGTACCTAGGCCCATCCGAGAGCGAAGTGATAAGGCAATCCCTTCCCACCCCCTTAGACATTCAAATTGCAATTCCACCCACTATCAGTGATCGTTGTTCTTGTCCTAAACACTCCAGGGGAAGTCCAAGAAGCATCCATTTTCTTCTCTGAATCATAACAACCATCCACATTTCCGGCGATTCCCTCCAGAGCAAAGCGAATTCACCGCCATTCGTGTCATCTTCACCAAACGCCAGTGATCGTGCGACCACAAGCAAGTAAAGGACAACAAAAACAAAAGCAACAGGCCATGTTTAGGCGGCAGACCAAGCACCCTTAAGCATCCGTAAATCACCGACACCCCTGCGGGTTGTTTACGTAGCCTCATCGACTGCCACGTCGGGCTACACTTCGGACAGCGAGCACAAACCGCCAAAGTATCGCCACTTCAATGTTGCCGTTCAAACTTCGATTTGTATACAAACAAACGGAAAACGACTTCAATAAAGTATCTCAACGACACTACGCTCGATTGACTGTGCGGCCTAAGAATGCCGAGTTCTTAATTTGAAAAAGGAAAAGACGTTATTAGCGTCAGTGGGTCACAACCGCACGCCACCACCACCACCACCACCCGTCGCCGGAGGGCATTTAGGACCGCATTTTATCTTCTTTTCAGTTGCTCACCAGCCCTCTGCCTTCGGCCGTCGCCCTCTGTTGTTTATGGGAATTGTATCCACTCCAGAGGAACACCAGAGTTAAGGACCATTTAAAAATGAAATAGAATTTCAATTTCGAATGTCAAGCGATGCGTAGTGAGGCAGATGCGGTGGATACGCATTTTTTTTTTTTTACTGCGCCATGTTTACGAACGCGTGCCCGTTGGCGTGGGTGGATGGCTGCCTTTCAAATTTAAAGCGGATCAGAGCGAGAGCTTTACTTTGTGGAACTTGTGCGCGCCCTCATTGGACCGGAATGTAAATACACGGGATAAATATTTTGATTAACATCGTAACACTGGCTGTTAAATCGGAGACACTGCCGCCTGGAATCTGGATGTGTTCCGCGGGGCTTTAATGTGGACTAATCCATTTGATGATTCGCCTTTTTTTCGATGTGTTGATTGGAATAGTTGAAAGGGGAATAAATCACGGAGGGGAGCAAATGGTGATTATCCGAGAACTCGGGTATAATCGATAATCGATTAGCAAGTGACAAATGAGCAGCAGAGAAGTTTTGGGAAACGAATTGCTTTTCTGAACGGAAAATCTTTCTCATTTCGGATTCAGTGACAGCTGTCACGGCAAGGAAGCGACTGTGGGAGAAGAAAGAAACGCGGGTTGCTTCGATGGCAGTGACGATTGTGGAGCAAGGGATTAGTGGCGGATTTTAGTGTATCGGAATGTAGAGGCAACCTTGAGCTGTTTAACGAGTGTTTCGCGAATCACAGAGAGCTGTCACATGCTAAGGAAGAGAGGGGAATTTAGAGATATCCTCCTTGGGGACTAAGGTTACTTTCTTTTTTTAGTCACCATAACTGGTACCCAAAGTCAACGGTTGCATCAGCGAATTGAATTTTCTCGAAGAATGTTCTTCAGGCTGTGCAGGATGACAGTGGAGAACTCTCGTTGCTCCATCAAGGTCGTTAACCAACTCTCCGAGGCGTTCAATGTCGTTCAAAGGCTAGGCGACGCGCTGTCATGCGACTTTTCCCTCATCGTACTTGCGAAGGTCGTGCAAATCTCACACGCCACCACTGGAGGACCGATTTTCCAGAAATCCGCACAATTGCTAGCATACGCCGATGACACTGACGTGATTTGCAGAACTCAGCGAGCCGTCAATGAGGCGTTTACTAACATTTAGACGGAAGCGGCTAAAATCAGTTCAGCAGTGAATGAGGGCAAAACGAAGGGCATCAGAATGGGCAGCTCAGGACTTCAACTACCTCGGCTCCGGAGTAAATTGTTCAAATAACATCAGTACTGAGATCAAGCGTAGGATAACTCTTGACAACCGCTGTTTCCTTGGGCGCAAGAGGCAATTGAGTAATAGAGCCCTCCTTGAAAGGATCAAGCTGACTCTATAAGACACTGCCACTGCGGTGAATGAGGGCAAAACGAAGTATATGCTGTCAACAAGAAAGGACACACAACATCGACGACTCGGTCAGAACGTCACATAGGCAGCTACAGCTTCGAGGTGGTAAAGGACTTCGTCTACCTTGGATCCCAAGTCACTAGTACGAACATCAACGAACTGTTGCTTCTTTAGGCTCAAGAGGTAACTGAGTAGTACAGCCATCTCTCGAAGGACCCAGCTAACTTTATATAAGGCTCCGATCATCCCTGTCCTGCTCTATGGCGCGGAAGGCTGGACTATCTCAAGGACGAAGACGCACTTGGTCTTTTCGAGAGAAAAGTTTTTCGTTCACTCTTTGGTCCTGCTTGCTTTGAAGGTTTCTGGAGAAGAAGATTCAACCACGAACTGTAAGGGCTGTACAGCGACATGAGTCTAGCCATGATGGGTAGGTCATGCAGAGTGCATGGACAACACTGCTCCAGCCCGAAGATCTTCAACTCCGAACCAGTGGGACAACGCAATAGATGAAGGCCATGAAGCCGATTACGCACTCAAGTGGAGACGGACCTCAACCAACTTGAGGTGCAACATTGGAGGCAGGTGGCCAAAGATCGTGCCAGCTGGAGAGGCTTGTTCGCTCAGGCCCAGGTTCAGCCCGGACTGTAGCGCCATGAGAAGAAGAATGTCGGTTTCGATGTAGGAGATCGTTTGTTCTTTGTCTCGGCCAGATTTTTCTGGTTGTAGCACAATTCCAAAGTCTAGTCCATCTGTGGTAAGCAATCTGAAGGAAGTGCTTGGAGATATTCGCCGTCACTGCTTGTAGAGCTATAAATACTTCCTCTGCAAGTGAGCAGTTCATCTGCATTCTCATTTCCTGGGACTGTGGCTAGGTACCCAGATATTGAGCTCACCTTGTAATGAGGCTAGCTCGGCCCGGCATTCCTCTGCCAGTCTGGAATGTGTGGTTTAGGAGGCCATAGCTTTAATGACTGCTTGGCTATCAAACATGATATATGGGTGAATTTTGGCGTGACAACACGACAGGCTTGAAAAACACTTGAATTGTCTGGCAGTCTGGGTAAGCTTTGCAGATGTTGAGGGAATCTGAGGACACACCTGAATCTACTAGGCAGTCCATTTTGAAGCCGTCGGTACTAATTTTCTTCAACTTTGACGTAAAATATCTCAAAAACGGTGCAACCTACAAGAAAAATTGTTGCCCCAGATTTTGAAGGCCATGTAGACCCCAATCGAATACAGGCATCACAAACTGGGTGAGGTCATCCTTTAGCTCATGTTTTAAGGAAATCAGGAAAACTAGTTGAATATCCTCTGGGTTGAGGCCCAGGTCCACAACGTACTGCAGCGCCAATCAAAGAAGAAGAAGATCCTCTAGGCTGAATGTTCTTGAAATGACTTTTGTGCATGTCCAATAAGTTTCAAGCAGGCCAAGTGGGTGCTTCAGGAGCTATTTGCGATTGATCCAAGTGATTTCATTCATACCTCGGGAGCCAAGGATTCTTCGAAGGTCCGGCTAAAATTTGATAGTAGCTCAGACTCTAAATGCGACAAGTTTCATTTGCAACCATTCAACTAGTCATGAGGAATTAAAGATGTCACACAACAACTCGGAAAATGCTTTCTTTCTCAAATGTCCTTAAAAAAGGATGTCCTCCAAAGATCATTCCTGTCACAACTGAAGTCCAACACATGATCTTAAAAGGTGGCAACTTTCAATTGAATCCATTCAGCCGTTTTCAAGATATTCGCCTTTTTGCCGAATTTTTATCAAGAAAATCCACGTTTTTCAGTTTCGCCAAAAAGTCGGTTGAAAAGCGAATCATTTCAGCCGGGATTTGTGTGCTCCAAGAAAACACGTTTGTGTCTGTCGTCGATGGCGTTCAATGGCTTATATCTCCAGAACACGATGTCCAATGGTCAAAGTGGTCATGAACACTGTTGAGGATCACTTCATGGTCTTTACGATGAGCTGGTGAGGTGGACTGATTGACCGTTGTTTAGACCGTTTTGGTGAGGGCTTATAGAATGGGAATGTTTGGTTTAGATTGTCAAACTTATGCAACATATTTCTGCTACTTCAGTTTTAGATGACAGCTGTTAAATGAGTAAAGTGAACTTCCAATGACAGCTGTCAAAGTATCAGTTTAATTATGATTCACTGAACAACCTGTCTGTATCCACTCTTATTACACAAGCCGATGCAACTGTTTTAAAAATATCAAAGACTACCGATTCACGGCTTCCCCTCCAGAACACGTGACTCACTTGAGAAGCAAGCTCGTTAAATCACTCGCCACTCAATCAAAGTTGAAGAGAAAACTCACAGAAAGAACAGCCCAGCGCGACACACGAACTGCAGCAACTCTGAACAGTAGACACCCGGCAAAATCATACTGAACTGAGCAGCATACACCGAGCGATAAGCGGAGAAAAGAAAAGAATTAAAAAAACAAACAGTGAGGCGATAGCTCAAGTATTATTTTCATTAACGTAATTGAAACGCTTTATGATACGTTTGCATTAAACGGTCGTTAACTTGACAAAGCGCACACATCTCGCATAACAAAAAAAAAACACCGTCCCCAACACCATGCTGGCAATGGAGTGCACATTCCCCCTCCCCCACTTAATGAAATTAAAATAACCGACTAGCGAGTGTCCAATAAAATGACAAATGACTAATCCAGCTAACGACTGATTTCGTATGCAGGCAGCGTCGCCACCGTCGCCTCTGCCGTCTGTCACTATCAGTACACAAGCGGCGGATGGATTGGCAAGAGAAAGGGTGATGGCGGTCTGTTTCAAATTAAGCCCGGCCTCATAATGAAGAGGAAGGAGGATGTGCAGGTGAATCCTTTCGCTTCGTAGCGGCCCGTCCTGTTGACCTCCTTGGAAGAATGCCAGACATTACATTAAAATGTCGGTCACACTGGCGATGCATCATGGCGTGTCCTTCATCACTCTCTCTCTCCCGCCCCTTTGCCACTTCAATCACATGCTGGCGCGGCAAAATGAAACGAAAGAGGATGTATAATTTAATTTGCCAAAGGACACGGAACGGACCCCTTTAGTGACGCGTTGTGTGGTGGTGTGTGGCAGAGTCATGGTTACGACGTCAGCACATACTGCTGAGGAAGAGTGCGATGCGATACTTGTGCTGTGCGTGGTGTGCGGTGAAAAGAAATCCAATACCAGTCGAAGGACAAAAATTACACCACGTACCAGGGCGGCACGGCCGCCCGGAAGTCTGTCCTTGTGGCGACTTCCGTTCTTCGGGTGAAGTTTCGCAATAATTATTGTCTGCACCACAAAAGACGGCCACCGCCGCCGACAACAGCTTGTCACGTCGTCGACCACCCGCCCAACACGATGGTATCAACGGTGTGTGATGTGCTACATCGAATCGAGGAAGTGTCACAAAATGAGGGCTTCCAGCGAACAAAAAAAAAATGAACAAAAGTTGCACTTCTGCGTGGTTGTGGTTTCCGGATATTGTGTCGAAAAAAAATCATATTCCAAGGGACATACGATAAATGTGTGCGCTGTGTGTTGGCCGCCGAAGCAGGAGGCGAGATTGGATCGCAATTTGCTCAGCTGTGGCTGGGTTGGAGTGATAAGTGGTGATAGATAATTTACGCGCTGAACAAAGAAACTGTTTATCTGACGAGTGCACTTTGTATTCGCGAACTGATAGCCGCGCGGCGACGCTGCAAATGGGAATTCTGTGTCGAGATTAGACATTCGAGTGTACTTGCACCTAAAATGTCGATACCCCATATTCGTCGAGCGACTGGGGAGGGAATTTGCGTGCGGAATGAGTTTGCACGGCATATGGGAATGTTTTATCGTTTGAACAGATGGCGGGGTAATGATAGAGATTGGAACTAATCGGGAGTAGTTTGTTTTTTGGGAATCACGGACGCGAACTTTGTGCTTTGAAGACGCTTGAAATGCGATGGAAAATGGAACCACAGGCGTTGAGGAATTTTTGTGGAAACAAGGGCGAGACGAGAAGAAAGTCAGAGATTGTCTGAAGGACCCTTTAAAGCTGACAGGGCTCAGTCTAGTTTTAACAATCCAACCAAACTCGTCAAGGCTATGTGCTACATGCTGCTCAATGAAGCACGGTCACGAACTCACCGAGACAAGGTTAGGTTATAGCGGGTGACTGCTGGTAGTAGCCAGAGTAGGCTCGTTGGGTTACTACTCGGATCCGAAATTCTATTCTGCAACACATTTAGCGCTTCTGATGGAGCAAAGAAGTCGACAGATGCTAGTGGTTATTATTTCATACAGGTGATTGAAATAGTAGGTGTCTACTTAAGCTTCTAAGGGGGGAAGGTAACACTAAAATTGCATAGAGAGTGGACAATAGTTCCTTGCTCCTCTTCGATTCTACAGTCGTTGTGGAGGAAGTTCAATCTGGAGGCATGTGCGCCAATGCCAGAAAGGCCGTTAAAGGTTTTCAGGTAGTGTCCACTCAATATGATCAGGCTACGTAAGCGTTTAGAATCGATGGAAGGCCATATCTCCTTAGTCCACGTGGATCTTCTAAGATTTATTTCAAAATTGGTGGTGTGTGTCTTACAGTAGCGATGGCTGGTGTGTCTCCATCCGGAGAGGATATGGAACTAGCAGCCAGCACAGTCTTGAGACTCAAACTACTTCGACTGTGGTCCGAACTCAACATCGGCCATTCAACCATTCTCAAGGAATCAACTTCCTTCGTTGTTACACTGACCGCCTAAAACCCAAAGCTATCTTCGAGAAGAAATTCTCCTCCCTCCAAATCGGACTGGATGTCTGATAAACAGACGTTGGATGATACTCTGCGTATTTACACAAACGGATCGAAAACTAGCGAAGAGGTGGGTGAAGGTGTATATTCCAAAGAACTCAACATTGCTATCTCTCTGATGCTTCCTGATCACTGTAGCGTTTTTCAGCTCAAAATCAACGTGATATCATCATCCGTTCGGACAGTCTGGCCGCTGTATATGTCATGTTTTACTCAAAAACATCCCCTTATTGCAATTGCATCTCTCAAGGAGATGGCTGAGCATTTTAACATTCACCTCATGTGGGTGCCGGGACACCTTGATATACCGCCAGGTGTGGTACAACATCATACCTATCAATGGTAGGGGTACCACCTTCCATGACGATTGCTACAGCCTACCATCTTTTAAAGATTCACACAATTAAAGCCAATAATGACAAATGGCTAGAAGGCACCACCTGCCTTAAAACAAAAGAAATCTGGCCATCACTTAACCTAAAATGGTCACACTCAATACGGACTTTCATAGGAGTTATAACCGGGCACTGTGCAATTAGTCACTCACGCTCGCAGGATGGGTGCCCCATTTAATGATTTCTTCAGAAGCTGCATGGATGTAGAGGAAGAAGAAAACACTCATCACCTACTCTGCTCCCTAGGTTACTACACCTATGAGCACCATAGGCCAGCTAAATCTCTTCACTACACGCACCAACTGGTTCCGATGTTAGGAGAAGTCAATTCGCGTGGTATCACAATGGGCCTACTCTGGCCTAAGTGTGACTGCCCTTAGCAGTCAGCCACTACAACCTAACCTAACCTTGTACCCCTTCTAACGAGTTCGTCCGCTTCACAATTTTCTGGAAAGACACGATTGTCAGTGAGAAATAAATGGCAATGCAGGGATGTCTTGGGATTAAAAGTGATTGCGTGCAGAGTTTCGACTTCTGCCTGGCTGTCAGATCAGATGACCATATCTCTGCTCTATAATGCATTGTTTCTTCTTTAAAGGAATGAAATAGCTTTCTTTATTACTATAGTGTCTGCCTGGCACACACTGTAGAGCTGTCATAGTTAGACTTAGAATAGACACACGCTCCAGTCCATCCTCCATCCTGTAGAAATTGCCAGAGTACCATCCAGCGTCTGATGTTCACAGCTCACAAGGATAGCCTGGGTGTTTCGAAGTCGGTGCTTTGAGGTATGGACCTATAAGTGCTGTAGTCCCCATTTACCTTTTTTTACAGGTTTGCTCACGCGTACCTGTAGTTTCCACCTATTTTCATGTTATGCATTGTTATTAAGTTTTACAGGGATTCCACTTACGGAGAGAGTACCAAAGACCAATGCCATCAAAAGCTTTAGACGAGACGACGCACTATCATGTGACATTTACAATCTCGATCTTTGAGAAGATCTTGAAGCACTCACTTAGCAGCAGAAGAAGCCATGTTCTTCCCAAGAGTCCGCACAACAGTGGACATACGGGGGCGACATAAGCGTAATTCGTCGAACACTATGAGCCGTCGAACCATCGCCGACTTGTCCACAACTTGGACACAGAGGTAGGTGTACTTTTGAAGGATTTCATCTGCTTCGACTCCCAAGAAAATAATATGAAGATCATCAGCATCGAGATCAAACACAGAATAGCTGTTTCAAATCGCCCTTTTCTTCGAGCCCCAGAGGCATTCGAAGGCAGTCATCATTCGAAGAAGAACTCCTTGATCGACCTGTCCTGGTCTGTGGTGCGAAGACAATCACATGAATCAATGTGGGAGCCCGTGATCAATCGTTGGCCAGGTCTACGTTGAAGGCATCTAGAGAAGATTTAACCACGAAATGGCAACGTCTACTGACTCAACGCCTGAGGGCATATAGACCACACGGACGACAGTGCACTAGCCCGAAGAGTCTGAGACTCAGCCCAAGTGGGATAATGCGATAGATGTCCCCACAAGTCGTGCGTAGTTCGAGACGCTTGGCTAAAGAGAATACCCGCTGGAGAGGCTTGTTGGTTGAGGGACCAGGTCCACGACAGGCTGGACTAGTTCTTCACAAAATTTCTACGCAGACGCTTTCTAATAAGCACCCTCCCGCAAGAACATCCAATTAAACAAAGAATCAACAAGAATGATGCTTCCTCGCACTATTCCCTCTCAGTTCTAACACATCACTGCCTCCAAAGAAAATCATCATCATCATCATCAATGTGTCATTCGTTCTCAGTCAAGTCATGTCCTTTTGTGTCCTTGGATACTCCTCCCATTGAATTCAATTCAACCATCCCGATGGGAATAAATCACAAAAGTACGTACGCGTTTCTGATTCTCATCCTTTCACTGGGCAACTTTTCTTTTGCACCTCGTCCTACTCCCTCCTCAACATCGCCTTTCTCTCTGCCAACACTTGTAATTATAACTCGACGAGCAATGGAGACGGGGGAAAACTGAGAAAAAACTTGGTCTTCTTAGGAAAGAAATACTCGGCGAAATCAAATCGAGCAAGGACACGGTTGAAGTCATGCATCTCTGACGTTGGCAATAATTTGATTTAACGCTTCACTCTTGGGGAATTCAGTCCGACTCGCGACTGTCAACAGAAGCAGAGAGCACACTGTCTTTGACCTCAAAAAAAACTGCAAATTGAATAAAGGCAGGACGCAAGGAATTGACGACAAACTGCTAATTGACGAGGAAAACTCAATTCTGCCGAGTCGCGAGAATCCTTTCTTCGTTGTTCGCCTTTGACGGGGGAATTCGAAAAGGCCTTCGCCGAGGCAGAGGGAGGAGACACTGCGAAGAGAAACAATCTAAGGATCTGCTTAAGCGGAAAATCCTCTCCATCGCCGCTTTCGCATTCAAATTCACGGAAGCACACAAAGTTTGCTATCTGGCTTTGATGCCAGAGGAATAAACGATATGAATGCGCACGTGTAAGCATGGAATCGACGTGGAATCTGCCACATGAATCCTGATTGTAGTTTTGTTTTGTTCCATGCAGGCGTCTGGAGTCGATAGAGCCTACGGGGCACTGGGAGGGTAAGCAAAAATGGTTATTTGATGTCGAGTTCATGTGCTGCGGGCCACAAATGTGAAAGGTGAGTCAGAGGCTGATGGGAAGTCGATGTGAAGACCCGATGGACCGATTTTACGCAACACAGCATGAGCTTCTGTCTGGCCGCCGCGCCGTCTTCCCAACCCTCTCGACCCATCTGCTGCAAATCGCCCGAGACGAAGAAGAAAAACAATCCGAATTCCATTTTCGATCGATTTTACCTCTCAACTTTCTACAGCCCACCGAAAATCAGATACAAAGTTCATCGTAAATTCTGCAACATTTGCATATTCCCCCCGCCATCCTTCCGCGCCGAGAAGACAAACTCAAACTTTCATCGCGCCGTGATTTTTGCTTATCGCCCCCTGCCGTCGCTTTTTTAGCTCAAACTGCAGTCGAGTTTGTTGAAATTGATGAATGACCTGTAAATCTTCGAGCCAGACTCCCCAAATGGCCGCTAAACAGATGCAGATACGGGCACACAGAAGATTCTTTCTGCCAAAATAAAAGTGAAAACTTTTTCGATCAAACTATTACTTTCGATTTCACTGACAGACCGTCGACGACGATGATGATGTTGTTTATGTATTTTTGAGTGCGTCCCACTGTCGGTATGTGGGTTTCACTTTAGTGTGATGGAACGTGCCTAAAAGTCAAACGCACACAGAAACACACACCACCAGAGATCGTAACATTGACGAGGTCAGAGTCAAAAAATAAATTCAAAAAAGGAAAACCCTAATTCGAAAACTTGTTTGGCAACTTCCGAGCGTTGTTCTTTGTGTTGTGCGCTGCTTTGTCTGTACCCGGCCGCCCGCCTGTTGCTGCTGGACTGGCCTCAGTTCGTTGTTTTTGTTTTGTTTTTTATCTTTTGCATCCTCTCATCCATCAGCAGGCAACGTCGTTTTTGGGGGCATAAAGTGGTGCGTTCAACGTGATGGCTTTCATAACGATAATTCAAAGTTTTACGAGCAAGTTATCACTGCTGGAAGGTATCTCGTATCTCGGCGGAGTTACGTCGGGGGAGAATGGATGGTCAGCCGAAGAGCTGTTGGCCATGAAAAGACAATGAGGGAACAAGGAAACAGCTGTGGTAACCCAGGTTTGCACTTATAGAAGAGGGGAGGGAATAGATCGAATTTCGTTGCCGACTTGAGTTGGTGGTGGTCCATGCAGTCTTTGCTTCTGGAATGATCTGCATCAAGAGCAGAGCAACTGAGACTGGCGGCAAAGAGGGATCGGTTCAGAGGATGTCTGAGAGATCGTTGCAAGGCATTTTGTTGAAAATGCATGACGATGGGTTAGAAAGTATCCTTCGAACGGATGGAGTTGCTCTGGATGGCGTCAGCTCGGATATCCAATAAACACAGCTGCTCCCTAGGCAGCAGTATCACGTGGCTAAATACGTATACCTTACACTAGGATGTAAAGATGCAAGCAGAACACAGAAGAAAGAGGAAGACAAGCCACTACGACCTTATGCATGAGAAAGCAAGCCATTGGGTGTAAATGTAGTCTTCAACCTTATATGACACACTGGCTCTTTATAGCTCTCATCAGACCCATCGTCTTGTGCAACGTATTTGTGTGGTGCCCTGCACTAAACGTCGGCATTCATCCCAACAAACTTAGGAAGCTGCAGAGGCAACAGAGGATCTGCATCAGTGGGACCTTCAAAATCACAACCACCGATGAATAAGAAATTCTCCCGATCCTCACCCCTTTGGAGCAAACAGGAAGCAAATGCGCGGTTCGTCTAAAGGCTTGCACTGAAGGATGCGATTGCACCTACGGACACCCCAAAATCCTACACAAACAAACCTTTCCAAAAACGAACCAGTTCACAAAACACCACGACACTTTTCAGGAATCAGCTTAGAAGCCCTGATTCTGGAGAGAGACCTGTCGTGCTTCGGGTATACCGCTTACTGAACCCATACTTTTATTTTTAGAGTGTCTAAACCTGAACCAAACTGTTTGTCTCCTCGATCGCTGCAGTGCAAACAATGACGATTAGCGAAGCCCTGTCCTGACTAAGGTGGAACGTGGTATCCGCCCGAGATATCTGTGCCTTTACGTATATTCAGACAGCAATTAAATCCCTGGCATCGTTCTTTATAAACTCAAAAAATACGAATGGACTGCCGCGCATCTCCAAAAGAGGTCTCCCAGCAGCGCCTGTACTGATTGCCAGACCATAGAGACATAGAGCTGACGAACTCGGTAAACACAACACAACACTTCCGATTGTTGGAATCTCTTGTAACCCCTTTAACTACCTTCAAGTTACACCTCTGTTCTCCGAAAATGAATGCCAGATGGTTGGCAGGCAGCGCGCGTAGAATAATAAAACAAATTTGGCTTAATCTTGGTCCAAAAAGTTCAAGTAGCCTGATCTCTCTAAAACGACAAGGTGGATATAATCAGACATAAGACACTGCCTACTAGGCCTTCACGCAAAAAGTCTAGGCCTTTTCTGGAGAAGTACGAGGGTGATGAGCAAAGCGCTTAGCATCATCTCTGCGACTGTCCTGCACTCACCTCAATTAGGAAAGCCACTGCAGGCTCATACTTCTGTGGCTGCTCAAATGATCTCAGCAATACACCGGTCTGGTGTGGTCTGGTCAAATTTGATAAAATTTGTCGGCTTAACTGGCTGGCTACCACAGTCGTCCCTAATACTTTGAATTAGCCAGTAGACAGTACAATGAGCCTACTTTGGCCTAATCGCAAAAAGAGGGCCTTACCTACCTACCGAGCTACTTCCCCAGTGTTTTTTGCTGTCTCGGGTATTATTTCCCCCTTCTTTTAGATGATCTCCTGTCTCCGAAGTTGAGAGAAGCACTCCTCCCTCGCTGATGACACTGCACTCACAGCATTTACAATTCATTCGAACACTCACAAGGCTGCTCTTCGTCCGTGGACTTGGTCTCTGAACTGGGCTATGGAAATACGCTACCAGTCACCTGTGTCTCGTATCCCTTTCTACTCGGAATGCAGTCAGTGAACGTACACCAATTATGTTGTATTACGGCGTGGGAAGTATTTCACCCAGTTTGGATAAAAAATTTGCATGGCACATCTGATATGGCAAGACTGTGGTTTGAGACATTCAAAAGAGATAGGAATGATGGCCAACCATGACGTATTCGATTGAATACGTTGGATGGCGTAGTTGGTTGAATGCCTGCCCTCAGTTATAGGGTCCCCGGTTCGAATCTCAGTGCAGTTTAATATGTTTTTATGTGGTTTTCAAATCTGGTCCAGTCACCATTTTCTTTTGGCGGCACTATCACTGAAGACGTCGATCAGTGGTAGTAGTCAAGTCACCAATGGAACATGATTGGGCTAGGTGTGGTGGGGAATTTCGACGGCAGCCCACTAAGCTCACCTTACCAACACGTACCGCGTTCAATTTAGGATTTTGTTTACGGAGCCCTATGCAAGCCCTGTCACACAGTGATCTAAAGACAACCTTCCGTACCCGAGACAGAGTCAATCTCATGAGTCATTGCCCTCGCCCAACACACAAAGTAAGCAACGCTCTTTATGACCACCGAATTGCAGCAGCACCAGCAATCACTTGATTTCATGGCACAACTTCTGTCGCACTCTCTGTTCAGTGATGACGGTGATGGTGGATGGTGAGTGCCAAATTTGCACAGCATTACTCTACTTTGCAATTCAAGCCACACAAAAACATGAAAATCCTGCGAGCTTCGTGCATCTGCGAGTCCTTTCCTTGTTGACTGCTAGCTGCTGCCCTTTTCTTGTTTGGGGTTTTTTTATCTCTTCTGGAACTTGAAAGGGGTGTCACCACACACTCACTCCCCGGGAGAACTTAAAATGACTAAGAGATGCACAACTTTTCCATCTGTCATTTGAAAGTTTAACTGAATTTTGATAACTTTCCACAAAAACACTAACGACTTTGAGAGCAGCCAAGAACGGCGGCGGAGGGGTACGAGTTACATTGTCGAAGTGCGGTTACGTTGCAAAATGCATACACAAACTGCTTGTGCGAATTCGTGCAGTTGATGGACCGATATGCCGAATTGCTTGTGGTTACAATGATGACTGTTGCTGGCTGGCTCTTGGAGTTGGAGATTGTTTCAAAGAGCTGCTCGTGAATCAGTTTTGAGAGAGTTCATGAATTAGTCACACGTCAACAAAGAAACAAAATGGTTCACAGACTGAATAGGAGGCTGATCGACTTCTCTACTCTAAATAAAAATGCGGTATTAGTTCTCTTGATTGTCCGAGGAATAGACACAGCACGGCACGAAAGTATAGAGGAAGAGAGGTTCTTCAATATCCGCGAATTGTAGTCTGAGGGCAACATTCGACTGGGACGAGCATTCCATATTCGTGTCGGGAATTGTTCTTCCAAAGCAGGCTTAAGGGTAAGCTAATGGGCATTCCTGGCAAGATGTTTAGTGCGGGTGAATTTATAGAGAACAGGAAAGGAGTTGACTATCTTGACTCGAGCATTGTGTGTCAAAAGACAATTAAGACACCGTATGTCTGTGTCCGAGTGAGTCTTACGAACCCCCAATATTTTTGTCTCCTATAAGTTTAATCACTCGCTTTTGGAGTCTATCAAGTAGGTTCCCCGTGGTCTTGGGGGCACTGGAGCAGATATGAGCGTTGTACTCAAGCTCAGGGCTGATGTAACCCTTATAAATTAAAGCCAAATCAGAGGACGTGAAATATTTCTTGAATCGATTAAGGAAACCTAGACATTTTGCAGGATTTTTGGCGACCTCGAATAAGTTCTCCTTCCAACTAAGTGTTGTGTACCAAGGATGGATAGTTTTTCGGTTTCATCGATACAAGCGTCTGTGATGATTAATGGGTGATTATAAGGGGTTGGCTCTGACGATTTTACACCAGTTAATTATCCTCTCAAGATTGGAATTCAATGTGCTTTACATACGCTGCGGTCCTAATTCAACGACCGAAATGTAGGTTCGTGAGTCCTGGAAGGAATATAAGAAGCTGACGGTGGAGTGAATTGAATTTGATTTGGAGGCAGTGCTTTCCCTTTCTTAACGAAGTCCGCTTCACTGGGTTCCTTGACCGGTACCACAACCCAACCGATCAGCAAAGCGAATATTCGCGAAGAATGACTGAATCTCTTTCGTCAACTTTGACGCGTCATATCTTAAGAGCGGTGCGACCTACAAGAAAAATAATTATGACAGATTTTCAAGGTAATGTAGGCTCTAACCGAATGCAAGCATCAAAAATCGGGTAATCCTTCAACCCCTATTTTTAAGAATGTTTTAAAATGTCCTTTATGCATTTAACAGCTCTAAGTTGATGAAGGTTCAATCAGGTCCCTTGGGTACTTCAGAGGATGTTGGCGATTGAACCAAGTGACTTCATGCGAAGTTTAATGCCTCGAGAGCCAAGGATCCTTCGAATGTCCAATCAAAATTTGGTAGTAGCTTTGTTTATGAACTCAAGATGTGGCAAGTTTCAATCGAGACCATTCAACTGGTCTTGAGTTATTCAAGATGTCACGCAACAAATCACAAAAATGTCTTCTATCCCAGGTGTCCCTAAAAATGAAAGTCTTTTAAGGATAATTCCTGCCCCAATTTAAGGGCCGACATGTGATCTTTATCCGTGACAAGTTTCACCTAAATCCGTTCAGTCGTTTTCAAGATATTCGTATTTCTTTTCAATTTTTGTCAAGAAAATCGACGTTTTCTAGTTTTGTCAAAAAGTCGGCTGAAAAGCGAATCATTTCAGCCGGGATTTTTGTGCTCCAAGAAAACACGGTTGTTTCTGCCGTCCGCCTCCCGTTCAATGGCTTATATCTCGAGAACGCGATGTCCAATGGCCAAAGTGGTCATGAACACTTTTGAGGGTCACTTCATGGTCTGTATGATGAGCTGGAGAGGTGGAATGATTTGCCGTTATTTGGGGTGGTTGTGGTGAAAATGACTGGAATCGTGGTGTTTTTTGATAAAAAATGAGAATTCTCCTAGAACATCGACCAAAAATGGTTTTAGTGAAACAAGTTTCACTTCACGACGAAGCTCTTAAATTCAATTGATAGACATAGAAGTTCTCACAGTAAATCCCAGGGCTTACCCCTGGGATGCTGGACCGAAGAAGAAATCGAGCAAAAAAACTACATTACGTAATGCCAGCTCATCATAACTTTCCCATCGGGTCGCTCTTCAAAGTTCAAGAGTCTCTTCACAACCACCCGGTCCCCGCTTCGACCAATCATTTGACGTGTTATGTCATTACCTCACACCAAGTCTCGAAGAGAAGGAAAAAGAAACTGATTCTGCCTTCGTAAATTGACATCTCCTCTAGCAGCGCGAGGAGGAACACATGTGAAGGGAGAAGACAATGAAAAACTTCTAGAAGCATTATTAAACTAATTTCCTTCTTCCCAGCAGCTACACACCACCGGCAGACGGTGCTCACACTTGGCTTTCCTCCTTTTGCTTAGCTGTTCATTTTCCTCGGGACGTTTTTCCTCTCTCTCAAGTATCTCCACTTGAACTCATCTGAGACTGCCTCGGTTCCCATTTTTTTTTCACAGTTTTTCTAATGAAGTCAAAACGGTTATGTGTGCGCCCACAAATGAGGGGCGTGTGCTTGCGTTCAAATCGGAATGATCGTTGGCAGCAATTCACTTGTCATTTTGGTAATGTATCCATCTGCTCCAGCCAGCCGCGAACCCAAAAGTGTATCTCAGACTCATTGGATATGCAAATTTTTGGTGGACTGTGTGTGACTTGGCGCTCTGGAGGGGTTCCCCTACGTGACTGCCGGTCACAGAAGGAAAAGGCAGACACAGTGAAGTGGCTGTGTGACCAGCTTGAACGAGTTTTTTTTTTCTCTTCTTCGTCATTTTTTACGTTTCGCGCGCCGAAATCTGAAGATTTATTCTCAGCCATTAGACACAAATGCTGAAACTGTGTCAATGCTGGTGCTGGTGCGGTGGCTGCGACTGGCTCGTTGTAACACCATCCGTTTTCACAGATGACTCTGAAGTGTAGCTTAAGTGAGCTTGACTGGAAACAAGAAACCTGTAACGAGCAAAACCTTGCCTTTCATCGCAGTCTCTCACACACAGTGAGACATTCGAGTTTGTGATTTTTTTTGTGTTTTTTTTTTTGCATCTGGTCATGTGAGAGTATGTGTCTTTTGAATTAATTTTGAATGAATCTAGTGTAATGGATTTATAGAAGATTTATTCATTTATTCAACACGTTTACTTCAGCAAGGCGCGCGAGTGTGTGTGCAGTTTCTGAGAAAATTCATTTAGACTTCGAAAGTGTGTGCGTGTGTCCCTTAGGGCGCTTCGAATGAGAAATGAACAAAAGGAAAGGAAAGAAAAAAACAGAATTAAAGACTGGAAGCTCCGGTGTTTAGGATTCATTTTGAGCTAATTCATGGGAAAAGAAACAACAGCAGAGCGACACAGAGAGAGAGGAGGAGAACATGGAGATAGTTGCACGTTGCCGTCTGCTTGGGGCCCTGCTGCTGATGAATTCAAGGTTTCCTATGAAATGTGGTTGCCGGCTTGAATTTATTTACCTTTGTGCGATGAGATACGAGGTAATCCCTACGACAGTGGGAAACCATAATTTTTTTTATGTGGCTGCGGTGAGAGAGGGGACGGAGAGAAAACACAGCCTCTTGGGGTGGTCCATATCTTTCAATTAGGCGACGTAATCAGGTCTTAAGCGGTGCTAGACGAGTTTTTGTTCTCTTTTGGAAATGGAGTCTTTTGTGGCTTGTGGTGGGCGCCAATTTAATAAAAGTGGACGCTCGTCTGTACAGCAACCTTTTACGGATTGCCTAGCGCAAGGTAAGAAGTCCTTCTTTAAGATGACACGGACAATTGGACAGGATCTTAAAGAGCTATCTGGAGAGGGCGCTGTCTTTCGGGAAAAGGCCCACCGCTTAAACAAAGATGGCCGCATTTCATCAGATTACCATCAAAGTCGACAGATTGTAAACTTACTGAGTAGCAAATTTGTAAACTTACTGAGTAGTCGTACCATCGCCACTACTTTGGGTAACACTAAACTGACAAAATTTGCCCCGAGGGGCACACCTCATGAAGGGGTAATCTTACCACTTTTCTAGATCTTAAAACTAGACACAGCCACTATATGCTCTGGATAAGTCAGGTTTCAGGGGATTAGCATAAGCTGATGGCATTCTAGTACTCGTATCAGTCAAATATCTGCCTAAACACTATGAGTGAACTTATGCAACAAGTGGGTGAAAATAAATGGCTTCGGCATTAAAACTGAAACACTAGTCTTCACTCGGAAACAAAAAGTTCCCTACCTTTTAAAATATAAAATATTGGTGGCGCTGCAGTCCGAAGAGGGTCAGCGCCCAGCTTCTCAGTAACTATTCGTGATGTGCGTGCTATTGGTCTCTCGAGAGTGGAAGAGACCTATACCGACTCCGAACGGCCAAGTTTGAAGAGCATTTCCCAGAAGTACTCTGTCCGTGAGAGTTATTCTTGACGTACAGACGAGGGACCGACCCTAGATGTCGTGGTTCCAGTGTTAGTACGTTCAGAGACATCAAAATCAACAAAAATACTGTTCTGTCGATCTCTAATCAGGCTAAGTTTCTTGGTACAATCTTCGGTAGGAAGCTTGGAAAGGATACACAACATTGAAGAACGAACCAAGTAAGTTACCTTCTACGCGTGCAGACGTATGTTCAGATCGAAGTAAGGACTACAGTTACTAGATCTACACCTCCATAGTAAGGCGAGGTCGTGGTTTGATGGAAGGCAATGGAGATCGATGAACTGAGGCAAAGCTTGAAAGACTACAGCATCCGTGCACCTATTTTTTTCATTAGCCCCTTTGTCAAAGGCATTGCGTAACTTTGTGAATATTTTTCATATAGTGGTCGGAGAGCACCGGCCAGAACCCACAGCTGAGTCGACTCTATTGATGTCTACACAGAGGGCTCTATGCAGCATGAAAGGGGTCGGTGCTGTGGTATGTAATGCATCGCAAGACCTTCAAACCGGCTTCAAACTGGACGAAATAGGCAGTGTCTTTACGGCATGGCTGGTGGCCTTCCAGAAAGCTGCCAAATGACTGAAGAGCCGCCCGAACCGCACGCAATATTGATATCTATGTATGCAGATAGTCTGGCAACGCTCAAGGCACTTAGAACGAACACAATGTCCAAAACTGTACTCAACTGCTTCGATGGGCTGCAGGGCCTATGTAGTATCAACGCAGTCCCACCACTTGTGGCTTCCTGGACATATGGAGATCCATGTGACGAACTAGCTAAAAGTGGTGTCCGACAAATTAAGCATCGCCGATAAAATTGTTTCTTCAATAAACTCGACCATGAACTACAGTACAGTGGTGGCCCGTGGTGTTGTGTATGTGTGTCGACTCGAACCTCGACGTCGTAGGTTCAATTCCAGCTCTGAGCGACAAAAAATAATTTTCACGGCCCCATCTCTTTCGAGTCACTGACAATGCAGAAAGAGTATTTCCTGTCTAGAAAAAGCTTCTCAAACTTGGCCGTTCGGAGTCGGCATTAAACTGTAGGTCCCTTCCACTCGTGTGAGAACAATAGCACGCACAACACGAGTGGTTGCTTAGAAGCTAGGCCCTGGCTCCCTACGGGCTGTAGCGCCACCCATATTATTATTATTATTATATTATGAACTACAGTCAACAGCAAACAATGCGATGGTTGAAGCGCTCTAATTCAGGCCTCAAAACCAAAATAATCTGATCCAAATACAACAATAATCTCGCAGTTTATAAGTAGAAATCATTAAAGGTCACTGCCTGATGGGTCACCATGCTCACAGACTAGGCGCAGAAACTGCAAAGAAGCAGAGGTGGTTGAAGCCCTGGAGCATCTTGCCTGTTTCTGCCCGGCCTTAGTCAATATAAAACTCAAGATCAACCACTCTTTAAATCATCAAGTGACACATCGTGACAATATCTCTTAAGCTTTGTTAAAGCCACTGCAACACATTGCCTAAGTGAGGCCACAGTGGACTCCAACTGGGTTTACTCTGTTTCATGGCGGCACTATGGACGTGAAGGTCTTTGTGAGGCTGAGCTACCACCACTTAACCTAAACTAACCTACCACCAAAGCCTTCTCAAATGAGTTCCAAACTGCGCCTTTGTCGGCCTCTTCTTCAAAAACGAATGCCCTTCGGGAACTTAAGGCGAAAAGGGACAATAGACGAATAGGTGAACAGGCCTGAACCCAAACAGGCGTACAGACCAACACATCAACAGCCCAACAGACGTACAGGCCAACAGGATAACAACCGATAAAATTCAGTTCTAAGTACTTCCCCATCAACCGCACGTCTTCTCTCCTTCAATTCCCAGTGAATTTACGATAATGCCTTCCATGGGAAGACCGTCAGGAGCTCAGTTAGCTTAATGAGTTGCTTACTGCAATCCAGTCAATTCCCTTCGCGATCGCTTGTAAAACCATCAAATGACGCAATGTGCATCGACTGCAAGAGTCGAACAAATTCCCCAACTCGCTGGGAAAATAATAGTAAACTCCTCCAATTTATTGCAGGCATCCATGGCAACCTTATGCAACGTGATCAAGGGGAGAAAATTGAAAACAAGCAAAACATCGACCTCCGGGGACCACCAACAGGGCGAAGAAAAAGAAAACACACCGACATTAGTGTCAGTCAACATGGATTGCATCTATCGGTCAGATACCGCAGCACATCGCACACACACGGACGCGAAACAACTGGAAATGCAATCGTTTAAATGTAATCGAAACGTCGGCTGGTGTACATATGTGAACAGGACACAACACGATGGCGGCACCATCTCGATTCTCAAGAACCTCTTCCACTTCACCTGTCTTCCCGAATGGGCCACGGCAAGAAGGGGACATCAACCAAAAAGCAAGAAATTCCATCCAACCGTGACGGGATGAGAGAGCCCATCATCCCGGCGTTTACCTGGAAAGCATATCACATTGGAAAATTGTTGAATGAATTTTGAGGATTCGTTTTATTTTCATTTCTTTGAGTAGGAATCAGGGACGGGGCGCGGAGGCACGGATCCGGTTTCGGAAAAGAACACCATCATGAGGAAGGAATTCAATAATCTCAAAGGTACATGATTCAGCCGTTCGACGGGGCCCTTGCGGGGGAGAAGAGGTCGGTACAACGAACGGCGAGCGAAGGGGGAACCCGAACGGGCATGAGGTTCGTTTCGTTTTATTGTCGAAGATACGTGGAGAAAGGAATGTACCCGTGTTGCGAATCATGCTGCGTGTAATTCTCTTTCGCCGGGTAAACTGGTATACATCATCGTTTCCTTCCGTGCAGGGGGAAGAGAAGGGATCGAATGAATTAATGAAATGATGAGCTCAGCAAATGGATATGGGCGATGTGTTCGATGGTTGGGGGGACGGGTGCACAGAAGAAGGCGTCGAATTCAATTGAAAATCAAATTTGTTAAAGGTGAGTGGGCTAATTATTCATTGGGGCTTCGGGGGAGATGAGAGAGAGAGGGAGTGTTCGAAGACACTGAAGACGAGTGGGCCAATGGGAGAATGCCATCTCCATGTTTTTTTGAAGAACTGTGCAAAAGTTGACAGCCTAGGGATAGCCTATGGGGCCTGGGTTATGGTAGCAGAAGGCAATCACAGGGCAACATAGGCCCATTGTGAAGCCACACGGATTGACTTCTCTTAAAATTGGAACCCGTCTAATCTTGCAATGAAGAGATGAAGATGACCTTTATCCAAAAGAAGGGGGGTGCTGCCAGTGTTTCAGGATACAGGCCTATATCACCGTTGAGCAATATAAGCAAGATCTTGCACCGCATCAGGTACCCCAAAAGCAGAAGGACATGTTGTCTGGATTCTGTAAAAAAAAAAGCATTCACGCTACATCCCCTAATGAAGTTCAATCACGATGCCCTGAAGTCGAAGTCGAAGTCGAAGTCAGCCAACGGCCTGCTTCCTGAGCGTCGAAAAGGCCTTCGACACGGTCTGGATAGAGAGCTTCATCTACAAGCTGAATTAGATGGGATTCGCCTCTAGGCTCATCAGAATAGGCAGCAGCTTTTGAGTTCCAAAAGATTCTACGTTGAAGTGAAAGGAAGCCAGTGCACTGAATCAACACCCTGATCTTATCTCGAATTGTAAGATCGTTCTATCATTCAATTTGTAGATTAAGCTGGCCTATGTGCAGACCTTGTTTAGCTCATTGAGTCTATTGGAATAGTAGGCTCCTAGGTGTAAGTCCCTACGATTTGCCAGAGCATTAGGCACGTCCAGAGAAGGTGGTCTGTGGATTGTGTCTCCTCTTCAAGCATGCAGCTTCTGCAGAAACCTTTATTAGGGACACCCATCCAGCGGTCATGAATAACAATTACCCAGTATCGGGTTGTGACATCGATGAAGGTCCACAGTGATAGTCAGCTGAGTCAGCTGGCTGATAGTTTAAGGTTAAGTGATGTCATTCCTTGGTGGCCCGTGCGTTGTGGGTATGTGCGACGACCCCATACTCGGAGTCATAGGATCGACCCATGGTCTGTGCGACAAAAACAATTTTCACGGCTCATCCTCTTTCGAGAGGAGACGAGAAGAGACTTTCACTGACAATGCTCAAAGAGTATTCAAAAGCTTCTCAAACTTGGCCGTTCGGAGTCGGCATCAAACTGTAGGTCCCTTCGAATCGTCAGAGAACAAAAGCACGCACAACACGAGTGGTTGCTGATTAGCTAGGCCCTGGTCCTCTAAGGGCTGTAGCGTCACCAATATTAGTATTATATTATGTACGTCATTGGCAAGTGGTACCTTCTAGCCATTTGTGGTTAGTGGTTCTGATTATGTGAACCTTGAGGAGATGGCAGACTGTAGCGATCAGCATGGAAGGTAGCACTCAGCCGATTGTTAGAGAAGAGGTTGCGCGGCAACTATCGATTCCGTCGCCTGCATCAACATCCACATGAGGTGGCATGTTCAAATGCTCAGCCATCTTATTTAGAGACAGCCAGCAATTAAAGAATGCTTACAAATTTAACATGACATTGTACAGACTTGTTGGATGTTGGACCTTTTGGATATTGCACGTTCTTGAAACAGGACATCGCCTCTTTTATCACAATGGTTTCTGACTAAAGGATTAGGGAGCTTCAAAGACTTTGGAATAAACAGCTGCATCCAACCGTTCTTCCGTCTTCGATCCATCTGTGAAGATAAGCAGAGGATTAGCCACCATCTGGAGGTGGTGGTGCACAATTTGTTCTCGAAGATGGTTTGGAGCAGTAGGTGGTCAGTGTCGTTAAGGAGGAAGTTAAGAAGAACAATTGTTGAGTGGCCGATGGTAACTTCGAACCGCAGTCGGAATGTTTTGAGTCTCGAAGCTGTGCTGGCTGCTAGTTGTTAACCAAAAATGGCTAGAGGTGGAGGGTGTAAGTGAAACCTTAGACTAGACCAACTCAATGGATGTATACAGACGTGGTTCGTTATGTAGTCACTGATGGATCTCTAGCTTAGTCACTAGATGCAAAGCGTCCTATATTCGTTGATGGATCACTAGTTTGGTGGCCCTTATGTAGCTCAACCAAAGTTTGACATATTACGACAGTTGGTTCGCAGAGAGGTACACTCTGCATTCTGGTGACTCTGCAGTCTGCTGGTGGGAGAATATGATGTTCCCACAGTGCTGCACCTATTTGGGGCACTCGGGTTAACTTGCATAGGTACATGAGCCGCGTTAAGGACAACGCCATAAGACGCTCTGAAGGTCAGGGTCTCCTACTCCACCTTCTACATATCGTCCTTTGCATTCAAAATGAGACGCGACGCATAGTCCGAACAGACTTAGGCGACTCTCCCAAGTAGAGTTCAAGATCATGCCTACAACTGGACTTTAAACAGCCCGATTGCACTTATATTAGACATTTTCAAAGCATGTCGACATACTCAAACCCTACTAGAGAGGACTGGTATATCGCGGGTATATGCCTTATCCCGGATGTGTGTGGATAGATGAAGAGCGGAGTCGACGCGGCATACAGACTCTAATTACGCAAGCATTTTCCAAGCGGAAATTCCCACCATTTGGGAAGCGTGCCGTCAACTTAAATGTCCTCCCAATGCAAAGAATAGCTATCTTGGTTGGCAGTCAATCTCCCATCAAAGCAGCTTCTTCGACCTTGAAAACCTCAAGGGTTCCAGGACATACAACAGTTCTTGGTAACGAGGAAGCCGATAAGCTACCCAAACATGGCACTGCCCTCTCGACACTCGATTTCTGGTGCAGATTCTCTGTCAAAGGCATCTCTTGTGTTTTTGAGCCAGTACAACGACTGTCTCTCAAGGAAACGCTGACTCTCATTCGGTCACCCACCCCAGATTATTCGACTTATCACCTTCACATCACATTTTATTACACCAGTAGCGCACTGAAAGCAAGAGTGATCTACCCACAATCAGAGGAACGAGAGTCGGCCCCGCCGGCTGCATGCAATAAACACATCATAGCAAAACTATCGGATTAGCAAAGCGGTCTCGGGTGCTCTCTTGAGTGCTTTACGACCACACAGATAAGCGTTTGGCGCGTTTTCCTTCCCAGATACAATACCAGCCATCACCTGATCTAATATTTATTTTTGGAGACGCTACCGCCTGTCACCGTCAGCGGCGTCCCAATGCAAACACCACCACGAGCAGGTATTTTTAGCAAACGTTCTTGTGTACATTGATCTCTCACTTCGCGAGATGAGATACATATTTTTTTTTTCTTCAAAAATAATCGCAAACAAAAACATATCTTGACGTCTGTTGAGATAGCCAACCACGCCACCACCTTCACGCCGAATACCAATTGTCAAAACAAAGCGTTACACATACAGGGGGGAAAAGGAAAGGACGGGGGGAAACAAATGTAGATGATAAATAGAATGTTCAAACTTACGCGACAAGTCCGCCAAGAAACGCCACCGGTCCGCCGCCAATTAAGCGTATCTTCCGATGACAGGAGTCAAATAGTGACGTTCGCGTTGTGGTCTGTGTACCACCGCCACCGCCACCGCCAGTCGTTGACGACGATGTCGATGAGTTGTTTGACGATGCGTTCTGCATCGTATGCATCGTTCCGTGTGCCCCTCCCGTGGTCGATGCCGATGCAGACATATGATTGTTGTTGTTATTCGTATTTGTATTGTTGTTGTTATTGTTATGAGATTTACTACTGATAGCACCACCGTTTAGGATAAAACCATTTTTAAATCCATTCGTTGTTCTGTTAGCCGCTGTGCCATTCGTATGATGGTTACGATGCAATTGGACACCTCCACCGCCTCCGCCACCACCACCACCGCCGCCGCCACCATTCGGAGATGTTGCTGTATGCGATGTTGGACCATGTCCCACAAGATGTGTGGGCGATCGCAACATCTTCTTACACAGTAACAGCAGGACTTCCACTATAGTGCCGTTTCTTTAGATCTCGAGGATTTTCTTATCACGCACATCCACACAATTGAACTCGAACTTGAGGGACTTTGAATTTTTCTTTTTTTTATCCTTCTTTTCTTATTTTCTTTTCTCTTCACTTTTTCACTCACTTTTCAAGGAAATCTTAAGCATTTGATGTGAACGGGGAAAATTAAGGGAACATACTCAAAAAAACGGATGAACAACACAAAATGAAACACAAAAGAAAAATGAGAATCAATTCAGTTCAACACATTATGCGACACACATTAGCCGGGGTTTATCCTGGAAAAAGAGAAAACAAATATGCATTAGGGATTCCTTTTGAGGAAGCTTAGGTGACTGCAAGGGTTATCCTGTGTTGTTTTTGGCTTGCCGATGAGGAAGGAAGGAACTCTCTGTCGTTTTGCTACCTAATTCATAGGGGGGCCGCTATGGCAGTCGGAAGATGAACGAGAAAATCGACAAAAATGCCTTACTAACCACTGTCAATTTTTTGGGGTCAAAATTTCGATGTTGCCGGATTCCGTCCAAACTCTCAGAATCGAATAGTACGAGTGAGAAAACATGGAAAACGGTGTACAGAGGTCATTGGTACGCCTAATAGGCCCGCTGTGGCAATCGGAAGGTGAACGAGAAAATCGACAAAAATGCCTTACTAACCACTGTCAATTTTTTGGGGTCAAAATTTCGATGTTGCCTGTTTACGTCCAAACTCTCAGAATCGAATAGTACACGTGAGAAAACATGGATAACAGTGTACAGAGGTCATTCGTACGCCTAATAGAGCCGCTGTGGCAGTCGGAAGTTGAATGAGAAAATCGACAAAAATGTCTTACTAACCACTGTCAATTTTTTGGGGTTCGATGTTGCCGGTTTACGTCCAAACTCTCAGAATCGAATAGTACACGTGGGAAAACATGGAAAACGGTGTACAGAGGCCATTCGTACGCCTAATAGGCCCGCTGTGGCAGTCGGAAGATGAACGAGAAACTCGACAAAATGCCTTACTGTCAGCATTTTTCAACTGAAAATTTCGTTCGTTCTCAACAGAATTCCATAAAAATTCCTAAGAAAGACAAAACCCTACACACAGCGGCCTATATCCAAAAATAGCACATCCCATTGACCTGAGGCTATAAAGTCTTGCTACGCCTAGTAACATCTAATTTCCGTCTAATCTATCCCAATCCACTGCCACCTACCTCTTATTCAATTAACAACACCGTCTTAGGGACTGTCAAGCAAATTAGAGCAGTTTATCAAATCATGTGATGCCAACGCTCCCGCGTGTGGCTTTCGTTAATTAGATACAAATCGCTTATACAATTATCCCTCCCAATAGCCTTCGAATGTGCGGTTCTAATTAGCTGCCGTCGTGTAACAAGGTGACGACGTCGTATATATATATGCTCGCCGATCTCACTTAACAAGCCAAACGATAAAAATAATTCGATTAACATTTAATGAATCCCATTCGCCGTAAGAGGAAGGCAAACAATAATCACCTCTTTAACCTCTAAGACGCGATGATGCGTTCAGCTGGTGGCCAAACATTTGAAACGACTGAAATATATTTACTTTGAAATCAAATATCTCGCCATGGCAACGCAGATCGATCATCATTTACGGTTAATAGGCTTAAATTTGCCAAGAGCGTTATGCAACTGAAACGCTTCTGACTTCAGACGACTTTGATGAGCGAGCACAGCGGTTGATTGGGTCATTTCAACGTACACACATAATCAATGCCCCACCATTCGAGGTCGTATTCATTGTGAAGGTTAAGGTCTGCGCCGTATGTCTGTTTTGCCACAGCATTTTGATTTCAAAGAATCATGAATCGTGAGTTGGTGCGATGTGATCGGCTTACACACAGCGTTTGACGGTCACGGCATGTAACTTGTTTCACTTGCAAGCAATGCTGATGAGTCACAGGCGAAGCAGAGATGACAGATAAGTGTCAAATTTGACGTGAATCGGATGATCTCTGTCGAAATGTGAATTGTGACAAGCACTAAATATTGACAGACATATCGGCTTATCTGCGAGTACAATGGGCGGAGAGATGGAAGAAAATGTGAGTGTAAGCGGATTATGAAGGTTAAGCTGAAGGATTTGCTCTTTTTTTTTGTGGATTTTAGCGGCGCCTCGCCAATTTGTGGTGTGCTTTGTTTTGACAGGTGTCGATAATGTAGCGCTGATGTGGTTTTGGAGGGGTTGTGCGAATGACTGGCATAGTCGGGTGCAAGACTAACGATTTAGACACAGACGAGACAAGCTCCCAAAGATAGAGTCAAACAATCCCAGTACCCACGCATCTAAAGCCACGGCAAAAAAAATGCCCGAAAATTCAAGATAATCCCAAAGCGTAAGCTTCCTCAGTTGACATTTCCAAGCAAGAGGTCAAACCACAACGTCCGTAACCATAAATGACTCACCCCCGCAGGCCACTTTAATACACGCAATAAACCTCAATGTAGCCCTCTGCACACAGCCCAGCAGAACACACACACAGCGATCCAACAGAAGTATGCATGCTCCAAATTCATGCTCGAAACAAAGCGAAAAAAAGCTCCGAACGGCAGTCGGACCACGAGACCCGTCACTGATGTAAACAATATTTCATTACCAGTCAACCTTCGAGCGATTAATATCTCCTCCTCCTCATGCCAGGCGCTCGTTGGCCAGGATTAAGTGTATTACATGGAATTATTATTATCCTGCTCTCTGCCCACGCATAAGGCCGCGCGTTCTTCCGAAAATAAGTTCGAAAACCACCACCAGCACCGCTGGGTAATGGGGCTGCCATGACTGCCTGGGTAATAGCCTATAACATGATGGATGCTTAATTTTTAGCAAAAATCAATTTGGGTCATCTGTGCTACAAAAAGAAAAAAAATCCACGATGGAATCCATCAGAGCCCACATCAGTCGGGGAAGGGATTTGAATCAACCCGAGGATCGAGGAGATGGACGGAGGGACATGAAGTCAACCTATTTCCGTCACAAACGATGCATGCAATGGACAATAAAACAAAGGCCGACTCACAGAAGGGTCTGTCCATGTCCACGTCACATTGTCGTCCTTTTGACACATTCTGGAGTCAAAGCAACACGGAAAACGGTTCTAAAATCATCCGAAGCCACAGCCAGTTCACACGATTAAATTCGAACGATGGCATTGAAGATCACATTAGTTACCCATCCACTCTGACGGCAACTTTAATTCGATTCAAAGAACAGCCGGCATTTCATATCGATCAAATATCATCGCTCGAATGGAAAGTATCACAGAGAACCCTTTCATCGTCGACACCACCCATGCCACCAATCATCCATTCGATTGAAATCAATTACCCCCGACCCCAGCAACCCGCCGCACCCGCACCCAATCCCCATCGTGCATCGCGAAAAATTCAAATCGAATTCAACCGCAACTCACTGCAGCCGGGACGACGACGGCGAAAAGGAAGCAAAAACCAAACTCAAGACGAACAAAAAGGAATGAAATCCCATTATTATGAAACTTCCCGAAGCGAATGGGGGAAAGGCCAAAAGCGGGGCCCGGCAATAAATCCAACTCGCTTACAATCGTGCATCACCTCAGGTGGAAATCAGTCCGAAGCGCTGTTGTTGAATAAGTCCCTCATTGTAAAGAGGTGCAAGCCACAGTCACTCACACACTGGAACACAGTCGATGATATTCATCGATTTCTTGGGCTGCACGGTACACACGGTGTTGTGTAAGCAGTCACGAAGTTGAAATTTAAATATATCCCTGGATGATACCATCCAGCTATTCAGCGCGATGCAAATTCTCACTAGAGCGGAATTATTGGAACAACAACTGAATTATTAGCGCTGCGACGAATAGTTACGATATCCAGTGACAAATTGATGGAAATGAGAGTGAGCCACGCTTGGGTGGGTGTGCTAAGCGTTAAATGTCAACAATTGTGACTCCACCTTAGGGAGAAGTTCACGGTGCACACAATGGCGAGCTGGCGGACAGAAACCTCAGCAGACATTGTGGGCAGAGGCGAGTCTAGTTGAAATGTCAACCGGCTGCGAGTTGAAGTTGTACACACATGTCAGGAGGCAAATGTGACAGTTCGAGGTGAGAATGAGGCGGTTGACGTCAGTCGACAAAGGTGGGCGCCTGTGTCTTCTGAGAGAGTCAATGATTTGCATTTGTAAGCCTTCATCTTCAGAGTCAGAGTCAGACCCCACCTCAATCGCCGCAGCACCAGCTTGCCTTGAAATCGACGAAATCCATTGAATGCTCAAACGCACGAAGGTCACCGACAAGACATCTCCAAAAAATAATAAAAAATTCAACCAGACAGACAGACATTCAGTGTCAATGAAAAGATAGCAATCCGAAACATAAAACAAACATGTTCCACAGAGTGCGAAATGTGTGCTGATTTCAAAGAAGTCAAAGTCCGCGACGATAGCACACTTCATTGCCAACCGTGGCCACCACGTAAGCCCGGTCGTCACGTAAATTCCCATCTATGCTCGTTTTGCGAGACTTAGCATGCATCTATTGTCCATTTTCATGCGCCATGTGCGCGCTGCCTCTCCCTCTCACTCGCTGTGTGTTACAAACCCAGTCGAATGTAAACCGTTTCGCATTTTTAGGTCGATACTGAACAAGCGTTACATAAGTTCCACAATGCAACTCTCTCAACACACAAAAATACCAAGCGTACAGAGGACGTAAGCTAATTTTCTGCCGCATAAACTACAGGGTGGCGCTCGTGAAAACAGACGCGATGAAAGAAATTCAATTTCTTTCGTCTTGACTGGTTCTCCGCCCCGATGACTTTTGCCGCTGAATTGTCTGCTTAATTACGTTGAGACCTGCTGGTCGGGCTGGCTGGTGTTTCCTTAAAGTGAAGGGAAAGTAGGTATGTTTCTTTTGTCGGTGACGAGTGGTGCCAGCCTCATTTTTCGGTGAAGGTTGCAGCTGGAAATTCCATTGTTCCGGACGCATTGCAAGCCCTTATTGGCAGTCAATGAATGAACTGCGCGCACTGCCTTGCCGGCGAAAAGGTGCGGGACTGAATAAACGGGCTTCACACTGTGTGCAGGTGATGCAAGTAATGGAACATTAACTGAACAAAAGAATGAATGCCAGAAATGAGTCAGAGATGCGACGGCGGAGTCTTTGTGCTCGCCGGTGTCCAGCGATTTTCATTGATTTTTAATCGGTTTTGAAAATGTTCTCAGTTGCTGTCGCATGGTTAGAGTCTCCCTTGTTTTTTCGAGGAATTTGATATTCAGTGGCAGCCCGGCAGTAGGCACCTTTTTTTTATTACAAAAGCACTTCCGGACGGGACCGTCTGTTTGGAACATCTGGCCAGTTGGGGAATAAACTTCCGTCGGTTTGAAGCCAAGAACAGTGGGTCAACGTTGCAGATACCTCAAACCATTCCCACTTCCCTCCGACCAGCTGCGAGAGGAACGCTCAAACAATTTCATTTAAAGTAATCTCCTTGTAATCAAACATTTCCTCGAATTCCAGATGAGGCCAGGATCACGGGAAGAAGGATGGGTCCCTCCATCATCCCTCGACCGAGGGCAATGACTGAATGTTGACGTAATTAAATTTGTCTCAAAGGATCCACGACGAGAATTGTGTAACCAAAAGAAAATTGTCTCTGGCTCTGTCAGCGGTTGACGATTAAACGACCGAAATGCACATGAAACAAGTAAACTTCTGATGATGATGATGATGGCGACGATGGGAGAGAACCCAACGAGAGATATGCAAGTCGTGTGGTTTTAATTTGGCGTATAACAACTCTACCCAACTGGACACAGTTGGTGGCGTGTGCAAGTGTGCCTCTGTGTTTGTTGCTGCCTTGTCAGATCAGGAATTTGTGGAATGGCCGAGGGAGACACAATTTATGGGTGAGTTGCGATGAAAATCTTGTCGGTTCCAGAAAGAAATCAACAAACGAGGCACTCACTTGAATATTAAACTGCTGAAATGACTGTTGCCGTTGAAGCTTGTCATTTCCATTGAGTTTGAGCGAAGATGAGCCTCGAAAGTCGTTAGAATCTCTGTCCATCTGGTGGAGCTGCTTTTTCAGTTTCTAGTTAGTCATAGTTTCTTAACCTTTGGGCCTGTGCGAACATCCAGGAACGATTTTATCTATATCTTTATTTATAAAATGTCCTGCGCCACCACAGGCTGTACTAAGCCACAGCACCTGGCTCGAGTTTCGCACAACAAGTTGCTGGAAATCTCCACCTTTGCGCGTCACCCCTTTATCGGCCCACAGTCCCCGAAGCAAAAGCAATCATTGACGAATAGAATATACAGTAGACACTCCCTAAGTCAAAGTCGTGGTACACAGACGTGTCGAAAGTGAAATATGAGAAGGATCCAGATGCAACCTACACGCGTGCTGCTCCCCAGAGAGATACATACACACACATCTTCCAATCTGAACTCTTCGCCATAAATGAAGCAGCACATTACATCAAGTGCATAAAGATCAAAACAGTTTCACATTAGCTCCAGAGCAGCCTGAAAATGGCACAAGATACTGAACAGACTGGCAGAGAAAAACATGTTGAAACTGATATGGGTGCCAGGACTTTAAAGCCCGATCCCAGAAGATCAGCCCATAGGCCTACGAAGTTGGGTTAAACGGTAAATGAGGAAATGACCAAGTACATCAAAGAAAGGACTTCCAACACCGACGTCTTGGTCAGATCTTCATGATAGACAGATATGCTTTGAGGTAGTCAAAGACTTTGCCTACATAGAAACCGCTGTAAATTCAGACAATGACACCAGCACTGAAATCAAACGAAGAATAACTCTTGGCAATCGCTGCTTGTCTGGGCAAAGAGAGCAATTGGCAAACAAAGAGCGGATGGACACCATTGCACCGACCCGGTAAGTCTTCGAATCCACCCCCGAAGGGCGTCGCAGTAGAGGAAGACCGCGACTTAGGTGGCGCACGCAATTGGAAAGGGACCCAAAAAACTTGTCGTACGAAACTGGAGGCAGCTAGCTACAAATTAAGCTGGCTGGAGATGCTTGTTGGTTGTGGTCCAGGTCCACCCTGGACTGCAGCGCCACCTTCAGTAAGTGAGTAAGACCCCAGAAGAACCAAGGAGTCTCTGAACCTAACTAAGCATGAGCTTAGAATACTATGTGGCGCCCTTTCGGGCTAAACGGCGCAGAAAACGGCAGACACTCCGGACATTCAAAGGAGACCATGACACACCTACTACACACCCGGGTGCATCTGTGTAAATTCGCAATAGACCAATCAGTCTCCGACTGGTAGTCAGACTTACAGTTGGACCTGAGGGGATGCTGGTTGAGAAATCAATTCAAACCCAATCGTTCCTGAGTTGAGCTGACTCAGACCTGATTTTACGGAACACAAACGAACACCTTCAATGCGGAAGTTTTGCATCTGGTTTACGACAATCGTCTGCAAGTTTATGCTTCAGTGAGGCAACCAGGAACAGAACGTGTTTACCCCCAAGGACAGTTTGCCAGACCTCTGACATTCGATTGACTGACAGTCGCTAACTTGTCTCAAACGTTTTCTAATCCCCCTGAGGTCACCTATGGCGACGCGGCGAAATGCTCTTGCGTCATTTCATCACCTCACAACTAATAGAAAACCATTTTCGAATTAGGTCATCCGAAAGAAAGCGCTGCAGAGAAAAAAGTTTCTCAACGCGATTATGACACCCAAGCCAGCACGGAAAACACAAATATATTCACATTCGAGGCTAGAAAATTGATCACACACAGATTCGAATTTAAGCGGCACTCCCATGCCACCCTCTCGTGACAAATCACATCATCTGTCAGAGCGGTGACTCACTCACTCCCTAGCTGGGGCAGGGTTGGGTTTTCGGGCACGTAACCCACGTTGAGTCAGTCCGAAGTGCGAAACTGTGCGAAATCCGTCTTCGATCTATCTCGGAATCGCTTTCTTTTCTGTCCAAATCTGTCGAGAAGGCGGTCTCATCACACAGCTGATCGCTCGTTCGTCGCTCGAACCGTTAGCACTCGCACAGGCAGCGAGACAAAATGTCACACAGTGACCCAAATTAAGAAATGAAATTGCCGCTTGCCGATATTGCATAGGCCTCTGTTTGGCCACCAGCCGCCAGCGCAAGACCGTTGAACACGGGCTAAAGCACAGTAATGGGTCAACCTCGAAGCCAACTGCTCGCTTCTGAGTCAGACGTTGCCAATTGAAATTCAAAAAATCAACCCGTCGTCACCGACGACCGCCTCTGCGCCTCTGCGCCTCAAACATTCCCATCACGTCTTCGGATGGATGGATCAACGCGGCACACGCACACAGCTCAAAAAATAAAATTCCGGCAAAACTGCAAGACACAGTCCGGGACAACTACTCCACACACCGAGGGGGAGTGTCGCTTCGTACCGTGATTTCTTTCGTTTACACCGGACAAGCGAATGCCATGCAAACAATGTTGCTGCTAGATCCATTGAATGTGTGTGAAGTGAATCTTAAGCGGGGCCCCCCTCCTCTCGGCGGATGTGTTATTGAACTCTTTCCTTGGCTCGATACCGACTCCATTCACTCTCTTTCACTCCACCACGAGAACTGTGGCCGGTCGTCAAGAAGCCATTGTGAAGGGACGTGCGCTGGCTTGACATTCACACCGACTCCATCGCTGTGGAGCTGTGCCTCTGCCTGTGCCTGTGCCGGAGCCTCTGGCGGAGGAGTAGAGCAATTTTCTAGGTTCTCAATGGTTTATGGGTCGCTGTGACACAAAAAGATAATTTATCTTGGTCATTTGTATTTCAGTCTTGTATGCGCGCGGAGGTGAAGAACGCAGTCAGACAGTGGCGGTTGCATCGTCGTTTGTTCTTCCTCAGCGCAACCATTTGTTCCCATTACTGAGACTGATTGGGATGTGAGTTGTCCCCCCAACGAGCAGATGGTGTGTGCGTTTGCCACCTTTTGTTTTGCATTTTAAATGAACCCGCTTTTTTCTTTCCTCGTCGAAATTAGGTCGGATCGAGGCGGCGCAGATCTTAGGAGATTTTCTTTTCTCCTTTTCACATGCCGAGCACGACTTTCGGCGGGCGGACTGGACGTGGATGCGCGTGACTCAATGTGGGAAATGCGACGACTCTGATTGGAATCCATCAGGAGTCTGCTCCACTCACCCACTCCATGACATCATATTCCCACCAGCAAAGACATCTCCTAGACCGTCAAGCAAACAGTTTAAATTGCTCTCCCCAGTGATTAATTAACCCTTTGACGTAACAAATTCAATTCAGCCACAACCGGCTGAATGGTGACCAGTGACCAAGGGCACACAGAGTGCTTGCAAGAGATTCATTGAATAGAAGCGACCGCCGCCATCGCCACTTGATGATTGATGATGCAGATGACGAATCGATTCAGTCCAACGAGACGTTAAACTCCACTCTTCGCTCCAGCCCCACCAGCTGAGTGTGACCCGGCAGCTGGTTTGAATTTAACCAAACGAGGAGTGCTTCGGTTTCGGGCCGGATGTGGGAGCAGCCAACTGGGTCAATAATTAATTAGGCCTGCCGATACGCAAAAGACAGATAGTCCGCCTAATTGGCTGGTCGCATGCAAACACAGCACAAGACAACTTCGGGTGTCCTTCAAGCGTGATTTCGGGCACGTCAAGGCTGCCTGTCGAACCACCACCACCACCACCACCATTTCTGCGCGGCGTCATTGTTCGAGTGCAAAAGTCGACCACCTTAAATGCCAATAACCTGTTGATTCGCCACACTCGCTAGCAAACACACATCGACGCGTCGAAACCAGACACTGCAGACGGTCCAGTAGACGAGAATAGCACCACCACTTCAGGAGAAGACGTGGACGTCGCGTCGGCACTCTAGCCGGATAAGTGTGTGCACAGTGTACGCACACAGACGCACTCTACGTCTAGACACACCGCGTACGTGTGCCGACTGACTGAATCAGGAGTGTACATCCCATGTAGCAGCATTTTTGCTAATAAGATACAACTCATCCACCGAACGACCACGCATACCACGGGGAATGTGTACAGCACTCGATTAAAGAACAAGACCAGGAGACAAGTCTCTGCCTTTATTGGATCGTGCCTCATCTTCTTAATCTCGAGTAGTACCTACTCCTGCATTGGCAGTGCGCATCTGGCGCGTTCCTCCGGAGAGGAACGGGAGAACAAAAGGTATTCAAGATTGAAACGACGAACCCACAGGAGGAGGTCGACTACAGGTTTCTTTCGGACACGGGGACAGACAAGAGTCCGGGGGAAAGGCGACACGGAGTGCATTACCGAGAGGGTATGCCACATGGGGGAACTTAGTAGGCACTTCCAGTTTTCCTTCGTCGTTCAGCGCTGCCTTCCTTTGTGTTTTTTTTTCTTTGATTTGTTGTATCGATGTTCCTCCTCTGTCCAGTGTAGTGAGTGAATATTCATCGTCGTCGTCGTCTTGGACAAACAATGAATCAGCGAGTAAGGCTCGTTCAAATATTTACCACGTAGGAAGTGTTAATTCTTCGTCATCATGGGCGCTCGGACACAGGATGGAGAAACATCCGGGCGTCGAAATGGTGGCTAACAGGGATTTTCTGAAGAATTTGTTTAAAAAAAAAGGATGGACTGCCACAGGGATGTCGAATGTGACTTAGAAAAAAATATGTGGACTACCACAGGGATGTCGAATGCGATTAAGGAAAAAAAATGGACTGCCACCAGATTGTCAAATGTGACCACCACAAAAATGGACTAAGGCAGGGATATCGAATCTGACTTAGAAAAAAAATGGGCTGACACAGGGATGTCGAAATGACTACAAAAAATGGACCGACACAGGGATGTCGAATGTGACTACAAAAAAATATGTGGACTGTCACAGGGATGTCGAAATGACTACAAAAAATGGACTGTCACAATGTTGTCGAATGTGACTACTACAAAAAAATGGACCGACACAGGGATGTCAAAAAAAAATGTGACCACCACAAATATGGACTGGGACAGGGATGTCGAATGTGATTTAGGAAAAAAAATAATGGACTGCCACAGGGTTGTCGAATGTGACTCCAAAAAAATGTGGACTGCCACAGGGATGTCGAATGTGAGTACAAAAAATATGTGGACTGCCACAAGGTTGTCAAATATGACTACAAAAAAACCGAACTACCAGAGGGTTATCGAATGACTACCATTGTTTTTCTGGGATGAATTTATGATGTTCGTCCTCACACAAAGGGTGGTGTGGACACAGACAGTGATCGAGTGGAGAGACTTGAGGAGAAACAAAAATTCCCAGAACGCACGCACGGCTGCCAGCGGTCCCAGCAAGCGCCAGCATTCATCGTCGACGCAAATTCCTCTTTCGACCAGCCCTAGCCACCATTCATCAGTCCCCAACCCCACGAGGGAATTCAATTCTCGAAACGAAAATAAATATTTACTGCTCTGCAGTCTCATAAATATCCACGCATTAGCCGAAAACATTTTTCGATGATAAATGAACGATAGCCCCCCGCGCGGCTCTCTCTGTCGCCCTCCCCAGCATACACTGATCATTAAGATGATTTTCTGGTTTCGTTTTTTCCCTCCATTGTGTACCCATTTTTTTCCAACTCAAATCATCATTAACGATAAAATTAGCGCAAAAAAAATTATCTGTATAAAAAGCAAACAGATCGTGATTCGGACGTAGGCTGCGGAGACTTCTGGCCAGAAAACCAGACGGAACTGAGTAACACAATGAGATGATAATTCATCTGATTACGTGCCGCATTCACATGAGATCCACACACTCGCGCTTAATGATATGTTAATCAGTGGCAAATACGATGCGAAGCGCTAACCCACTCGCGAGCGGAGAGATCATTCAATGATCGCATGGCTTGATGTGCAATTAACGGTGTAATCATTGAAAAGTGGTCAAGTTAAGATCAATTACCAGGCAATCGGTGACGGGGGGCAGCATGTTTTGAGAAAGCATGTCACTGCCGACGAACGAGGGGGGTGATGGAATGGCACTAAGCACGTAACCGATGAGCATAAAACCTCCCGCCCGTGAAGACGTTAATTTTAATTAAAAACAAAAATTTGTCTAATCTTTATGTTGACGCCCGCCGTCGTCTGCACATGGAATTCCAATTAATTCGGCGACACTCTCTCATTACATCCCGTCGACCTCGTTCCTTCTCATAATTCCCTCTAATCCAGCAATGGATGGAGGGAGGGGTTATTTACCAGACTAGGTGGCAAAAACTCCACAACTACAAGCCAACTAGTGCGCACTTCTGCATCATGTCCCGAGGGGAGTCCTTCCCTCCCTTCCCCCCGGTGGCTACAGATGTAATTATAAATCCAAGAGCGGGTGCTAACCACCCCTGGGCTGAGCAAATATCCAAATTAGCAAGGATCAAGAAGGAAGCACTTTTTCGCCGATGGTTCCTCAGATCAGAAGCACTCCTTGCTCCTGGCTACGTGGAGAGTCGGTTGAAAGGGTGTGAGGATGGATACAGGCGGCTCCTATTGGAATTGACTTATTTGGTTAATTAATATCCCGCATGGTGGTGGGAGATGACTCATGCATCACCAACTAACTACACCCGTTCACACATGGATAGCGATTAAGGAGAGCTGGAGCGATGGAAATAAATCGGAAGCCATTATCGCTCTAGCTGAGTTGGCAACAGATGACGGTAAAGTTTGAGGTGATTTCTATCATTCCCTCCATCTGCTTGGAGGAATGTTTGCTAATTGCTCATTGAGGAGTGGGAGAATCACTGTTTGGAGGCGAGTTTGAGGTGGTTCTGGGCATAGTTTCGACTTCTGTTGTTGATCTCTCACGAGTGGATGGAACGAACGACGAAGTCTAAGAAGCTTTCAAGGAGACATGGATACTCTTTGAGCAGTGTCAATAGCAAGAAAGAGGTGTGGCCGTGAATTATGGGAGCTCCTTAATACGAAGTTTGAGCCTAGAACGTCTAGTATCTGTCCTTGTGAAAAATGTTTGCCTATATAATTGGATGTGATTAATAAACCCACAGCGTCCTCTTACAAAGTCTGAACTCACTTATTTCACTTAACTATGTACACAATTCCATTTCATTTGAAGAGCATATAATAATACATGCTTTTCAACATCTTTTAAGGGAGACACACTTGCCCAACAATTGGTAATGTTGGGTCAATTTGCTGCACTGCCCAGTTTGTCCTGTCTTCAGTTAGTTATTCAGTTTTGCCTAGCAACGACTGTGACACGAAAGATTTTTACTGGCCACACACAGGCTTTTAAAGATAAAATGCAGCCACCTCATTTGTTCGCCCGCATTCGTTGCAGCGACAGTCATTGCATTGAATTGAGTCAACTAATGACGAAGCATAGTTGCACAAGCGATCTAAATTAGCGATGGGCGATTGCGAATGAAATTCACAATCGAATAAATTTGTTCGATTTATTCGGTCTCATCAGAAAACAATCGAATAAAAATCGAATCGAGTCGATTATTCTCAGTACCTACTACAACCAACAGAATGCCGGGTACTAATTCCTCGATTTATTCATATGTTGGTGTCAGTGTAAAAAATCAGCGTAAGGCTGTGTCTCCAATAAGAAACTATACCTACCAAAATAGAAACATTGTGAATGGAAATACAGCCAAACCTCTGTAATTGGAGCATCCTTAAATCGAATTTTATATAATTCAAACCAAATATCTGAAAAATATTGGTTTCCGTGGCTATTTGAATTTTGGGGGTTCGACTGTATTCTTCGTCCTTCTCACCCAATGAATGAGAGGATTGTACTATCACTCTGATAAATGTACAGTTTAAATTTTAGTAGTGAAACGAAATGAAAAAGAGATGGGCAATTGCGAGAATCGACGAATACACACAATTTAGTGATCTCCCTCCGACTTGAAGAATCGACGAATACACACAATCATTGGCGATTGGAATCGGACCTACAAGAATCGAAATTCAACAATCGACTCCGCTCAATTCGAATTCGAATAATTAAGATTGCTAGAACAATCGAATTATTCGAATTATTCGATTGTTTTTATTCGCAATTGCCTATCGCTTTGAATTTGAAGGATTAATCATTTTAACTCCAGAATTCGACTATCAACGCAAATCTGCTGCAATTGGTGGCATCTTCAGGAACCTTACCTAGTACCTAACTGGTATGTTGGTGTACGAAGTGAACTCACTGTTTCTCAGAAAGCGTCCCCAATTGAACATGACTGCTACAGAGAAGAGAACATACTTCAGTCTTTCTTAATTTTCTTGTTTCTTGTGTGAGTCTGCCACATTCTGCAACACTTCTTGGATAGCCAATGCGCCAAAGGCCCGCTTGTGCCATAGTTCGCCACTATTATGTCTTGAACTATGGCACAAGTGCGCCTATGGCAGTGGTAGGCAATTTTTTAACATGGTCTTGCAAAACTCTCTCACCAACACAAGAAACACGATCTTCCAAAGTCCGCGCAATTGCTGGCATACGCAGGCGACACCTACATGATCGGTCGAACACAGCGAGTCGTAAACGAAGCCTTTGTTGGTACTGAAACGGAGGCTGGGCTTATCGGTGAATGAATGAAATATCATCAAGAAAGGATGGACAAAATCGACGGCTCGGTCAGAACGTCACCGTAGGCAGCTACAACTTCGAGGTGGTTATGGGCTTCAACTACCTCGGCTTCCAAGTAAATAGTGCGAACAGCAAGCACTTCTGAATAACTCTTCCCAACCGCTGTTTCTGTGGCTTCAAGAGACTATTGAGTAGTAGAGCCCTCTTTCGAGAAACCAAGCTACCATTAAATGAGACCTTCATCATCATTGTAAGTGGCGGCCATGGTGTTGTGACTATGTGCGTCGACCCCAACCTAGGTTCGATTCCAGCTCTGAGCGACAAAAATAATGTTCACGGCCCCACCTCTTTCGAGTCACTGACAATGCTCAAAGAGTATTTAATGTCTAGAACAAGCTTCTCAAAGTTCGCCTTTCGGAGTCGGCATAAAACTGTAGGTCTCTTCCACTCGTGGGAGAACAATAGCACGCACAACACGTGTGGTTGTTGAGAAACTAGGCCCTAGCCCTCAATGGGCTGTAGCGCCACCCATATTTTATTATATTATATTATCATCATTATCCTGCTCCGTGGCGTGGAAGCCTGGGTTAACTTAAAGGACGGATGATGAATCCTTGGTAATTTCGAGAGAAAAGTTCTGCGTTCAATCATTGATCTTGTTTACATTGATGGATGGAACAGAACATTCAGCCACAAACTGTACAGCGACATGAGTCTAGCTACGCATCTAGGCTTCCAACGCCTTACGCGGTTAGTTGATGTTAAGCACATGAACAACACTACACCAGCCCGAAGAGTCTTTTACTCCGAACGACGGGGCAAACGCAGAGGACGCCCACCAAACCGATCGCGCACATAAGTGGAGAAGGACCTTAGCCAACTTGACGGGCTAATGATCGTGCTCAAAAGTTTGCTTTACTTTCTGTGCCCTGCTTTCTCATTCCATGGCTGCTAAGAGAGATTCATTGAGAGTTGCGCCGCATTTGTCTGCTATCATGGATTGGGAAGAACTACGCGAAATCATGGAATGGGACAAGCTTGGGCAGTACGCGAAAAATAGTCACAGTCATCCAATACACAGAATAAGAAAAGGATTTATGCTGGAAGGCATCACCACAGGCGTTTGAAATCAGAATTCATTTCTTCAAAGTTTAAGTTCAAGTTAATGTCATAAAGAAAGTTAGCAAGCCTTCAACTGATCTCCACTCCCACCCCAAGACAAAAACGGCATCAACAAATTAATAACAATAACTTCAAAACCAACAAAAAACAAACAGCAACAAGTTAACAAGAAAAACGATTCAAAACAACAACTGTCATACTCGATGGAACCCCTCACAAAATGGATGACAGCCGAGTTCCCCATCAGCATGGTCCACCTTAGCATTCAAGCGAGTCTACTCTTCTATCAACAAGCAAGCCAAAAACAGGGGATTAACACAAACGAAGGGTCTATGAGCAAAGAAAATGGCAAAGTTTGAGGATATTTTTGACACCTGTCACAATGACACATAGCCAACCAAAGCAATAAACAGAAGTTGAAGGTCCTAGGAAAAAATACACCGGTTTTAATTGACAGTTAAAAACAGCTCAGCTCAACACGTCTTAATTGCGAAAACAAATTAACAAATTAATTCAAAAGCGGCCAAGTACGCAAGCGGTTTTCTGCATACGCAGTGGCGAGACTGTGCCTCTAAGTGCATTTGCAAGTCATATCTGATTGTGAGAGGTTGTGTTTGTTTTTTGCAGAAACAAGCAACAAATGACAGTGTACACATTCGAATTTTGACGACTAAGACGTGTGGTGTAAGCAAGAACTGCTGGATTGGATGGTAATGAAAGGCCACTGACGAGGCGTTATGCAACTCAATGCTGAGAGCGGTGTTGTGCATGACTCAGTCCCATTCAAGGTGAATGGAGAGAGAGCTGAACTGAGTTCAATTTGGGCAGTGCACGGGTGCAGTTCTTGTTGAGAAATGATCGTGTACTTCCTGGCGAGGGACACCACGGAGGATCAAGAGGCGAATGCCGCTGATAGTTATTGTCTCATTCTGTGGAATACTGACTGTCACTGTTTTTTCATCCAAATTCTTTAAAACTTGCTTCTTTTTAACTGAAGGACAGTGTGTCTAATCCTATCGTCGACAGCCTCGGTCCGAGATCAGCCGCTGCGCACACACTTCAACTTCGGCTCACTTTATAAACCAATCGAGTGTGAAATCGCTTAGAACAAAGAGGACCTTCGTTGAAAGTCCTTTAAAGTCTTGCCAAAGACCAGGCAAATCTTCAACAGAACTACAGTGGTGATAAACCAATTCCAGGACCACCAGGAGAGACTGATTGTACTTCCTCCCGAAAAATAAAGGGACTTGCACCGACACAATTTATCAAGCGTAATTACGATGCTTATCTCAGACCTTGATGTGTGGGAATTTCCCGAAGACCTCATGTCGAACAGTACCCGCATAAGCGACACCACAGTAACAGCGCTCGTTCCCTTCTGCAGGTAAACCAATTCGCCGCAATAGGGTGCAGTCCGATGGTATCCCTACTCTTGTTTTCACTTCAAAAACACTGCCACACAATGCAAATGAGCGCGACCGAGTCTGAGGACCGGATTCGGAATCCAAGTCGTAAACCGAAAACAAAAACAACACAAAAGGCACCCGTCACAAGGGAGGTGGTGGTGGATATGGTGCACCACCAGCAGGTGTACGCAGCCCTAAAACATCTGTGATCTACTTTCACTCAAAACAAGACCCGGAGTCCTGGGTGCACGGAGGGAGTGCATTCAAAATGCGACACACTTTGCTGCAGTGGCGGTCTGTTCCCGAAGGGGGTGCATGCACACCATTGAATTGATTACCGACCAGAAATGGTTGCCAGTAGTGTGTCGAGCCACGATAAGAGCATTTGTTTGCGCTTTGATTTGCTTCGCATCTCGATTGGAACGACTATAAATAAACACAGCTGAGTGTTCGGGCAGGCAGCAGAGTTCATCAATTCCGTCTGGGGAACACACTTGCTGCCCGACGTCCAGTTGTGGGGTGCGCTCTACATTTTTTTCGAGACGCTTAACGACTCCGATGGCAATTCGGGAAGTGAATTAAAAATCTGGGTGTTTCTTTCCCATTTCCGATGACGAAATCGTTAAAATTCGAGGAAAGTGCACCGTTCTGTGGTCTCATTAAATGTTGCACAAGCACAATGGCAACAAAGTGGCACGGTGGCGGTGGGCTGTGATGCATTGGTGCCAGATGCGAATTGAGGCAAGATCATGAGGCAAGATCCAGCTTGAAGTGGATGGTGTCTTCATCGACGACGATGGTGGATGATCGTGAGGAAATTGGGAGACAATCTGAGGGCAGAAAGTGGAAGCCAGGGTGAAAGGGAGTCACACGGTAGTGCCATGTGGCAAACGATGTTTCTACTTAAAAGGGATCGTGGATATTTGCATTCTTTGAATCCGAACCTGTCGGGCAACGCAACAGAGGACGCCCGCATTTAAGGTGGCGCACCCAAGGAAGCAGGGAAGGACTTCAACCAGCTTGATGTGCGAAACTGCCGACAGCTAGCCAGAGATCGCGCTAATTGGAGAGGCATGTTGTTTGAGGCCCAGGTCCACCCCGGACTGTAGCGCCACACAAAGAAGAAGGATATTTGCATTCAATGCTCTCTCCCGTTATTCCTATCAGTGGAGAGATGTGCGAAAACCGCCTCCGTTCAGTGCCCTTTCCTGATTGAGGAATTAATGATTTCGAGGGTAGCTCGGAGCTGTGGTGGATTGTCGTTCGAGGCCATTCTCGATCGAACTATTCACGAGGACAGTCACAGAACCGAGTTATTTCAAGTGAAGCCTATATTAGGCGTGTTTTTTTGACTACTCAGTAGTCAGCTCAGTAATGAGTATCAACAAAACGCTTTTTTACTGAGTTAACGCCTATTTTTGGACATTATTAGTTCTAAATAAATCCACGTGCTTCTTTCGATCGCAAGGATTAGGCATTAATGATGTGTAGTGTCAAGAACCTAGTGATTTACTGCCTCTAGGCAAGGGGACTCGCCACAATGCAATGTGCCCCAGAAAGCGCTGTCTCGACATGTGGCCCACCCAAAAACCGCAAAAAAGAGGGCAAAATCTTGCCAAATTCACCGCACGACATCTGTCCCTGGCATACACCTCTCTCAGCTCATTGCTATTCGCCCCCGCATCCTCCCAATCAGTTCATTGATATTTTATGCTGACAGCCTTCTCTCCTTAATCACGATCGTGACAAAGATATCGGATATTCAAATTTTACTAGCAATAAAACACACCACGTTCCCCCGCAATGAGTGGGGGCCTGTGTCAATATCTCAAACTTTTTTTTTGCTTTGCTCATAAACCCCTCTTCAAGCTCATAAAATCGATTGAAAATGAAAAGAAAGAAAAGAAAAAAATGTGCTGGTTTACATTAAAAATCCACTGAACAGCTGATTCGAATAATTGGGAGGTGTTGATATCCCGCCCCCCATACGCCAAGCCGAGAGAAGAATACGCACTCTTCAATGTCGCTGCAAAATCATAATCCAGATAGGTACTGGGTGCGTGTCGTGTCGTCCGCGTGTTTCACTGATTATTATGCACTTTTATTTTTGCTAGGACTTTTTTCCCCACTGGGAAAGCCAATTTGGAAGACTGGAAAAAAAAAACCACTTCGTTTTTCACTGCAAGCACTGCACACTTCACTCCAGATTACACCGAAGCACAGAGAGGGGGAGAGGGACAGAGACACAGATCGCGAAGGCAAATGTTAAAGGTCACCAACAACGAATCTCCGCCGCAATACACAAAACACAAGACCGCTCTAAAAATCTTCTCCACAGTACTGTGCGAACAACAGGATTTAAGATTTAAGATTTAAGATGATGCTCGCGAATATGCACGAAACACGACGCAACGACGAATCACTGAGACTGACCGACCCCGCAGAACAATCGAACGAAACTCAATCGAATTCAAATTCAGAGAAACCTTCTACGAATTGCATCTGTAGCTCCGGCATAGGGACAAGAATCGCTCGCCACACAGCAAATTAATCCGTTTTCCTGTGTCAGAGCGAGTTGAAACTTACAATTTGTTGGTTGTTGTTTTCTTTTTTTGTGTTTTATTCAAGCCCGGATTGGAAAGAAAAAATAAAACTGAACAAAAATTAACACGACGACTCCACGGACGCGACACGAATGGAGCAGCAGCATAAATTGTACTGAAACGGTAAAACTGAAAGCAACCTCGAAAAGATACACACACACAACACACACAGTCGCAGGGAGAGTGCCTCGCACACATCGAACCTGGGCAAGCAGCAAGAACGAAGCGAACAACAAGCACTGCTGTGGTATGGTAGTGCGATGCGCGAATAATTAGAGCCGCAACACACACAAGCACACCACAGTCGACTTCGTCTTCGATTCAGTTCTCGATTCTCGGGCCAAAAGGTAAAAACAGCTGCTCAAGCAAAACAGGGGAAAATCCAAGTACTGCCTGTGACTCTGATGTCTCTCTCTGAGGGCATTCAAGACGACGATAGAAGAAGAAGAAAAAAACCGTGCCGTCCCAAGCCAGAAGGTCTCAGAAGCACAAATGGAAAAATCCGAACGAACACACGCACACGAGCGCACGACTGGTTGGATGACATGGACGTCCGTTCAAAACAAGTTTTTCCGCATTTGAGTCATTCGGTCCATCTGGCTGTGTGCGAGGCGGTCACATATGTTTTTGCTCCCCACGTACACACACTCGCAAGTGCACAAGATGACGAGAACGAAGATGTGAAGCGCAACATCCGACGAATGCGAGGAGCGGCGGAACGAAAAGAAAAACATCGCATCAGCTGATTGTGGACTCGGGAAAAAAGACTTCTCCTCACACACACGCAAGCACACTTGGTGTGGGTGTTTGAGTGTTGAGCTGCCCCGCGGACTGTGGTGTGTGTTCAGTGTTCACCGCTCGGAGTGTGCAAGGTTGTTGCTACACAAGCATACAAGGTTATTTTGGTTTCGGAAACCAGAGAGAGAAATGTCCCTTCGTCGTGTGGCTACACAATGTTGACAAGGGGCGCAGTGTGGATTTTGTTGCCGATTATGTCATGAATGTGCTGTTCAAGGATGCCAGAGAGGGACAGGCACAGAGTGCTGCTGAAAGAGGAGCTTTCTTCTGTTTGCAAAGGATTTTTCCTTCGTCACCTTCCCTATGGGTAGTAATGCGGGTTTTTGTGTGTGGAATGCAAAAAGTTATGCAACGTCTAGAAGGTTTCAAATCGATTAGAAACTGTGGGTTGCGCTTGAGGTGAGGAGCGCTGCGGACGGGAGAGGAGGGTGTTCAAGGATGTGTGAAGTTTACTTGAGGACCGGGTGCTTGCTGAGGTGATGAGATGGATAAATTCTTCGATTTCAATCACTCGAGTGGGCCACAAATCAATGTCAGCACAGGCGTTGACTGAAAAATAGGAAGCAAATATGAGTGGGAAGCTGCTTTGAAAGGGATTCCGGTCAAGAATCTCCTTTCAAGCTGGAGATATGGTCTCTGCTGCAAGGTGAAATTTGAGAAATTTGCTGATTCAGAAGGTGATTTGAAATGGAGGCGCTGCGGAGACTATTAAGTAGGGAATCCTTCGTGGGCCATCTTGAACTCCGTTTAATGTCCTTGCTTTCTTGACTTAAGACACTCGGATGGAAGTACAAAAAAGAGAAGAGCAGAAACGATGTGCCCAGCACTCAACATCCAATGATTTCTCAGTTCTGTCGCGACGTAACTCTTCTGTCAATGGATGTTGTAGGACCTTTCCATCAATGGAATTTGTCTGGCTGCATTTCAGAAATAAAAATTGTATGAAAAATTATAGAGCTCAATGAAATAATTGAAGTTTTTTTTAGTGTTTTTTTGTGATCCAACAAAAGCTCTTCTTTCCGTTCACTGAAACATCTGAAGCCAAAAAATCCAACGAGATTAGAAAGAGTACATGTTTGGCTCGGAACACCTTTTTCAAGTCACTGACAATGCTCAAAAGGAGTACTTCTGTCTAGAAAGAGCTGCCCAAACTTGGCCGTTCGGATGTGCGCAGCAATTATCAAATCGTTACAACATGGTAGACTGCTAGCAACACAAAAAGTTCCATGAACATGCTAAACAAAGCACAAAGGTTAGGCGCTGTCGCAGGGAGAATGATGGAGATGATGTTTCATGCGATTCTCTGGACCTATTTAAAAAAGGCTGAGCCGCAAAATGCGCTCTCAGACAAAGAGAGAGTCTTTGTGGAAGCAAGCCACTTGTGGGCATAATTACTTATTTAGTTAGGTGACGCTATAGGTCGGTGTGCACCTGGGCTTCAAGTAACAAGCCTCTCCATCGGCACCGTCCTTAGCTAGCTGCCCCAGTCGCGCACTCCCAGCGGGTTGAGGTTCCCTTCATATTGTGCGCGCCACTTAAAGCGTTTTCCTACCGGCTTAAATTCCGAATGGGTCCCCGTCGTGGCTTCGATGACGACTTGTTTTGACGGGGGTTGTCGCCTCGATAAAGACTTGGGTTGGGTTAGGTTTTGGAAAGGGGAGTGTAATGATTGACCACCACTTTCACTCGGAGGCACAAGAGTCCATGGTGAGGCCCTTCCCTTTGTGAAGTGCAGAATTGGTTGAGACCACTCTGTGCTCCTTATGAAATTTAAAAGATCCAATATGTTTGCATTCTCTGCGCAGCTGTGAATGTGACGAATTGATGACGAAGCTAGTCAGAGCACGAGTAGTTGCTGAGAAGTTAGACCCTTGCCCTCTACAAGCTGTAGCGCCACCCATATTACTATATTGTAAGCAGACGGGCTCTTCTTAGGTAGTTTCGTTTACTCTATCAATTCTGCATAACTTCGTAGTCGGTTGTTTTAGGAAATTAAGGTCTTTCGTGCTGGTCGGCGTGCTGAATAAATCAAACAGACCAGTTTAAGGTTACTTCTCTTCAACAAGACAATAATCAGAAAAACACTAGCAAATTGGTCGAAAGGGTTTGATACTAAGAGAATAAAGGTTCTAGTTTCTAGTTTGGCCTGCACAGGCTCCAGAACTTAAACCCATAGACAACTCGTGGGAGATACACATGGACTGGCGACTGGCGAAAAACCGGCCTAATGCAACAATTTGTATCAGAAATAAGAGCCAGTGGAAGATGCATGAGTAGACGTGCTTATGGATATAAGAAACCAATTATTTTAGGTCCATGCCGAAGAAATGAATGGCTGTGATTAGAGCGGGAGCTTGTTTTGTTGAGCGTTTTTAAAGAGATTTTGAGACTTGGAGGTGCTTCAGTTTTGTCGCGGTGATTTTTGTGCTTCATAAATCCTTTCTGTGACTCATGAATTTGTGTGTTTTTTTTGGAACAATGTATTATGCTTGCTTGTGTGTTTTTTTTTAAATATTATCCCTGGATCGTAAATGACTTGATGGCGCAGTTGGTTGTATGCCTGCCCTTGTTTAAAGAGGTCCCAGTTTTGAATCCCAGTGAAAGCAACATTTAATATGCTTTTATCTGGTTTGTAAATCTGGTCCATTTGTCGTTGGAATCAAACGGCGGCACTATGTATCACAATTGACAAACATGTTGTGCTGGCAATTTAGCTGGCCGGCCTATAACCTAACCTAAACTATCCCTAGATCGTTTATCCTCGCTTAGTTCTAAAGGGTCACTAACTGCTCAATCATCATCATAATTTTTAGACTCGTATGACCACTTAAGGCCCCGCGAGGTTAAAACAGGCACTAGACATCTGCAGGCCTTCATTCTACGCCATCAACTCTAACTCTTCAAGTATATGAGCAACCAATCTAGTTTCTGGACTTGACACAACCACCTCGTCCTGGGTCTGCCAAGCGGTCGGCTCCCTGATGGAGTTGCATTTAAGGCACGCGACGATGGGGACATTCGTGCCACATCTCCAAGCCATCGTCAAAAAATTCACAAAATTTTGACGTGCATTCTTTTTTGAAAATTGGGAAGTTGCTTATGCTTATGCTTCGTGTGTAGTTTGCACGTATATTCTCACAACATTTGATCAATAACGTTGACGCCAACTTTATATTTTTTGTAGAACAGAATTGCTTGTGGCTTCTAGACTTTCCGGCACGGTTGTAGTATTATCTGTATAATCAGATGTTGGATTGTGCTAAGCTTACATGCTTTATCGTGTTATTTTCGTTGTATATCACAATTTCGTGTTACGACCTTCTTTATTAGAAAGTACCAAGTTGGCTAGTAGGCATTCCAACTCTTGTGTAGCCACTCACTTCTCGAATGGCATTGGGTGCTCTTAAACGACCTCACACTGTGGGTTGTTGGCCAGACAGAATTTCTTAAAAATCTTTCTACCGCTCGATCGATTTCTGCTCAATATCATCATCAGTGTCGTCTACATCCGATAATCCCCCTACTGCCATGTTTGACTCTGCATTAGATTTATCTCCTTCGGGAACATAGTCCTCATCGGTGTCGCCACACCACTGCGTCCATCTCAGAACCAATCTCTCGTACTTCCTTGGAGAGCCTGCTAACGTATCGCTTCTTTACATCTTCGGTCATCCTTCTCCATTTCAAACCATTATTTCGGCAGCCTTAATAATTCGCTAAGGATTCTGTTCGCAACTTCCTTCGCACTTCCTTCTAATTCGCTCAAGTAGTCATTATAGACTGACAATAGTGATATCTCCATACAATGCGGAGCAAGGTCTGACCAGACCTATTCCAATGAATCTAGGGGTTGCTGTTTTCTAAAACATTTAGATTTTCAATTTCCGGCAATCACTAAAGCATTTAACGCTGACAAAATCTTGAAATTTGATGAATAAAGGTACACAATCAATTAGAAGAAAATGGTTTCGAAATTCGTACAGGTCCAGCCAGTCCTACTCATTGACAGGGTTAAACACACATCTCCTCTTCTCAACTCTCTGCCTCGTGATAAAAGAAGTGCCACAAACGAACTCCAGACAATTGCAGAAACCAATAAATTTCCCCACAGACTTAGTCCAACCCAATTGCAGACCCCAGAGTTCCTTGCTGCTCCACGCGAAAGACTGCAATCTTCTCCAACAGTCGCCGGTGGCGATAAAAAGTCCTCCAACTCGTAACCTATCCCATCTTCGGAGCAGTGATTTATTTCCGCAGACTCTGGTGGACAATCAACTTGCACCGTGGCTGGCAGTTGGCCGATACATAAACGATCGAAATGCCCCTTGGGGAGGCTTGCCACCGATTTATGCGCGCCAAGCACAGCTCAGCGAGCAAACCAAAAAGATGAAGAGATAAATTGTATCTCCAAAGAGACACTCTGAGCGCGTAATTACCTTCTAGCTTTCTTGAATGCTCCACTGGAGCTACGTTCGTGTGTCGGCTGTGTGCGCTGCTCTGGCTCTGGCTTCGATTTGTTTTCGCGCTTTTTGACTCTGCCCAACCGGTTCCAGCTACGAACACAGAAACACACACCGACAGGCCGAAAATGTTACAAATTTTATTCCTCTTTTCTTTCTTTTATTTTTTGTGTGTTTTTGTAAAACAGACACGGATGACAGCACGCCGATGATGTCAGAGGGAGAACGTCAAACAAAATGTTCGTTCGAGGTGTGTTCGCTTTTTACCTTCAATATGTCACATGCTGCTCGCTGCAGATGCTATGAACAATAATTGGTATTGCTCAAAAAAATGGGTGGAAGGAGGCGTGTCCGACGGGGCGAAACAACGAAAAAAGAGTGGAATCAACGCGAAACACTCCGCTTAAGCACATACTTTCGATAATTGAATTTCAATTGACTTTTATCGTGGCCCGGCTTGTCAAGAGGTAAAGCCTAGTCGATCGAGATCGCATTTTCGTTTCTCTCTCTCTCTGGTGGTTTTGGGTATTTTTTTATACAATTAAGTGAGGTAATAAAGCTGAGAGTTGTTGCCTGTTGGTATGGCGTACACATGGGGCCGCCTTTGGTTTTATTTGCGCTTAAGTGGGTCTTCGTGGCAGGTGAACAGTAGTTGCTAATGGAGTTAATACACACAGACGTACGTATTGACATTGTGGAGCATGCTGATGGGCAACGATAATGACGACGATGATGTTTGTCAATTTAAATCGTGACAACATTTTCCTCAAGCAAAGCCTCCTTTCCATTGCATGTGAAATCATTTCGTGAAGTTACACCGCTTGGGTGTTGCGACGCTGCCCAATGAGTGGGTGGTGTTTTTTTTCGCGTTTATCAAGGGGATGAGTTGATGATTGTTAACCCCGCTCCTCAAGTATTCACCGTCCCATGTTCCTGTCCTAAACCTGCATACTTTCCCGCACAAAAGAGACCACATTTCTTCTAGCCACAGAAGGAAAGGAAAACAATACGAATACACCCAAAAACGTCAGGCAATAGGAAATGGGAGAGCAAGTAGAGTGTGAAAATTATAACAATTTACCGCAGATACACATTCATTCACACGCAGACACATTCTTTCACATTTCTTCGGTTGTTAACTTCAACTCGTCTATATTCCGTCTGTTCGCTTGGACTGTCAGTCTGTTTTGTAGGTTATTGCTTCAGCTTCACGGATACTTTTAGCAATTTTTCGTTAGTTTTTCTCAACTTCTCATGCGGAGGAGTCTTTTGGAAATGATTTGTGTCTTTCTTTGTGTTTTTTTTTTTTGTATTTTAATTTTATATAATTTACTTTTGAACTTACTTTCTCTCGAAATGAAAGGGAAGAGTGGCCCTTGGAAGTTGTCACACAAATTTAGAGAAGATTCACTTACCTGGAACGAAAAAGAGGAGAAAATGGTTATTTATTTTATTTTTAAGTATTTCTCGGGGATTTGTTGTGTCAAGATGAAGATGAGACAGTTGTGAAATTAATTTAGAAACAAAAAAGAGTCCCAATTTAATTAACATTTAGCATGGACCTAGAAGTTTAGATTGGCTGTCTGCCAGCAAGTAGTAGCAAGCAGGTTGTGTTGCCACGCGGATCTAGTCTGTCCGTCTGTTTCTGATAAAGAAGGAGACAGCTGGTACTAATGTTGCTTAGTTCGGCCAGGTTGGTGAAGGAAGGGAGTCTTTGAAGCTTTTGAAATCGTTGATGCGTGAGTTCCTAGTGATGACGCCGATATGAGTTCTGAGACTTGGTCTACTCATTCTGATCAAGTTGCGTGAACCTCTAGGGGCGAGAGTGGGCTTGTGCTACGATTAGGGTAAAAAAACGCTTCGGCAGATATTTTGCGACAGATTGCAGATCGAATTCCTCTCCTTGGAAAGTTTCTGGAGAGCTTCAGTTAATTTGAGACTACAATCAAAAACCCATCTACTCTGGGTGATTCGGTAAGATCCCAAGTAGCTTTATTTGCCGGTTTGATGCCACAGAACTGTACCCTGTATGTGAAGTGTATTATATAGGTATCTCTACATCCAACCCGAGTTCTTTATAATTCATTATGTGAGTTGAAAAGGGGTCCAGCAAGCGCTCGCTGTCTGGCTCTAGCAAAATGTCGATTCGAGACTATGTTTTTCTTCATGTAGCACAGTATGTCAGTCTAACCCATCAGAGGTTAGCTAAGCGTGGATTCATTAGCCTCGACTGCTTATATTGGAGTGTGTCCCCCCTATGTAAGCGAGCACTGAAAGGCTTCCATGCCCAGCCAGTTCGCCGGTCTTCTCATTTCCTAAGATTCCACTGTGACCTTGAACTCAGATGAGGGAAATTTTGAGCTCGACCCGGCTATTTAGAGTGTGTAGTGAAGGAACCAATAGCTTTGATGGCTGCTTGGCTATCAATTTATTCGGTCACCTTCTGCTTTATTCCGATTGCAACACTCTGGAATTCTGACAGCACACCCGTACCGACGCCGCCGCCTGTCTTGGAGCCTGTCAGTGTAGATTTCCCAGTTGAAAACCCTGCACTCTTGCCCACTGTCATTCCATTCTTTCGAGGATTAGAATCTTGAAGCCGTTTGAAAGTTTAAAATTGTGGACCGTATAGGCTGTTGAGGATTTTACGAGATTTCTCGCTAGATGGTCTGGGATGATGGTATGACCACAGGGGTGTAACATCCAGCATCCACACTCTCTGAGCACACTCTGTGAAAGTCCTGAGGTAGAAGATGCAGCATTACCGTCACAGCGTTTATTAGTGTCGACCATAGAGTGCCTATGGTGCCAATGAGTGCTGTTCTTTGTACCCGGGTGAGTTTTGTTTTATCTGAGGGATGGCCAACAAACCAGCCAAGAGTGATCCACACACTTGTCAGTATCGGTTGCCGTGCACAATCATTGCATCAACTTTGCTGCAGACCGAAGTTTTTACCGAAGGTTGCACAGCATTTATAAAAAGGTACACAAGCTTTCTTAAATCGCTGGTCTTTGTTTAGCTTTCACTTGAGGTCGGGAACTTAGCCAAAGTACTTAGAGGTGGTATATAGAGACCAGAGAACGGAAAATCAAGAAAATTAAGATTACGTTTTAGTGACGAGGCGGCATCAGTTCAAAATTAGCTAAAGTTGATACCTTGGCACGGGGAGTTGTGGGTGTGTGCGTCGACCCCAACCTCAACGTCTTAGGTTCGATTCCTGCTCTGTGCGACAAAAAGAATTTCCCCCCTCCCCCCCATCTCTTTCAAGTCACTGACAATGCTCAAAGAGTTGTTTAGAAAAAGCTTCTCAAACTTAGCCGTTCGGAGTCGGCATAAAACTATAGGCCCCTTTTACTCGTGAGTAGACAATAGCACGCACAACATAGTGGTTGCTCCGAAGCTAGGCCTTGGCTCTCTACGGACTATAGCGGCTTCCAAAATTATTATTATTATGATACCTTGGCCAGGCACTTATTCCGCTCAGTGCGCCATGATCTCAGTGATCACAGCCTGAACCTGCCGTGATCCCAAGATTAGCCATATTAGCCGCGTACTCCACTACTTTGACCCCTTCTCTGTCTAATCTCAAAACTACTGTTGAGCAGTTCGAGGAATAAAAATGACCCGCTCCTTCAATCGGCTCAAATATGAACATAATCTACCCTATTGAGTAAAAGAAAGAGTGGCCAGCGATCGGGTGAATCAGAGAGGGCTATGGGCAATCATCGGATCATCATGGATCGCGGAAGGATACAGCCGTTGGTTTGCTCATGGTTGACCATGTAGAGCGCATGCACATCACTGCTCCAGCCCGAAGAGTCTCTGACTCCGAACCAGTGGGTCAGTGGGCAATAGAGGACGACCACGAAGCCGATGGCGCACACAAGTGGAGAAGGACCTTAACCAACTTGGCGTGCGATATGGGAGGCAGCTGGCTAAGTATGGTGCTAGTTGGAGAGGCTTGTTGGCTGATGCCCAGATTCACCCCAGAAGCAGCAGAAATGCGTCCTAAGACTGTTATGTTTACAATAATAATTCACATAAAAGAGGGAATGCCGCCAAACGGTGGTTTACCTTTGCTGCCGAATGTAGTAATTTGATTGGTTCTTAGCACTGCTTGATCTGTGTTTAAATGCAAAATAGTGCACACAGCACAGCACATATACACACATATTTCTTGCAGCACACGCATCCACCACACGCCTACCTACGTCCCAATGAATCACCGTTACGTTGCATATCCAACGATCACTTGCTTAATCTCTCCCAAATCAAGTGACATTATTTTTGTCCCCCAAACGTTCCACCATATCCAGTTCCTTTAATTTTGAGCGCCACACACGCACACACACTAGCACACGTCAGACCAGAAGAAGGCTGTTCAACTCAAGAGCAAATTTACTAAATTAACATAACGTGATTCGTTGTCGTTGTCGTTGTCGTCGCTCTCATTCAAATTAACTCGCACCATCCAACCGGCCGTGCATTTCCATCTCTCAAGGATGCCACTGGCCCCCGTGAGCGTAGCGTGAAATCTCTTCCGAAAAGGTCACTACTGCAAAATCCGCATCGGTTGGTGTTGCTCTCCTCCGGGTCTGACTAATAAAACTGGTTCCACTTGTGTGAAACGACGCGAATAACTGCAGTTATTATTGTTCAGGCAAAACGTGACACCCATCCCCCGGCCCACTGTCGTGTCTTTGAACGGTAATTTCATTTGTCCTCCATCGCGTGGATTGTTTCTTCCTGAAGATATCGTTGCCTGTGCTCCAAATTGTGTATTTGGTCGGCACAAGGCGAAGCGCAGACGTCTGGAAGCAGATAAGGAACTCGATCAATGAACACTTTGTGGGAGAGTGAGGTCGCGTGTGTGTGTGTATGAACCCTCGTACATCGACTGTCCACCAAAGTGGAGCAAGGAAAGACAAAAGCCCAAGTCGTGATTAGGTTTAATTTGTTCAGTCGAAGTGATGATACGCTTCTAATGAGCCCTCATTGTGTGTTGACAGGGATGATTTGCATCCGCGTGGGAATTGAGGAGGGGGCGAGGTTGCACGTGGAGTGGAAATTTGATATTGACTCGATTGGGGCGAATGGACTTGGATGTTGACGCCGGCGATAAGTGCTCTCCGGGGAGATGATTAAATTGTTTCCCCAGTGATTAATGACCTCACAAATTTTGTGAATTGAGTCCTGTCCTCTGTGACATGTGCTGCTTTTGTTGTGGGCTCTCTGATTTCGACAGAAAAGCTAACCCGAAACTGCTGCTTACGGCAAGTGTCCCATGGTGTCCTTAAAAAGGAAACAAAATACGTTGCTGTCACAATTCACACACGCACACAACTTACACCACCCAAGCTCACACTGCGCTTCGTTGGTCTCATTCAATAAACAACGGATAATCCTTTGAAACATTTCAACGCATTTGATTTTATGAATACCGCCCCCGCATGCGAGGTACCCACCAAACCCACCCACCGAAACTATGCAAGCGTCCCTGAAGGGGTCGAGGATTCCGTTTGCATCCTTTTCATTCGCCCCGTGTCATGTGTCGGAATACATACATTTTTTCATGCAAATCCTAAAAGGATTGTACTCCAGTTTATCACCCCGACCAACCCTAACTTAATTCACTTAAAACAAAACATAAAATGAAACAAAAAAAAAAACCAGCAACAACCGTAAAAAACCAACAAGATGTAAAAGGAATGAGAAAAAAATACAAAAAAGGAGAAATAAACAGAACAAGAAGTCCTTGTGAAAATGTGTATTTTTTTTTGCAGTTTTTGCACGCCTGTGTGCGATTGTTGAACACATCCCAACACGTGTCAAACGTCAACTATTCGTGACACATTAAATTCGTGTAAAAGTAAAAGGAAAATATTTAAATTATTTCAACAGAATGTCAGGGAAACCTTACGTGATGTGTCAACACAGGTCTCTTTTTCTCTTTTTTTTCTTTTTTAGGTGACATCAATAAGGAACTTCCGGTTGGAGTTGTTTCAAACGAGGGAGGAACGACCTGCGGCTTCCGGGTGTGGGCAATTTGTGTCAAATTTGATGAGCAGGTGTCTAGATGTCGAAATACACTTGCCAGGAGTCACTGACACTGAATCTATTTTCAAGACAAATCATTTCGTAGTACGAAGTCGGAGTGGAAATGTATGCGATGGTAAGTACTGCTTGCTGCAGAAGCTTGGCCTAGGTCCGCATGGTCCTAGGTTTGGTTTGACAACGAGTACAAGCAAGCATAGGCTGTGGAGCTACAAGGAGCCTACAACACAACGAGAGCTGTTCATGAGCTCAACGGAGGGAGAGCTAAGGGAAAAAAAGAGAACTGAGGGGATTGAAGGTGTCTTGGCAAGAATGACGTCCACAAGGTGATCCATAAAATAAAGTTATAAATCTAAGGTCCGGACGGAAGCCTGAGCAATACTGAAAATTTCGATGAATAACTTGTCCGGTAAAATGGCGATGAGGACCCAAATACCGCAGCCTGCCAAAATGTTCCACTCATTTTGGGCGATGATAGTCAAGAATGTCGTCTCCCCAATTTCGACGACGTCCGATCAATACCGAAGTCAAACGATGATCCCGTTCTGGACGGGCTGTCTCGGCTGAAGCCTCTACCGCAGCTCTAGATAATCTAGTTAATCGCCTGCCCCAGCTCCAGAAGATATGATCCAAGAAAAGCATATCCAACGAGTAATGGAGGAGGAATTTTAGTATCCTGATGCTCGAGACACCAGCGCTGAAATCAAACGAAGAATAACTCCTGCCAACCGGTGCTTCTTTGGGCTAAGAAAGCAATTGGTAAACAAAGCCTTCTCTCGAACAAAAAAGGTAACGCTTTACAAGACCTTAATCGTCCCAGTCCTGGTATATGGTGCGGAGGCATGGACTTTGTCAAAAGCGGGTGAAGCTGCT